>OY796880.1:56134500-56559099 GCA_963680785.1 Diplosoma virens | reverse complement strand
CATTTAGGACATTTAGGTCTCTACTACACTTATCACACTTCGTAGAGACCCTACTGAAAACCTTATGCACAGGCTTCCAATAGTTTTATCCAAGATACTACCGACTTTTTAAACAAGCTAAAGAAAATCAAAACAGTACCGCAAAATACCATTCTGGCTACCCTGGACGTTTTCTCGCCTTACACTAACATAACCCACAACAACGGCCTAAAAGCTCTTAAGAACCGACTTCCTGACAACCAACTAACTGACGTCATCATCCAATCCACTGAATTCATTTTAAAACATAACTATTTCAACTTTGGAAACCAACAATTCTTACAAGTTAAAGGTACTGCAATGGGAACAAAAATGGCTCCTCAGTATGCTAATATCTTCATGGCCAACCTGGAAGAAAACTTTTTACAAAATACCCATAATAAACCATTAATATACCTCAGATACATCGATGACATCTTTCTGTTATGGACACACGGAGAGGAAAAACTATTGCAATTTTACAAAGATTTTAACTCAGAGGACCCGGACATTTACGTTACAATGAACCACTTGACCGAAGAAGTTAATTTTCTAGACACCACTGTTAGACTAAAAAATAACACACTCCAAACTTTATTATATAAAAAAACCCACCCATTCCCAAACCTATTTACACCCCACCAGCTTTCATCCCCCACACATCTTTGCCTCCATAATTTTTAGCCAAGCTCTACGCTACAAGCGTATCTGCTCTGATAAAGAAGAATTAAATTTACAATTGACTACATTAAAAAATGCGTTTACCGCACTTGGATACAAACCCAAAACTGTCAAAAACCAAATCATTAAGGCCATGTCCATTCCCCGAGAAGCCCTTCTCAAATACCAAACCAAACTAGAATCTTATCGCACCCCCTAGTCCTTATTTACCACCCCTATCTTAGTCCTATCAACAAAATCGTCAAAAATTTGCAATCTTTACTAAACAAAGACCCATATCTTAACCAAATCTTCTCTGCACCACCACTTATATCATATCATCAACCCCCTAACCTCAAACTTCTACTTACATCTGCCTCCTTACCAAATGAACGTTTCATCACGGGCACCTTTCCCTGCAATTCTCCTAAATGCCATCTCTGCCCCAACATAAACATTAATCCTACAATAACTGGTCCTAACGGAGTCCCTATAAAAATCTCCGAAAATTTTAGCTGCAATTCATCAAATATCATATGTGCAATTTCATGCAATCTTTGCCCTAAAGCAATCTACGAGTTAGAGAAACAAGCAACTCAATCAGACAACGGATGAACGGACACAGGAGCGACATCAAACACAATAGAAACAAACCAGTAGCCGAACATTTCAATAAACCCGACCATACTTTGGACAATCTCAAATTAGCAGTAATCAAGGAAGTTAAAGGCAAAACAAAGCAACAACGGGAAGTGGAAGAACAAAAAATTATTTTCAAACTCGATTGTGTTAACCAAGGTTTAAATAAAGATTATTCATTTATGTCTAACTACGTGTAATATTTATTTTTGTAAACTTGAGGGTAATTTATGTTTTTCACTTCTTTCTCCATTTCGCATCGTTTTATACTTGCATGCCATTTTCTCGCATTTGTTTTTTGCTTAAATTGCTGTAATTTACCGTACTGCCATATTTTCTCAAACTTAGTCTTTTTTACCAATATTTTCATATTTCATTACGTTACATATGTCTGTTTGTTACGTTTAATGCCGTTGTGTAAAACTTGTTTTGATTGCATTTTCATTCCATTGCACCTGACGAAGTGGGCAGTAGCCCACGAAAGCTTGTGCTCAAATAATAATAATAAAAATAGTCAACTTCAGTGCACAATGTTCTGTTTCTATCATTTTATTTGAAAAGTTGACACGGCTTTCCCAATTCTATTCCTTCTAATTCTTCGATGTTAAAATTGTTTGTTACGCCAGATGTATTGTTGGTTTTTGTCCAAATTGATTTTTCGATGATTTTCTTTCTGTTTTTTGTCTAATACTACGGTATTAAAATGTATGACATAGTATGTTAGTATGTTTATGAGTTGTTGATTTTTTTAGGTTTTATGTGGAGATATGCATGAAATTTAGAATTGCTTGCAAAGACCGCGAAGCAGGGAAAAGTACCGTAAAGTGTCTTTTGTAAGAATCTAACATAATCACATTTTTCAAGTGTAAACAAACATTTTACTTCGTGCCAAAATTATTTGGTGGTATTGAGTATCAATTTCTTCTATTTGTGGTTCGCATGCAATCATCTTCTATGATTGTTGTGATCTCTCTTCCGTATGCTGTATTTTTCTAAAATATAATCGGTAATAAAATACCTAATTCAAAACGTAGCTTCTAAAATTTTCATTTTTTGATCAATATCTATGTTTAGAAAAGGAAAGAACTTTTCCTGTGTTGTCTTCTCATGAAACAATATCGTAAGTTTATTGATCTTCTCAACTCTTATGAATTATTTCAACAGCGCGGCTTTAATATTCGCCTTTAACTGAAACAATGAATTTAAAAATTCTGTATGTGTGACTGGATCTGTTTTACTACTGGCTTTTGAAAATTACAATGTTTAATAGAAATTTCTATTTAAGGTTATCGAATTACATTGGTGATTCAGGCTTTTTGATTTGTCATAAATTTGTTTCTTCCATTCGATTTTGGGTGCAAGCTCGAACTGAATAGTGGCAGCGAAGTTGACTGGTTAAAAGTCCTGTTTCAATGGAGACTGCGATCGACACGGTCTCGGTTGAACTTCTGTTGTGTTCTTGGAAAAATCATTTTAATTAACTTTTCTTCACCTTGCACTCTTAAGTAGGGTTGCGGAGTCGGAGTCACCGGAGTCGTATGTTTTATATAGGAGTCGGAATTAGAGTAGGAGTTTTTTTTAGATTTGGCGGAGTAGGGAGTCGTAGTCGCTTTTTAAAACTTGGGGGAGAGGCAGTCGCTTTTTTAGGTGTGCTGGAGTCGGAGTCGGAGTTGTTCTTGTTTTTGGAGGTTCTATTTTTACTAAATTAGCACGTCGGGTAATTGCTTTTGCTTGACGGTTGCACTAAGCTTAACATCTCCAAACTTTTACTTCAAGTTAAAAGATGAATACATTAATCGAATAAACGAATGACTAATTTTTACAGCAACATAACTGCATAATGTAAAAAAACCCAAAAAATTTATTTTCATCGCAGTTGGTATTTTGCCTATTGATGTCCTAAAAATGTTTATTGTTAATCTTTGTAACTTAGACTAAACAGCTCGAGCTTTGTACTTTCACGTTAAAATTCGGCAAAACTAATGCAAACTTTAAATTTACCAACTATATGATGCACATGCTTCAACAAAATCGCATTTTTTGAAATTTTATTTTGAACTGTGAGAGTTTATGCAAATTTTTATTAAAAAAATTAAAAACAACTTGATTTTTTTACAGTCTGATGCAGCAAAACACTTCACCCCCAACAGAAGAATTGTCTCAAACGTCTCTAGAAAAAAATGATGGAGGAGACGAAAATTATTTCAAGGTTTACAAAGAAAACGACACGAAAGAGCAAACTGATACAACTGATAGTCTTAACCGAGCAAATGAACTTGCAGGCAAACCCAACCAAAGTAACTTTAAACATAAAACGGCCGAAGATCATGATAACGACTCATCATCACTTTCGAGCACATCCAACGAGGCATCTTTTCACATCGATCCTCACAACAGCGACCTTACCGTTAACCAACAGGAAATCAGAAAAGTAGTTATTTCAAGGGAGGAAATCACGTTCACATCGGGTTGGAGAAGAACGGTTAAATTGACTGACTTGATACAAGCGAGGTTGGTTGGGGAAGAAACGGTTGAGAAATTGGAGTACGGCCAAATGGAATTAAACAAAATCGCCGAAGATCTCAAACAGTATTTGAAAGGAAACGAGCCGATAGCTGGAGTTCAAATGATGGACAGCAACTCAAAACTGTCTCTTTATGAAGCAACAAAACGTCAAATTCTTCGGAGGGGAACAGCGGTCGGGCTTCTCGAAGCTCAAGCGGCAACAGGGAGCATAATCAACCCTTACAATGGTGAGAAGATGAGCGTTGATGAAGCGGTTAAAGAAGGTTTGCTGGATAGGCAACTTGCTACTATTTTATCTCGGGCCGAAAAAGCCGTCCACGGATTTAAAACGATATTGGCGGACAAACCGCTGTCGTTATTTGAAGCGATGAAGCGTAAACTTGTGATGGAGAGTCACGGGATTCGCTTGCTGGAAGCTCAAATCGCCACGGGAGGCATCATTGATCCGAACGCCAATCATCGGTTGCCAGAGGATGTTGCCTTTGAAAGAGGCTTGTTCGACGAAAGATTGCACAAAATCCTGGAAACTCCCGATGATGACACAAAAGGATTTTTTGATCCTAACACAAATGAGAATTTAACGTACCTGGAGCTAATGGAAAGATGCATTCTCGATCCAGAAACAGGAGTTTTACTTCTACGTATTTTTGGAGAAAAGCAGAAAAAGGACTATTGGAAAAAGTGATAAAAATCTTAAATATCGCTAATTTATTCAGCGATAACTTATCACTATTTTATACTTTGTTTAATCTCACTGCTACTAATGAGCTGCTTTTCGTGTAAAAGTGTTATCATCAAATAACCATAAAAAGAATGAGACTTTATTTTAAAGATTTTAGAATTTAATATTTTTTAAAACTGTGTACAGTATATTTACCTTTAATTTTCTATTCGAAGTGATAATATGACGTGAAAATTTATTATGTTTTGCTGCTGTTAACTAAATATAAGTTATCCTTGATTGAAATAAAAATTATATTGAAAGTAAGTTTTTTATTACTAAACCTGCCGGCTGCTAATATAGCTGTAGTATTTTTTTAAGATTTAATCACGGTATAGCCAAGAAAAAATTATCACCTTGTTAAAAGCGAGAAACTGACAAAACAAAAACTAGAAAAAAAATGTAAAGACTGCTTTTTTAAATTAGGTTTTACTATGCATTGCTAAGCAATTATAACTGAAAAAAATTCGATTTAATTTTGGTCCAAGCACACATGATAGAAAGGATTTGACGCTTACACATTTGTATCGACGCCATTTTACAACGAAGATCTCGTCAAGTTGAAAGTAATTGATTAAAAATCAAACCCGAGTTTACTGTAGCATAGGCCGAAATTTATTGAATTTGCCCGTGAAAATGACGCCATTTTTGCTTGAACCAAAATAATTCGATGCTACTATGTCCTTCGTATAACTCAAAGATTCTCAAGCGGGACCCACAAAAAATTTAGGAGGTCCACACCGAAAAAGTATTAAATTGGAAGTCCATGGTATTATTTTGGTGGTTCACAGGGCAAGTCACTGAAAGGTTTCTGATTACATCTCTATGAGAGCGAAAATTCGGACCTCAAATTCAGTAGAAGACAGAAAGTCATCACATCGATTGGTAAAAAGTTCTGCCTCAAAATGGGTTGGATTGAAGTGATTACTTTTTTTCCTATTCAATTATATTTGATGATGATGATGATGATATTTTATTCATGCTTAGTAACATTTTTAAGTAATATGCAATGTATTATGAAGCATGAAAAGGAAACGCGACACAACGACGAACGTTAAACATGCAGAAAGTATAGAGAGAGTAGAGAAAGAGAAAAAAAATATATATAGGCTATATTTCAATTATATTTCAAGGGAATATATTTGAATTCAATACCCTGGCAACTAGAAATTGGTTTTCTAATTCAGGCGAAGACTAAAAAAAGTCGTAACTTTGGTTTTTGCAAAAAAATCTCCTATATTTCTATTTTGGAGTCTACCAAGTAATTTTTTGGCAAAAGGAGTTTATGGGTTAAAAAAATTTTAAGAACCCCTGGTATACTAGTCAAACAAAATTTTAAAGTGACAGATGATATTAACGGAACCATTTAATTTTTTCGATTGTTCGTATTGTCTTTGATAAAACTGAGTTAAGCTTTGTTTTTGCTCTCGGAGAAAGTTGATTTGGAGACACTTGGTCTAAGCTTGAGATCATCTCGTGTTAAAAACAGATGTTCAATCCCTGTCTCGATCAGACTCTCGTTCAATAGAGTTTTGTGTGTGAGAAAGTAATTATCCATTTTTTTGTCAATAATTAATCCTAATTTCATTTTAATCGCACAGTTGAAATGAAACGTAACGAAATAAAATCTAAATAGCTTTGACTAAAACACCAGCTAGATATAACAAACTTTAATCAGGCGACAGCGAAGCTGCGAATATCCTTGCCATCAACTTGTCGATTAAGAAACCACCCAAGAGGTGTTAGATAATATTTTAATGTAGCACGATGATAAGACGTTCAAAGGCGGTACGACTGCCTGAATGAGTTCGATTCGATAATATAGATAAATTGCGCTGTTCCTGTTTGCCGGCAGCTAGTCATACCACTAATTTAAAATATTCATAAAATCAGAATCGCAAAATTTGTTTTAGTTCTATCTTAAAAAGACACAAAGTTAGCGAAGGGTTTCTTTCTAAAAAATTAAAAATTCTTTTTAAAGTACCACCATTAATCTAATAATGGTCAATCATATATCTCTTGGTTTCCTTCAAAGAAAAACCTAAGCTATTAAGTAACAGAAAACAAAATCTGGAATTCTTGACATCTTAAGTAAATCTTTTTCTTTCAGCTTGTTTGAAACTCACCATAAAAACTAATTAATTTCTATTTGAATTAAAAAATTCTTAATGTATATCTTTCTCACGTAGCTTGACAGTGAACTATATTATTTTTTATCAAAGTATTACTTAACGCCTCTCGGGTGGCTTCTCTAATGACTAGACCAGGGTGGTCCAAATCGCAACGTAATTTTCTGTGGCCAACTGAACAATTTTATACATTTAAAATTTAGCCGATTAGGGTCAACGGCAATTTTTACAACAGGAATGGCAAACCATCACTCAAAAGCTAGAAATTGTAGTGTTTACCTTTTTGACAAGTGAAGGCTTTTTTTGGCCAGAGCTTTGCTTAATCTTGAACGGTTTTTATTTTTAATGTCCAAACTAAGGCCAAAAAAATTTTCACTTGTGAAAAAGTAAAAACTTTACAATGTCACTCTCATTTTAGCCAATAAACCAACTTTAGCCTGAAAGTTTTAGCAAATTGGAAAAGTGGCCCGCTTTATTTGGAGCAGACTGGACAAGATGAATGCAAGGTTTATTCATAGCTTTCTTGTAACCTGATTAAATTTTGTGAATATAACCAGTGCTTTAGTTTTTGTTATTTCAATTTTATTGTATTTAACTGCGCGACTGAAATGAAATTGTGATTGATTGCAAGGTTGATAAAAGTCAACAACTTACTTACAATTTGATTTATCACAAAGAAAAATATCGCAATTTTTTGATGTGCTAAAAGTTAAAAAAAAAATTGTCTTTTAATCGCCAAAAGAAAGTTAAAAGTTGAACAAATGCAGCTAGCTTTTTATTGAGTTGAAATGTGTTGTTTTTCGATTATTTGTAAATTGTTGAAACAAGTTATTGAAGAAGTTTTGTTTTTGCAATCATTGGTGTTTGGACGCACCAACAGAAAAAAAACTTTTAGCAATATGAAACAAAAAGTTTACGTTATGTGCGTAACTCGCGCTAGATGAAGTTTGTTTTCGAAACAACAGACTTTAAATTAACGGTTCTTAACCTTTTTTTCTTCATTACCTACTATCAGTTTCGAAAAAATCTCTATTACCTACTACCTCAAATCTAAGAACCAACTAAACTAGATGTAGCCATTTTTAGGCCTACTTTGCAGAGGTTGAAATGTAACAAAACGTTATGATTCAAAGACTGCAAATTCGTGAATTTTTGTTCTTGTTTTTTAGCAACAATTGAAAAAATATTTGTTCCGACTCCATACCTAATAATCTATTTGTGCTTTTGTTTTTAAGAAAATAATGCTCAAAAATGCTAATTTAGAACCGAAAATGAAGTAAAAGCTGTACGCCAAAGGTTTTGCAGTAGGCCAACATTGGGATTTTAAAATTTGCATCACTTCCCAAAAATTTACGCAATGTGGTGAAATCATAACTGAGTATGTAGGAACGTCATATTAATGGCAAACTCAAATGACACATTTGCAATTCTAAACCTTTTAATAGACACTTTACGGTACTTTTCTCTGCTGGGCCGTATTAGCAAGCAGCTATAAATTTCAGCCATATTTCTAAATAAAAGACTGAAAACACCGAAATAAAAAATTTCAATCAAACGGTAATGTCTCGGCATCTCGAGAAGCAGGTTAAAGTCATTGCTCGACAGTTGCTCTAAGTATAACGTTTATGACGTTTTTTTGTGAATCAAGAGGATAAAGAGATTAATGATGATAATAATAAAACTCTTATAAATAGTCATGTTAAAGTAGCAGGCTTTGCAATCTGTAATGTTTTGTGGCGTGTTTCACCATATCAAGCCAGCTCAGATAAGCGCAAAAAAGCGTGAAACAGGCTAAGATTCATACTTCGATTCGTTATCTTCACGCAGTTTTTGAAAAAGTTGAGTGTAGGGAGCACTCTTTTTTATATAGTTTACAAATGTAGCATCTTGTGCTAGCTTAAATAATTTGCGCATCGTTCTTGAAACTGAAGCCAGTTAACGTGTGAAATAATTTTGATAAAGCTTATAAACACTGTATCAATATTACAAAACATTGTGACTAAAATTGCTTTTATTTCATTTCCATTTTACGTATTGGTTTCCTTCAAAGAAAAGCCAAAGCTATGACGTACAGAAAACAAAATCAGGAATTCTTGACATCTTAAGTAAATCTTTTTTTTTCAGCTTGTTTAAAATTCGCCATACAAACGAATTAATTTCTATTCGAATTAAAAATTTTCTCTATGTATGTCTTTCTCACGTAGCTTGACTGTTCAAACTATATTATTTTTTATTGAAGTATCATCTGACACCTCTTGGGTGGGTTTTCTAATGACTAGATTGTATATTATTAGTTATCCTCCTGATTCCCAGGAAAGCGACGGAGGCGTTATACATAAGGGCAAACAATTACCAGGACCTGCTTCCGGAGATGCCAAGATATTGCTGTCCTATTGAATTTTTTTGTTTTGTTTCTTTTTCAGTTTTATAGAGATATGACTGAAATTTAGAATTGTTTGTTGAGACCGCCAAGCAGGGGAAAATGCTGTTAAGTGTCTTTCCCAATGGACACAACAAAATGGCGCCAGTAGGTTTTGAACTATGACTGTGTCAATCACAATCCAGGCGCTCTAAACACTCGACCACGCTGCCGACTTTTAACTACTTTTAAAATTAGTTGATAGTTTGTGAACTTTTAAACGTAATAACTATTGAAAATTAATTGATATGTAATTTATAAAGCGATTTCCTACCTAAAACCCTCTCATTTCCACTAGTGGAAAATTACCCACATAAGAAACATTGCTTTAACTGCAAAACAGCGAAAGGTTTATGAAAAATTTTAGGCTCTAAAAATTATATCTTACTATTTCAGTGCAAGATAATGTCATTTAAAAACACCAAGCATACTATAGTTTAATTGAAAAGCAAAAGTAGATTTTTCGTTTAACATCTTCGATTTTATTGTACGAGTATTTTGTATTCATTAATTTAGTATTTGAAACAGTTGTTTTTTTGAAGCATTAGTTACCCAAAAATTAGTACGCATTTAAGTACGTATAAGCTTCATTTCACTCACCTTGATATTTTATTAACTACACTATATCTAAATTGAAAAGATTCAGCTGGACTGAATTAGAAAGTAATTACTGGCCAGTTGAAAAACAGATAATTTTTTTTAGAGCTTCACTAAGCTTTTTCGCTTCAATGCGTTCTTTTAAAAAAGATTACTTTACTTCGGTATTGCTTTTGATCAATTCTTACGTTACTCTGCAGAATGGCTTTAATAACAGACACGGTAGAATGCATTTCAAATTTTTTAGTTTGAAAACTGGTTTTTATGAATGAATCCGAAAAAAACGTTTCGCCATAATCTTTAGTTATTTAGATTTTACAGTCCAGAAAACTGTTTTCATCGACATCATCGTATCAGTTGCTTATCATCCGATTTGCAATATAATCGAGTACATTCTAATTTACAAAGCCATAATTTAGAGTAAAGGTTTTGCTGTGGTTCTGTACTTCTAGATTTAAAACTAAAATTGCAGGTCAATTACCCCCAAACCAAGATGCAAGAAATCTGGACAAAACCAGATTTTTGTTGGCCATTGAGCATGCGTTTTTTTGGGAAAAATTACATTATTCCAATTTAATAGAATAATTTAGATTATAAAAAGATTTTATGAAAAGATAATGACGTGAGACTTTTTTTTGCAAAACCAATTTATTTGCATGTTCAATTTTTGTCTCTGCTCTATTTTAAGCTGAAAAACGAGTGATGACCAAAAAACAGGCATTTACAATAAAATCAGGGGTGGGATTCAAATTTTTTAAAAACAGGTTCTAAGGAACTGCAAACTTTAGAATCGTATATATATGATAAAATTAAACAATTGAGTTGTTACCTAATTAAGTACCACAATAGAAAAACTTTCTATTATGGTTTTTTAATTCATTTGTGCAAAGTGAATGCACTAATAGTCTGTATAAAAAAAACTGTTTTTAAATAAATAAAATTAGCATTTAGTTTTAATAATGAATTGCTTGCTGCAGACATTTAAAAATATTAAGATATATAACAAGAATACTTTTCTTTTTAATCATTTAATTGAAAAAATATAAACAGTCTTTCATTTTGTCACTTCAAAAAATTTCCAAATTGCCACCTGGTTTGCATCATAGTCTTTAGGTTGTTTTTTTACCCTGTTGTCATCAGCATTGTGATTTTTTCTGAGCCATATTTTAATTGAAGGAGTTGGATTCCATAAATTTAATGGAAGACCGATAAGATTTATTATCATTAAATTTGATACTTTTTTCACCAAGAGACTACCTCTTTTGTCTGTGTAAATAAGATTCATTAATGAAAACCCTCTTTCTGCTTCTGCCGAGCTGATTGCAATTATATTGATAATGTTTTTAGCTCTCTGTACACTCTGTGGAATTAACACATCTAAACTGCTATTAAGCACATTTTCTACAAAATCTCTGAAATCATTAATACTCTCTTCATGATGTAGAAATTCATTAAGTTTGCCAATTTTATTTTCTGCTGCAACCCACGGTACAATGGCTTCTTCCAAATTCCAAGTGTTACTGTATTGAAAACCCTGCATGTGGATTGAATACGTTTCTGATTTAATGCATCCATGCATTTTGTAATCTGATCATTTGCACGATGTTGCAGTTGCTCTAAACAAATACGATGTGTTTTTGAAGAAAAATGTTCTTTCATTTTTTTTCGAAGAGATGCTTGCTGGATTGTTGTATCTTTTCCCGAAGCTGAAATGCTGCAGTTTTTCCACTTAAGTGACACATGATATCCCTTTTTGTGTAAAGAGTCTAGTTTTGCACAGTAATTACAGCCGAGCTTTTTATTACGAACAATTAATCCATCATATTTTTTTCTGAAATAGTCATATTGTTCATTGTTCCAGCAGTCTGGAATAGCATCTGCCTTATCACAACATTGCAGGTTATTTGTTGCACCAGCGTTTTCCGCATCTATGACGGCATTGGATACGAACATTTTATCTTTAATTGACTGTTGTTCTGAAATTTCGACTCTAGAGATTTTTTTCGCAAACCCAAGCCCAAGTAAACTTTGTTGCCTCTTCATTTTAAACCTGAATCCTGGAATAAAAAAATTCAATAATATTCTATCTAAAACCAACCCAAAAGCACAGTAGATTCACATTCAGTTTTTCATGTGTTACATAATGTATGAATAATTAACCAAACTACATCTAGATTCTTGATCTAAATCAGTAGATTTTTAAAAAATTTTGACATATTTCTAAGCCTTCTGCCCAGTTGACCGAAACTAGATCTACATATCAAATATTATCAATAACTCAAGGATGGATCTAATATAATTTTATAACCAGGGCTGGGGAGCCACTGTAGAAGAGCACTAGCTCCGGCTCCAGCTCCCCAGCTCCGGCTCTCCAGCTCTTTAATAAACAAGTAGTTTATCATTGAGTGTTTAAATCTTTTTTGCAATAAACTATTCTATTCGAACAAAATTTAAAATGTTTTTGAATAATTATATCAATCAAATCTGAAAGCGAGTACCAAGAAATATAACTAAATGAAAATCAATTGTGGCGTTATCTAAACAATGAAAAGGTTAAATTGTAACTATTATGAATTGTAAACTCTGCACTTACAAACAGCTACACTTCATCTCTTTAGTGAAAAACTTTAGAAGCACATGTGCGCGAAACAAAAAACTCCCAAGAGATTTAAATCACGAGGTAATAAGCGAGAACGTTTGTGACGAAACATTAAGGCAATAAAAAAGATTGAGTCAGCCAAATCTTCACTCCACAATTTTAAGAGATAAATTTATGACGTAACAATCATGCGAAAATTGAACCAAATAAAAAATTTAATTTATCCAATTCTCACGGCTACATTATGTTTTAATCATATAAAATTTGGATATTTATTTACTATTAATCATTGAGTGTTTAAATTAGTGATCGGATGCTGCCAATTTTTTTTTCGACTCCGATGACAATTTCAACTACATTTTTCGATTCCGATTCTTCTTAGTCAGAATTCATCTTGTTTCTTATATGAGGCTAACAATTTTTTAACGATAATAAACTAATTAGATCAATACAAAATATAAAAGAAAACAAAAAATACACTTAAAACTTGAAAAACCCTATAAAACATAAACGTTTACAGAATCAATAGATTGTTTGTTCACAATTTTTTACCCCTATTTTACCAAAATTTTGAATGAACAAATAACACTTATATTAATAGAACATAATATCATTAAATAAGTATTAACTAAAATTTTAAATAAAAAAATAAACATTTCTATTTTTTTTTCAACATTTAAAATATCATTTTCGCTACTTTTTAAAATATTGAACCCCATGGGGTTCCGAGATTATTGATACATTAAAAATTATAATTAAAATAGATTTGAATGGGGGGTTTACATAATTTTAGCAACCGGTTCGGCGAACACATAATATTTTAACCAACAGTTCGTGCGAATCGTTGCGAACCGGTCGAATCTCACCACTAATAAAATCATTATTATATTTTGCTTCTCCATGAAATGATGCTAATTCATGATTCGAGCAATCATCGCATAAAATTCCGACAAAACTGTTTCTCCCCTCAAAATTTTTTGGTCTGGTACGGCTATGGCCTTGGGTACAGCTGATTGAAATGGTTTTGTAAAAAAGTGTTTGATATTATATTGACCTTATTTCTTTGATTAGGTAAAACAAAAATTTTATCGAAAAATAAATATTTTTTGTGATTAAAAAAGGTGGATTGACTAAAAAAATTTTGGGTGTGACAAATTGGTAATAAAGTTGTGAAGGTAAAAGATAAATGTCGCTTAGCTTGTTCTGTACAAACTTTCTATTTATTTTTGGATTTTAAATTTCTTGTTAATAATTAATAAAAGACAAATGTATCTAAATTGTTTATTATAATTGCCTAGAATGCAAACTTTGTCGAGAAATCCAAATATATGCAGTATATGCATTACTCGAAAAATTGTCAACTTAAGAATTACGTTACAAGTCAGAGGAGTGGCAAGTTGATATTCTTAATAGCAGTTTTTTCGACGGCGCCATTGAGCCATTAAACGCACATCATTTAGTGGGCGAAAAAAAAGCTTCGCTTCAGTAACTTGGTCGCTACCTCTGTAAGCGAGTAGTTTTTTATCGATTTTATTTTATTTGAGTTGCAGCGTCACGTGAGACCGTTTCGAGCTTCTAACAAAAAAGCGGTAAAACGACGAGTGCTAGGCTTGAAACAAAATGGGAATAGGATTGTGCGGCTGTGTTCCGAAAAGAAAAAAATATCAAACTGCTAAAAAACGAAAGAACAAAGGTAATTTGTGTGGTTGTTTTTATGGTAGTATCCAAAATTTAAAATGTTTTTGTAAAAATGGTGTAAGGGTGAAGTGTATCGTGATAAATTTGGAATTTTAACGCGATTGCTTTTGTTTGAATTTTGTGTATTTATTGATTGTTTTGATGGTTTTTTTTGTAATAAAACCTGGACTTCAGAATCATATTTTTATTCTTTAAATGGAGCAAAATTGAAGTAACATTAGCAAAAAATTTTAAAAACTCGTAACTATGCCCAACATGTGAAATATGTCTGCGTCCAATTTCACAAACGTTAATTTAAAACTTTTTAAAAATCTGGCAAATTTACCTATAGCTTTTATGTTTTATGTTAAAATTTGAATGATTTTTGTGCCCAAGTTTCTTAATCATAATTTTCCATAACATGAAAATTTAGCTTTTACTTTGAGAATAGTAAACAAGTTTACCAAGATGTCGTCAAATTCTACTTCCCATTTATGGTAGGTTTTTAAACTCGAATATAGCGTAAATCTAATTACCGACCGAACCTTCAAAGATTTTAAGCACGGCATGAAGATGTGATTGAACCAAAACGCCTAATTATGGTTTAATTCCACTTCTAAAGCTTTGTTCTATTGCAATCGTCCGTAGTACCTTTGTATTTTCTCGCATTCAGAAAAGCCTCCTCAATAGGGTTTCGTGGGAGCAAAAAAGACTGAAATTAATTCACCGATTTAAATTTTTACTTTTATGGAGTTCAGACTTTCACCTATTTCTGATTATTAAGACATGCTTTTGCGCTTCACTTTGTGAATAATTAATCAGTCAGTCGTATTTTTTAAAAGTTTGTTTTGTCAATTTAAGTTTCCGGTATAAATCTTATTCAGTTGTTGTTTAGTTGTTATTTTTAAACCACTCTATCCAAAATTTAATTTTGCTTGACCCTATTTTCGTTATTTCTAAGCCTTTTAATAATTTTAATATTAAATCATAACGTTGTAAATGATTTTTACGAACAAAACACTCCAGAAATTTTTCAAAACAAGGTTCCTTTTCAAAGCAAGTATCACTATGTGTCATTATTATTGTTGCGGGGGCTTTTTGTCACTTTATTTTCAAGCAAGCATGTCATTTCACTTTGTATTGTAAGAGTACAGCTGTTTTTAGGCGTGGTTAGCTTTATTGAACTAAAGATTTTTGCAAAAAAAACATGAGTAGAAAGAATGGCTACTTCATGTTTGACATTTTTCAGCTTTGAACCGACCAGAAAGCGTTGAGCCATAGACTTTTATTCTTTGGATTTAAAAATCCTTGGTCGAGTCTTTGTTATAAACTTGCTTGTTCTTGAATTTTGTTCGTGTCGTCGGTTTATATCTGTTCATGGTAAGCATAGTGTGCTCAAGTTGTAGTGATTTTTGGTTAGACACATCTACTGTACGTCATACCGTATTTTTACGTGTGCTTAGTGAAGTTGATAAGAAGTTCTGAATTACCATCACATCAAACTTAAAGCTTTAGAAAGATTGAAACCAACAACAAAGTTGTTTTTTTTACCTGAATAATTGTCCAAGTTTTTTCGTTTAATATCATTAATAACTGAACAACGTCAATCGGCAAATGAAGTGATTTTCAACAGAGATCTAACGCTGAAGCTAATTTATAGTCGAAAATGACTTTTGACCATCAAACTATTTCTTTAATATAAAACTCATCGCCGTGCAATCTTCATATAATCAAAGGATCGGATTGCGATTTTCTTTTGCCCGGCGTGCTTCCACCGTAGTGCACTGGTTCCTGGTGCGGAGTCTTGGGCTCGATTTTTTGGCACAATGTTGCTCTCTGACAAGACTCGATACTGTGTTGCTTTGTACACGTAAAAGCTGCTGGGCTGCCCCGGCGCAGTATCGCGAAGACGAGTTTTACGAACACGTGACATGTTTTAGAGAATAAAGCGAGTCGGCCTGTAATTAAAAATGCAGCAGCTTGAGAAGCTCTTTCATGCAACTCAGCACAAAATACGAAATTGGGCGCAGTTTTAGAGGTGAGTGTTTTTATCACGGCTGAATAGCTAAGTAGCAATTTCATTTTCATTCTATATCAGCAAATAAAAGTTAGTGTTGGAACCGTACAATCGATCGAACTCACACCAACTGATCGATATTGCGCTCAAGAGAACAAGTGCAGACAAGAGATATTTTCCAAGCTCGTTTAAAATAACAAAAAGTGAAGCCTACAAGCAAAACGTACTTATAAGTGGAAACTAAAAATCTTATATTTCGCTGCCGAAAGGTTTCTTTTGACTGTTAGTGGTTGTTTGATTGATTGTGTTTGTTTGATTGTGTTTGTTTGTTTGTTTGTTTGTGTTTGTTTGACTGTTTGTGGCCCACTTTTTGGACTCTTGAAGATCCCGAGCAGTATTCTCTCTCGCAAGCCTGGCACAACACCAGTCGGATAAATCTTTATTTGTTGCTTTTTACTTGATAAGAATTATTTTGAGCCGAATAGATTAAAAATTTTTGAACTCACCTTTTTTCGTCACTGTTATTTTGTTACATTGTATTGGGCGGCATCTCTTATATAAAGCTTATGTCAAGACATTTATTTGTAATTGAATTAAAATGACTGTGATTTTACATGATTGGGTTATTGGTTCTGAAGCTCTGTTTGAAATGTGTCTTATTCGAATAGACTAGCCTACCTGAGATTTGAAGCGATTACAGATTGAAGCCATTTCGACTAACAATAAGCTGCAGTAGGTCATAATGTTATTACTTTTCAATTAAAGTAAATCTTCTTTATCAAATAAAGTATTAATTTCATGTAAAATATTGAGGAAATAGGAGTTCGCCTAACTTAAACCCCAACACAAAAAACCACCACTCAGCTTTACGAATTCTCAATTCCAAAATAAATCGGATAAAACACCAGCGAAAAGAAAAATTGCCAGTCAGGTTTTGATTCTGACTAGTACCAGTCCTTATTCAATTTCAATCACAAGCTGTTTACTCGACACCTTCCACTTAAAAATGAATAGACCGCTTAGGTAACCTAATGACATCATGCGTTCACGCTAATCTACCAGTTTCATCAAATTTGAAGTGTACGAAATCGTCACAATAGATCGTCAACAAGAAATAAAAGCGACTAAATTCGATCGTTTAAACGCTCGATTTAATAAGTTACTCATTAAAAAATATTACAGATCTAGCTAAACTGGCGTAGGTGGTAACGGCAAAGTTTTTGATTACAAAAAGTAATGTGTGGTATGAGAGATGTCTTAGTCTGTTATTTGCATTGCTCGAAGTGTTTTTACGACTTTTATTTTACAGGTAAATCACGGACTCCATTGTTCAAAGAAGAAGAAGCAAACCTGAACGGAAGGTAAACTATCTTTGTTTTTCCACGTGAATAACTTTCACCACTTCAAATGTCGATATTTTCAGCGCTCATAAGCTTTATATCTTTGTTTTTTGTCTGAAATGAAATTGCTCTTGGCTTATTTGTTTTCTTGTAAAATCTTGTTTGAACAAATATTTGCGTTTTTTTCGTTGAAAAACAACGTTGATCGTTGAAAAAAAACACAAATTTAAAAGGTATTAAATTCATACCTGTTAAAAAGTAATGGCTTAAAAAAGATTTCTAATTCCCACAGAAATTTGTTTTAGAAAATTTAGAGAAATTGACCGAGTTTAATCTGATTTGACCAATTTTTTTTGATCTGATTTCGATCTGATTTGACCAACTGAGTTTGACCAAGTTTTTTTCAGTTTATGACACATTTTAAAACGATTTTGTCTTATTTTTTTGTAATAAAGTGAAGCTATTTAGGTTTTTTTGTCAGTGGAGTAGAGGTCCGGAACTGAAATCCAAATTTTTCAAAGTCTGGCAATGAGTTTTTCGGCTCGATTGTGACATCGTGATTTTTTACGCACTGATTTGTGGATTAGTTTGATGCAATAAGCAAGATAGTTGTGAACGGAATGCGTTTCGATTCCCGGTTGAAACATCTAATTTTTTTCTAAGTTACTGTTATAAATTGTTTGCAGATTTTGTTAATGAAATTAATATATATTAAATCATGCTCACGACTACAAATTAGATATGGTTAAAGAACGTGAAGGTGAATTTAGCTTAAATTGCATTGGCTTATGTGTGAATTATATTGTACTGGCATTAAGTTTTAAACCAATTTTAACAAGTCTGTGTATGCTAATCTACACTTGAACCAAATCAAATTAGTCATTTTTACCCTAACTTAGCTTTTACCACGTCTTAATGAAAAATCAAAATTAAGATGTATAGTTAAAGCTATGTTAGGGTAAAAATGACTTAGGCCAAAGGTTCTCAACTGGTGCGTCATTTTAATACTACGAGAGCATTACTGCGTCGGCCTAACAACTAATATAAATCCATAGCCGACCCACTGGAGAGGGTTCTCAACCTTTTTTTGGTCTTCAACTAGTTTTTTCGCTTAAAATTAAATTTATATAAAACCTGTTGAAAGACCAAAAAAAAAAAAAATGGTCACCGTACCAAAAAATTTGTAAAATTTTGCAGCAAACAAAAGTGAGATCTTTTTTTTGTTTTTGCCAGGTTTCATTAAAAATTAATTTCAAGTGAGAAAATTAGTCAAAGGTTAAAACAAAATTGGTCTCATTCATTGTTCGCCGTTACTAAATTCGCAGGCTTTGAGAATTCCTCAAAATTAAAAAAGTGGTGAACTAAACTCGCCAAATAGAGTAGTAAACGAGAACAAAATAATTTTCACATTTATTTGTGAAGCGAATTTTCCATGCAAATTATCAGAATAAGTTGGGAACCGCTGCTTTAGGCTAATTTGAATTAGCTTAAGTGTAAATTAGCATACACAGACTTGTTAAAATAGATGCAATACTTAATGCGAGTTCAAAATAATTTGTACTTAAGCCAAGGCAAACGAAACTAATTTTAAACTAAATCTAACTTTAACTTCCTTAACCTTATCAAATTTTTAGTCTTAAGTTTAACATTATACGAGTATATTAACTTCATTAAAAAAATCTGCAAGTAAGCCAATACCCGACCTTAAAATTTCAAAAATTCGGATTTCGGTAGCGGATCTCTAGCCACTGTCATTTTTTGCATGTGTTGAAATAAAATTGCTGCATCTTTAAGTAGTATTGGTTAGAAAATATTTTTTTCAATAATATTTTTTTCAATATTTCTAAACTCGCCAAATACAGTAATAATAATCAATATAGAGCATCTTACCTACGAGACGCCGGAGTTTTTGGCGCAATACCGGTAGACCAAATCTGACGTAGTGTTGCTTTTTTACACTTTTCTGTAATAATCTAATCCTTTGCCAAAAAAAAATCAAACAAATTTCAAAAGAAAATTTATAATCTACAGCAGTGGTTCTCAAACTGGGTTGTGCGTCTTACCAGTGGAATCCCTGGCAAGTTTGGTGGGGCATGGAGATTTAAGACATTACGAACCGATTTGGGTGGGAAAATGCAAAATGAAAATGCGCTTGTTTACAATTAAACTGATTTGGTTGATGTAATCGCGCTGGTTCGAAGCAATCGTCTTTTTTCGTCTTTACCAGTCTTTTGGTACAATATTTAAGCAGGGGCCACAAACCATGAAAGGTTGAGAAGCACTGATCTATAGTGCGCTGTAAAGTTAATATAATAATCAAATTGTTTGAAGCAGTATGCGTATTGGTATAAACCAATGAGATAATCAACTACATTAAACAAGGCAAAAGATAAATATCAAAAAAAGAATTTACTCAGATT
Organism: Diplosoma virens; assembly: GCA_963680785.1. Taxonomy (NCBI): domain Eukaryota; kingdom Metazoa; phylum Chordata; class Ascidiacea; order Aplousobranchia; family Didemnidae; genus Diplosoma; species Diplosoma virens. Next base: position 56,539,337 of record OY796880.1, on the reverse strand, counting down.
AGAGTAGTTTTATAAATGGACCTTAATTTTCTCTAACAATCAAAGCAGCTGATTAATGAAACCGCGTATTTTAAAGATGCCGTCTGTCGTCGTAATGATTTCAGCTGTGGTCACTTATACTCATTTGCTTTTATCATCGGCTACAGTTTTGTATAAGTAGAAAAGCAGATAACTGTCAAGTTCTACTTTGATTCAACTTAATTCTTAGTAGACTGCAAAGACAACCAAAAACGTTGAAGTTTGCTTCTTAAAAGTTTTTTGAATATAACTTTACAAAACTGAAGGATAATTGCAAAAAATATATTTTGTTTTTGGGTTAAGTTTTTTTATTATATATTTATTATCACAATTCAAAGTCAGTTTGAGTCAAAACTTACTCACTTTGACCTTATGCATAGCAACTGGATTCAAAATATCACGATCAACATCGAATATTGTTGCAATGCAAAGACATCGTACGCTCTGGGTACCTTTTTTTATTTCCTAATTTTCGGCAACTTCACTTAGTATAGATGTTTTCCGAAATTAAATAATGATAGATTTGCCGTTAAGCCATCAGGTATTGCTTTGTTAGTACATGAAAAGTGATCGTAGTTGCGCAATTTCTAACTGAAGACACGTTGTTAGATAAACAAAAAACTTCAAAAAATTTCAGTCATAAAGTAAATTCTTATTAATTTTGGTTAGACATTATGATTATTGTTCGATAAATGAAGGTTGAAAAAATTACCGTTCTTGTTTGATCTGAAACGAATTTCCAAAATCAACAAACGCAAATCAAACACTTGGCAAACTCAACAAGCTCATTCCACATTCCGAGTTACTCTTCACTATCCTTTGGACAACCTGCCATGTTTGAATTAAACTTAAAAGCATGACATTGAGGGTTCCAATTTATCTCGTAGCCGTAAGATTTTTAGTTAGAAACACTGATTAGCTTTTCATAAGTCGAAAACGTGTGTATATTAGTTTTAGCAATTTGTCATCGACCTTGGTAAACCAAATTTTAAAAATAGACGAATTTAGGCTGCTTTAATTACAACCATCATAAACGAATTTTTTTAGTTTTGCTTTGCAATTAGGCTTTGTCTACATCTTAGAATATTTTGTTTGTTTATTAATTTTTGGCGTCTTCACCTGGCGTAGATGCTCGACGAAGTTTAATAATATTAATTAAACAAAGTTGGTCGAGCGTATGTGCTACGCCTTACAATTACAGAGACAAAAAAAATTTTGAGTGAGTAATAATAAACTTAATATAGATTTAATTTTAGAACAAATGCAGTTAATATAAACGAGCCTAAATCACAAGCACTGTGCAAAAATTTTTAAGTTTCCTTAAAGTTCGCTTTGCAAAGAAATAAAATGCATCTGTCAAATCGATCCTTAATTTTTTAAAAAATTGAAATTTTTTTTTTTAGAATTTTTTTTACTTTTATTACGATCTGGTTCAGGGATACTTAAATATATTTTGCAAAGGTCCAGTCACAAAAGTTCAAAATTTTCTGAGACCAGTCATTCCTGTAAAACTTAACGCAATCAATGGTGTTACCAAGGTTGGTAAAAAAACCTTTGGATTAAAAAAGAAATACGAACAATTTTCTGTGTGCTTTTATCAGCATTTAATTAAGAGTATGTCTTATTTTGAAAAGGTTCAGAATCAACCATCAAAAGGTCCAGATTCAAACCGTGGTTCGCCAGCTGAATATCCCGGATGCAGCATGACACAGCATAAACCAGAATATATCGGGTGTTTCAAAATTATGTCAGCATTTTCATGGGAGAAAATCACTTATTCAGAAAACGTTGCAAACTGTTCAAATAATTTACTGAACGGTCTCAACTTGTATACCATCGTGTTCAACTCACGAGAACCAACGTTTAACAGCGCAGTTTATTGGCTTGCATTTCCTCTGTAGTTGTTTGCTACGGATCCAGTCAATACAAACTTGGCATAAATGCAATAAATTGTTAAACGACTTCGAGGATCGCGATCTGGAAATCGTTCAGCAAACTCTCAAGGCACCCTTGTTGGTGAGCCAAAAATTTCCATCAAGCTTGCAATCAACCTTCTCTGCTCCAGAAATAGTCTATCGGCTTGGGATACGGAAGATTATTTTCATATAGTCTATTTAATTATAAATATATCTTTAACACACAAGTGTGAGCATAATCTTAAAACACTCTGTATAATCAAAACGCATGGCTCTTTATGACTATTAGGTCTACATCGAACGTCGTTTAATTTGATTCCTGCTTACACATTTAATCTCTTGTTCCCCACGTGTTTCGTTAAAATAAAGCTTTAAGTGCTTGACAAAACTTTCAACTAGCTTTAAATAGAGGAATTAGCTATTGCGATTAAATTAAAACAAGTGCAGAATTCAAACGCACACCAACAACTTTGTAGTTTAGAAAGTTGGTTTGAGTTATCCTTGGGCAATGATTTTTCATAAACCATCTTTTTGGCTTTTTCAAAAAAGTAAATGCGCCTTGAACATTTCCGCTAAAAATAGATATTTTAAACAACCATACTCACAATAATATCTGTAAAAAGATAAAATAGTAAGCTTAAAATTTATTTACCGATTCACAATTAATTTTTGGATGAGCATATATTTTTTTGATTTTAAATTTGCCAGTTGATTCTTATTAATATCGATGGACAAAATGAAAAGTCTAATAACTGCATTAAAAAGGTGTTGCTGTTTTGCTGTTGCATACATTTACTTAAAAAATAAATTAAAAAACTTTTTTGTCTTCACCTGAACCCATACTAAAGTTTCCTCTTAAAACTAGAATTTTTAAGGCAGAAAAGTAATTGAATACCATAAAAAAAAGAAAAAAGGCCTTAATTTTGTCATACTAAAGTTTTACGTTCGTTAAAGGTTGCTTTTCGACTCAGATGGTTAGTTAATGCGGAGACTCATTTACCGCTTTCGAACTCGGAGGCGGTTACGATGGGCGTGGCAAAACCTTCGTAAAACAAAAATGACGCACCAATTGGAAACCTTTGCTTTGTAATTTCGGGTATCGAGGCATGGCATACTGTAGAAGCAAACTTCAGGAACCGCTGGCCCTTGTCCAATATTTAAAAATTTATGAATTCATATCTTTTTCACAACACTGTACGACACTGAAAAAGTGTAAAGCTGCTAATTTTTTTACTTGACATCTTAGAACAGCGTGGTCCAACTACGGGCTCGCGGATCGAATTTGTGCGGCCCGCGGAACAATTTTGCACAAGTCTTGTCGATCAAAAGCAGCGGCAACCTTGTGTAACAAGGCATGGCGAGCTGATGGAAGAGAGTCCAGGGTTGAGACCGATTCAAAGTGAAGACCTTTTTTTTTGAAGAACGCTATGATTTTGTGGCAAAAATAGGAATTTCGAAGACCGAATCCAAGTGAAGACCTTTTTTTTGGAGAACGCTATGATTTTGGGACGAAAATACGAAAATAGGTGTTTATAGCCGGCTGAGGCCCGCAAACTCGAATAATTTTGAAAAGTGGCCCACAAGAGTGCAGAAGTTGGACCACCCTGTCTTAGAAAACAAGGCGAGCTGAAACCATGACGTTTTTTCAAGTAAAAAGTAACGCAACTAATAGAACATGCTTGCATGAGGATGCTGTGCCAACAAATTAATCCAAACACTATGAATTGGTAAAATTGTTAAACAAACAAAGAAATATGTGTGCAGAGCTTGTAAATATCCTGAGCTGACAAAACAGAAACGTGGACGTTGTATATACTTTGAGTCTAGTATGTAGTTTAAAAAACCTGTTTAGATCAAACCTCAAAAAATTATTTTAAATGGAATCCTACAATATACGATTAAACTGAAACCACCTTTGTTTTTACGTGAACTCATATCCTGACTCAACCAACATTAAAACTTAAAAAACCTTTCAAGACTTAAGTTAATTAATTAATGTTTGGCTTAAAAACCTATTTAAAGAGGAGATTAAATTTCCGATATTTGCCTCAAACACATAGCAAATGAAATGAACAAATCCAATTTTATTTAATGTCAAAATGATTAGTCATAAATTTTTTTTAATTTTTTTAGTAAAGTTCTGCAAAAAAGCGATAATATTACTTGTACCGTTTACTCAATAATGCATTTTACACGTAATTTTTTTAAACGTGAAGTGTTTAGACAACTTGCTCGTTAAGACCATCTTCTTTATTTAAGTAATTTAATCTTACTTGTATGTGAATTTCTGCCTTGCGAAAACTCTGGTCCTTGAATTATTGTGGGACCAATTTTGCTATCTTGACACAAAAAATAAATAAAAAAACCAAAATTTGTTGGTCCATCACAAAATAGTGCAAAAAAATGTTTATCCTTTTGTTTGTTAATTGATTCAAACAAGTACAAATCTTTAAATAATTTTATTAGATATCAAAAAATATGAGAAGCTAATATTTTTCCTACAAAATTGCGATATTACACAGAGTTTGCTTCTTTGCTGCATGTCAATATTGTAGAAGCAAATTTATCATGTGACTGTAGACCATATGACTCTAACACAAATAATTGATCAACATGTGGCCATCTTGCCGCATTGCGTTTATCATTCTCGACCAAACAGTAGCTCAACAAATACACCACCATAAATTTCACGTGAATTTTACGTAAATTCTTTTAACCCCAAATTTAGCGAATGGTTATGTTATGACAATACTTTTGTGTAGTTTGCTGACTTGCAAGGTGCGATGCTAAATCAACAATACAATCACAGTATTTCCAGTTTGTTTGAAACGCGATCAAATTGTTTCAACGAATACCTGATTCACGATTTTAAAATCTTGGTTCAGCTCTTCCTTTTATGTTGTAAATTGACTGAATACGTAAAAAAACCCACAACAGTCACCACTACTTGGCAATCACAGTAAAAATTAACACGAAAAAAGTGAAAAGTCTAAACATAAGAAAACATGACTCAGAAGTGAATCTGAATTTCCTTAGTGGGATAGAAATATAAAAAAAGATTTTTTTCAGTAGACGAATAGTACAAGAGTTATGGATCGTTAATTCAAGACATCAGGAAAACAGCACAAACGCGAACTTATAACAGTGATCCTGTCAACCAAAGGCACTGAAAAAAGGTGTTTTTTAATTAAAAATCTTCCAGTGTTTCTAAGCTTGACCATATGTCATTAAACATACCGAGGCTTTTTATCATGAAAATTTAGGCAAACAGGAAAAACAATTAATTTAAAATTTTTTCGGAGCCGCTCAATTACTAAATCTTGTCTAATCCGATTGCATTTTTTTTACAAGAGAATGATTGTCAAATTTTCTATTGATTTCTTGTCCAGTTTCTTATCACTTTTTAATTGTTACTGTACGAGGAGCTCACACTGACAACAGTAGCCGCTGTTTTAGATTTCTTGCATGCAGAGATAAGTTCGAAAGATTATTCTGATATAATTTGATTGATTTGGAGAACGTGGTAAAGAAATTTCTTACAGAAAAGTAGCAGCGTATAAATACAGTTATTTGGCATCCGTTTAAGTTTTAAAAGTTATTTATAGAGTATTTTGAGTTTTAAAAATCCCAATATTTAAACACGATTAACTTTTGTTTTACCTTCAATTCTATCTTTTCAGTTTACCATTATAACACCAAAATTAAACCCGTTTTAATTTGCGTACATATTATCGGACTTCAAAAAAAATCCAAACGAAACAAGTTGAGTAAATTCAACAAGTCAAATTTCATCGAACAGCTCTTTTGATTTTTTCTCGAAAACAAACATAAAATATGAGCTTACATAAGTTTTCCGGTGGGTATTATTGGCGCTTGGTTTATTTATTTATTTTTTTTACTGGCGTGACAATGGCAAAGACATTATAGATTGCTATAATCGAAAAATTAAGAAAGCAGTGTATGAGGAGATAAATCGCAATAGAAACCATAGGCCGACTGTTTGAGTTAGGCTTTGGACCAAAACACGATGACCCTTAAATTATCTTCTAAAATCTCATCTTTTGTACAGATGCTGTAAGACAGTGGTCACCAAGCTACGGCCCGCGGGCCAGATCCGGCCCGCTAAGATTTTTTATCCGACCCGCGGAGCTCTTTTTAAAAAACATATACTGTACACTCACTTTGAGCCACAGTTGGACAGAATTATGTCGGGAATAGCACAGTTTCAGGTTTTTAGCTTTCATGTTTTTAGAGAATACACCAAAATTTTGGGAGAAAATAGTTAAATTAGAGATCGAATCGAATGAAGACCTTTTTTTTATTTTTTAGAGATCACTATGATTTTGGGAGTAAAACATTGAAATCAGAGATCGAATCGTAGTGAAGACCTTTTTTTTTTAGAGGTCACTAGGATCTTGGGAGAAAAATAGCGAAATCGGAGATCAATCAAAGTAAAGACCTTTGTTTTTTTTAGTCTCTCTCTCTGGCCCGAGGAGGTCCAAAAAAATCTATACATGGCCCCCTGCTCAAAAAGTTTGGAGACCACTGCTGTAAGATATCAAAAATGTATAATTTAAAACTTTTGTTTCAGAATTTTTATGTAAGACATAACTTATTTACAAATGTCAAGTTCTAATTTTTATTGCAGATCTTCTAGTGACGAACACAATGAGTTCAAAGGTAAAGTAGAAGAGCAAAATCTCCTCCAAACATCTCAAGATACTCAAACTGTGAGCTCAAAGCCAGAATTAAATCGAAAAGTAGACTCATCATCTTCATCATCATCCAGAGATGGTCATGGCAACGCAGCACAGAATCGCACAGCCGGTGAAAGCCAAACCAAAAGCGAAAAACGGGACAAAACTCCTCCAAAACTTTCAAATAAAACTTTTACAACTGCTTCGCTTGAACAGAACGCCTCCGGCAGCTCACCATCTTCATTCAAGCATGAGAAGGTAAATACAGCGTCGTCCGATAACGAGGCGAGTAACCGTACCGAAGAAGATGCCGTACAGATTTCATTAAAAGAACATTCAAAGAATTCCTCTTGGGGCCAGAAAATAAAAGGTAAAGAAGTGTCCGGCAGCTCAACCGACGATAAAACATCTCCTAATTCTTCGATTTCATCTTTTAAATTGATAACAGAAAAAGAAATCTCAGATATAATTGTGAAAGAAAAGCAGCACTCTGATAAAAAACGCAAATCAAATCAAATTGTTTTGCCTGTCACTGCAAGCAAAAACAATATGCAAAGCAGTGAAAATAATGATGAAATACAGTTTACCAAAGTCGTTCAAGAATTACCTGCAAATCAAAAAAATGATTCAAAAGATTTTCCATCAACAAAAGGTGATGCAACAATTTGCAATTACTCGCTAAAAGAAACGTCAGAACAGGAAAAAAAACCTTTAAAATCTTTAAGTAAATACCAAACGGAAAAGCCTGCTAATGCCAGCAACGTCGGAGAAGCCTATTTAAGTATGAAAACCGATTCTCTCCAAAATCAAAGTACGAAAAAAGATGGATCGTCAAGTAGTTCAGATGATAATGATGAGAGAAACATCACCGTCATTACAATTCCAAATGAAATTTCTGTTGAAAGTATAAATCAAGACCAAGTTCAACTTGATTTAAAAACAAAAGAAATGTTACTCAAGGACAATCATCCTGAAATTGAAGAACTTCATGATAACAAAAAAGAGAAACGAGATTCTTCAAGTCCATTTTTTTCTTCCACATCCAATTCTTTGGCTTCGTCTAAAAAAGAAGATCTTTTTCCTTCAAAAAAACAGTGGACAAAGAAACCTGGTACAGAGAATGATTCAACACTTTCTTTAGAACATAGAAAACTGGAAGATAACTCAGAATCGCCTAGTCACTCAGAAGCAATTACCGTTGGTAAAAATGTAAATATAATGGCAAATAATAATGGGCAAGAGACAAACTCTTTCGAAGATACAATAGAAAGTAGAACTTTTCCGACTCCCGGTCAAATACAACTGATGGAAGAAAAACAAAATTTCGAAAGTGGAGTTAAATATCAGCAAGTTTCTGAAAAAATGGAACAGTTTTCTTCTAGCAGTGATTCGTCTAGCTCCAAAGATCATAACGTAAAAACCTATGAAAACGTTGCAGAAGAAAATCGCTGTCAAAGTAAAACTAAGGAAGAACGAAATACAAATTCTGCTCTTGAACACGAACGTCGCACCTTACCACAATTAATTTCCAAACATCGAGAAGATATTTCTTTTCAATCCGGTTGGAGAAAAATGGTGAAGTTGGTTGACCTTGTCAAGGCTCGGCTTGTGTCGGAAGAAACCGTCAAGAAACTCGAAAATGGTGAAATTCAAGAAAATGACGTTGCAAAAGATCTTCGAAAGTATCTCGAAGGTGATGAACCTGTTGCTGGGTTGCTGCTAATGGAAACTGGTGAAAAAATGTCGTTTCATGATGCAAGTAAAAAGCGTCTTTTGCGTCGAGGCACAGCAATAAGTTTATTAGAAGCTCAAGCTGCAACTGGAAGCATTATTGACCCTTACAATGGAACGAAAATGAGCGTGGAAGATGCAGAAAAAGCAGGGCTCATTGACAAATTCTTGAGTTCTGCTTTAACGCGTGCTGAGCGAGCAGCATGTGGATTCAAATCTAAATTGTTTGAAAGACCTCTTTCTCTTTTTGAAGCAATGAAGCGCAACTTGATTATCGAAAGTCACGGAATACGTTTGTTAGAGGCTCAAATAGCTACTGGAGGAATCATCGATCCGTTAGCCAATCATCGCATTACGGTCGATGTCGCGTATGAACGAGGTTTATTTGATGAAAGGCTGAATAAAATCCTGGAAAATCCAGAAGATGACACTAAAGGATTCTTCGATCCAAATACAAACCAAAATCTGACCTATCTTCAATTGATTGAAAGATGTGTTGTTGATAAAGAAACGTCACTCAAACTCCTTCCTCTTTATAAAGAAAAGCAAAAGAAGGATTATTGGAAATAGTGAAAGGCACCTTAAAAGATATAAATTTATAGCAATTAACTTTATTTGTAAAATTTGTATTTTTAGTTACAAATCGCAACAACATTTTGAATATTTTAACAATTTATAAACTATCCATTTTATCAAATAATTTTGTAAGCAATTATTTTTTTTTATTTAGGCCTACAGTCTATATATCAAATACTGTTTTCGTTTCTTTGTATTTTTTTCTGAGTTAAAAAATCATTATTAGTTTTGGCTAATTTTAGCTGATATATTTTTGTATATTGAGTTATTAAAAAAGCAGTTTATCAGGAAAGAATCTTTAATTTGGTATTCTTTAATTCATGTTTAATCAATCATGATATTTGGTATTCGATTCTCTTCACAAATTATTGTGGTTTAAGACTTTAAATCAAATATAGACTTGAATTTTTTTGCAGTATTTGAATTATTTTCTTGAATGTTTTTTCTTACATTTGAATTCTGTAAAAAAAAACGTAAACATTCGATTGAATAAATATTTAAATTTTACTAATTTTGTGCTGACACAACAACAAATTTTTAGTTGGAAATTATATATAAAAACATAAAAATGTTTTTGCAGCTTTAAAAGTAAACGAAGATAACTGAAGAACTTCAGTTTGCTTAAAGCCGTTTCGTATAAAGCAGAAAAATTTACTAGTGGACTTTTGTAAATATTTCAAATTCTTTTCAAATTCTTCAAATTCTTTAATATTTTCCCGTTACACTATATGGCTCGTGATAAAGGTAGTCTATTCTATCAATCTGCTCTATAGGCAATATCTGGCATGGTGTACTTCTGAGAAATCTTTCTTTATGGGCTAGAACAAGGTTTTTAACCTTTTTGTAGTCGCAGACCCCTTCCAAAAATTATCAAGCCAACAGACCCTTAAATTTTTAAATTGACCCCGACAAATAATTTTGTGAAGTTTTTAAAATTTTGTTTAACTTTTATTGCACCCGCGGATCTTCTGCAAGCTTTGCATGGACCACTTGCAATTGGGAGCCATTTGGTGAGAATAAAACTATGTTTACCGTGCCGAACTTTATGTGAGCATACGTGAATAAATATTTTTGTTGCATCGCCATCTTTGCTTGTGAATGCAAATAACTCTTTTTTTTAATGTTTTAATACCTTTAGCTCGGATAAAGGCAGTTGATTATTGAGAACACAACTGACCACTTACAAGATGTTATACTTCTTTCTTTATTCAACTTACAATCTTAAGTTCAGAAATTTTTATCTGCGGCGTGGCCGAGTGATTAAGAGCGCCGTGATTGTAATCGACATGGTCTCGATGCAAAACCTAGTCGCATCATTCTGTTGTGTTCTTGGGAAGACACTTTCCCTTCCTTGGCGGTCTTGGTAAGCAGTTCTAAATTTTAATCATATCTCCAAACAACTAAAAAACAGATAAAAATTTCAACCGGACAGCAATATCTTGGCATCTCTGGAAGCAGGTCGGGGTAATTGCTCGCCCTTATGTACGGCGCTTCGACGCTTTCCTGTTAGTCAAAATGATAAATATAGATATGAAATGAAACTTTCAGACAAAAGCTAATATCAAATACCATATTATCAATAAATGTGTTTCTACTTCGTGCTTCCGTTATAAACTTTTAAAATCACCAGTAAATCTAATTAAAATCACATGAATTAGCAAGTTTTAACAGCATCATAAACAGTGAAAAAATGGCCTTTATGGGAAAGATTATTACGGCCTGCCAAGACCTTGTACAGTTTGATGTTAGGGTAGGAAAAGGTTTCTGACCTCTTTCTTTAGATTAGATCATCAGTTTTGTAGCCTTTTCAGCAGGCAAACTTTTTTTCGCTCCTTGAACTAATGGCGAAAGCACAATATTTTTTAAGCAAAAAAGTTCAGAAAATGTAGAGAACTATGTCAACATATAAAATTGTCTACGGTGTATTGTCATCAAAGCTGCAATAAGCTTGCAGATTAACACATTGGCAAATTGATGAATTTGTGGCAAAAAAGCAAATTTTCTGCAATTTTAAAAATAGAGGATTTTGTGTAAGATCCATATTGAAAGTATATGCATCGTTATATCCTTCCTTATTTACAATCTTTATTTCTACATGCACGATGAGTAATTTCAAGTTGATTGTGAGTAAAAATGAAAATAAATAAAAAAAGTTGCTCACGCTTAATTTGAGATGCTTTGGAGTCTTATGGTTAAATACTAATAAATTGAAGTTATATTTCATTTTTTTTATTTACCAGTATATCTCTATAATTGCACTTCTGACTCGTAGAAAAACGACGGGGGCGCTATACAATATGCCATAACCCCGACCTGCCTCTAGAGATGCCAAGATAGGCCATTGCTGTCAGGTTAAAACTTTTTATTTTTTTTTCATTGTATAGAGATATGAAGTCATTAAATGTCATATGAGCATTTCAACCAGAGCGGCCATTATAAGTGTAAGTGTCAGGGTTAATGTGATACGTTGTCGCATGTTTTAATATAACTTTGCAATTTTTTTTGAATTGTACGCAAATGACAATTTTATCTTTTAATAGTTTTAGCTTAATTAGTAAAAGGATTTTTAAAGTTTTTAAACAAAAAATTACGGAAAAATATTAGGATAAAGAGATATGAGAAAAAATCTTTTTTGTTTTAAAAAATTGGTCCATTAAGTACAACTTATTTTAGATCTAACCTGAACCAGGCCTAATTCTTTACCTGTTTTGCTGACCTTATTAGGTGATTCATGGCTAAACAACAAACATTCGTACGGCGTTGTGTTCCACACACACCGATTTGCTGCTTTTTGTGAATTAACCGCAGTCACCATTGAAGGTAAGCAGCTTGACCACATTTCTTGGAATGTTCGTGAAGTGCCTTTCCAAAGGGCACAACGAGTATCACTCAGTCGACGTTACGGAGAATCGAACGAGGTCGTTCTGCACGTGAGTCGTGGATGTTACCACTGAGCTAACCAGCCGGACCCCGCATTGGCTAATCCGCCCCATTTGCTTGATTCCTGTGATAAAGCGAGAGGTCAATAAACTTATATTTTTGAAAGAAGATCAATCTAGCTTTATTTTATTTATTTATTTTTTTTTTAATCTCTATATTTATCCTCCTGACTCGCAGGAAAGCGACGGAGGCGCTATACATAGGGTAAGCAAACTGCTTCCGGAGATGCCAAGATATTGCTGTCCGCTAGTAAGTTAGTAGAGATATTACTGCAATTTAGTACTGCTTGTCAAGACCACCAAGCAGGGGAAAGTGCCGTAAAGTGTCTTTCCCAAGGACACAACAGAATGGCTTAAGTGGGTTTTGAACCTAGACCATGCTGATCATCAGTCCGGTGCTTTAACCACTCGACCACGCTGCCGGCTATTATTGTTTTATCCCCTACAATAGTGGAATGTTAAATTATGGTTCTGCAGCTGGAGCCAGGATTAGAGTTTTCAATTCAACTTCTCTACAAACAATCTTTAATACACTGTTCGTTATATGCATCGTTAGTCCAAAATTTTTAACATCAATTAGTTCAGTTCAATAAGCCTTTTTCTAGCCACCAAGCGATGTTGCTATGTAATCAAAGCTTTATTTTATTTGTTTTAACAGCCAAGTAATGAAGCCAACAGTGATGAAGGTCTCGAGGCCATTTTTTGTGGTCTCGGTCTCGACCATGTGCTGGGCGTTTAATTGGTTTTGGCCTTGAGGTGATGTGAACTCGGTCTCGTGTTTTTTAAATTGGTCTCGAAGCCAAAGATTTGATATTTTTGTTACTTGTTGTTATTGTGATGAATTTTGCAATTTGTTTACGAATGACGTTTAATTGACGAGCTTTGCCGCAATTTGAAGTAGTAAAATGCTTAGAGTTATTTTTTTATTTTTATTTTAATCTCTATATTTATCCTCCTGACTCGCAGGAAAGCGACGGAGGCGCTATACATAGGGTAAGCAATTACCCCGACCTGCTTCCGGAGATACCAAGATATTGCTGTCCGCTTGTAATTTAGTAGAGATATGACTGTAATTTAGAACTGCTTGTCAAGACCACCAAGCAGGGGAAAGTGCCGTAAAGTGTTTTTCCCAAGAACATAACAGAATGGCGCAAGTTGGGTTTTGAACCGAGACCATGCTGATCATCAGTCCGGTGCGTTAACCACTCGACCACGCTGCCGTCATTAGAGTAGAGTCATAGAGTCATAGAGTCATTCATTTTATTTCTATATTTTGCTTTAGAACTTCTTTTATCTCTAGTTTTGGAACTTTTTTACGTATATTCCAATGTAGAGTTTTATTGCAATCAGAGCCATCTGTTAGAAGGTAATCTAATTACAAGAAACTCTATTTGAAGTCTTGTAATGCTTTAAATGTTTTTACTCGGTACTCACACTCTTGCCCGTTATAACATTTACACCAAATTAATTTGATTTTAGAAAAACAAACTAACTTGATTATGTAAATATTTTTTTAAAGCTAATTTTTTTTTGGAAAACAAGCTTTATCAAAAAAACGCAGGAAATAGTAACTTAGAAAAAAACTAAGTCTACAACAGCAAGATAACTTATCCAAAAGGCAGCAGTTGCCCCAAAAAACGGACATGGATTTTTAAATGATGTTTGTTATTCAATCTACAGAAAAAAAAAATTATGCACTAAAGTTGACTGAGTTTTTTATTGTTATTAAACGCACAAGTTTTTTATGAATTGCTGTTCACTTCGTCAGGTGCAACAAAAAAAGATAAAAATGCAACTTCAAACAATGAGCCATTGCCACACATTTGCGGGCTCTTTTTGTTGTGAAAAATAATTTGGTGAAATTGGGTGCGGAATGAAAGTGATGACTGGACACGTTGGGCCGAAACAATTGCGTTTCAAGTTGTTTGGGCCACAGATATAAAATGGTTGGATAAATATAAAAATAAATCCCTAAAGTAAGGTTTTTAATTAGAATACGGCAGTACGGTAAATTACAATACTGGTAATTAAAAAAAGATATACTGTACAGAGTGTCCATAAAGTCCGTGTGCACTTTAAAGAATTTATAACTTTATTTGTATTTGCGATAGAAATAATCTGTAAAAAATGTTATAAAGTTTCATGTACCTAGTTTTAATTATACCGTAGTTATTAAATAACTTTTCACCACAGAATTTGCAACAATTTTTAGATAAGTAAAAAATATTTTCATTTTTTTCAGAATTACTTTGATCCCCCATGGCTTCCACGTTCGTCAGATTTGACTCCATTAGATTTTTTTATGGGCACATGTGAAAACAATTGTATATGCAACTAAACCTAGTTCGTTAGAAGATTTGAAAGCTAAAATAAATAATGTGATTTTAGGCATTAGGCTACTGTAAATCAGTTGGCAAATGTTTTCCGTGAACTGCAAAATCGTATTACCCTTTGTATTGTTAATGATGGAGGACATGTGGAAACTTAAATAAAATTTTAACAAAACCTGAAAAAATATAGATTTACTTCTTTTTAATCCTTTTTACAGATTATTTCTGTCGCAAATACAAATAAAGTTATAAATTTTTTAAAGTGCACACGGACTTTATGGAAACCCTGTAGGCATATGTGTGCGAAAAAATGTCATGCAAGCATAAAACCGTGCGAAATAAAGAAAAAGATCATAAATGACGCTCACGTTTGTACAAATGAATATTAGAGATAAGTGGATATGAACGAGTAATTTTTATTTAAACCTTTATTGCCGCAATCTAATTTGAAAATAATATTTTATTTTTCGACTTTCCGTTGTTGTTTTGTTGTATCTTTGACTTTTTTGATAACTGCTAATCTAAGATTTTCCAACGTGTGATCCGGTTTACTTAAAATGTATGACTACAGCATGAGTCGACAAATTTTTTAGCTCGAGGACCGGATTCAGAAGATGATTTTGATCGAGGGCCGCATTACTATTTACAACGTGAAAGAACATGAAATTGATTGAAAGTGATGACCTTTTTTTAAAAGAACTCTATGTTTTTGGACATGTTGGACAAAAAAGCTTGTGCGTTTAAAAATAATAACTCAGTTAACTTTAGTGCACATTTTTTGTTCTTTTTGGATTGATTTTAGTCGTTGACACGGTTTTCTCAATTTTTATTCTTTCCAAATCTTCAATGACAGTCGCATTCAATGACAGACAGTCAATACAGGTAATTTGCCTACCTTAAAAACTAAATAGTGTGCCGCTGAAGAGAATTAACGTTTAACTTTTTAAAACCTGAGTGGTTATTAGAAATACGTGCACTTTAAAAATTTTAGATATGCAATTGTTGGCCATAATCTTTCAAGAAAGATGTAAGTTGACGCCTATATCATTTGGCTATAAACCTAGTCTTACGAATTGGAGGAAAATATAAGCATCATCGCCATCTTAACCTGTTCACCAACAAAAAAATTCGAGAACAATCTGATTTTTTGGAAATGAATATGTTTTTCGAGGCATAAAATGCACCTGTAAAAATGTTGCTTGGAAGAAAAAAAATTATTTTACGTCCAAATATTAGTTTATTTCAATGTGCAGTACACCAGATTCAATCTTAAAATTCTCTATTGGGGGTAAAGTTGGTTATTTCAACGAATAAATTTTCTAAATTAATTCTTGGTGCCAAAAAAATTTCGGCTACGTAACAAAGGTAATGCATTCTGCTCAGTCATAAACCTATAAACATAGTTATGTTTGAGCTTCTTGGTAAAATTGCGCAAAACCCTGATACGAGCAAAATTGTTCGCCCCCTTTTTCTAAATCCCTTGGTCTGGTTAATGTCTATGCCATGGTCCTTCGTTTATACCAATGGTTCTTAACGTGGGTGTGCGCCTCACCAGTGGGGACTAAAAAATTTTTGGTGGGACATGGAGATTTAAGACATTACGAACCAATTTTAGTGAGAAAATACAAAATAAAAATTGTTTGCAATCAAACTTATTGGGTAGATATACCAAACTGGTTCGCTTTCTTCAGACTTTCTCAAACGAGGTGTTCGGTCTCCAAAGTTTCAAAGTGATGACTTTTTTTAGTTTTCACTTGTCTTTTGGGATAATGGCTGTATATCACCACATGGGGGAGATCAGAATTTGAGAAGTGATTAGGTGGGCATGGCCAAAAAAAGATTGGGAAACATTGTTTCATACGCTTATGGACATAAAAATATTTTATAAAATTATCAGGATTGAACCAAACATTTATCACCGCTAATCGTTTCCTTTAAACCCAATCCGGAGTTGAACCGAAACTGAACACAAAAAGAATAAAGTTTACCAAACCTGAAGCGGAATTAAATCCGTAAAAATAAAATTTTCCGAACCTGAACCCGAACCGGAACGTATTTTTAAACGGCTTAATCGACGCCCTAAATTCAACATCAATCATATCTGTAAGTTTATTTGTGGCAACGCTGTTCTTAATGTTTGGCGCGAAAATAAACGTAAACAGGGTTAAAGTCTTTGGTCTTCAGTTCAATTAAGCCATTTTTAATTCCGCCAATTGTCTTCCAAAATATTTACGTCAACATAATTACACTATAGAAAAAGAGACATGCAACAAACAAAAATGACGTTGAAACAGGCAAAAACTCAAAAAAAATTACAATAATACGGCAGCGTGGTCGAGTGGTTAAAGCGCCGTGATTATGATCGACATGGTCTCCGTTCAAAACCAACTTGCGCGATTTTGTTGTGTAATTGGGTGAGATAGTTTACGGTACTTTCCCCTGATTGGTGGTCTTGGCAAGCAGTTCTAAATTTCAGTCATATCTCTATGAATTTTCAATCGGACAGCAATATCTTGGCATCTCCGGAAGCAGGTCAGGGTAATTTCTTGCCCTACGTATTAGCGCCTCTATTGCTTTCCTGCGAGTTAGAAGGATAAATATAGAGATAAAGTAAAATAAAAATAAAATAGCTACCTACAAGGCTTTGCATGGTTTACATTACCTAGAGAAAAAAAAATAGAAAAAATTTATATGGAAAAAAGAAAAAAAGAAGGCAAAATATACATATAGGATTAACCAGTTCTGTTTATTTCTCACGTTCAACCCTGCTGCCTTCAAATTCAACGTTTAGCTATTTGGCGTTTTTTTAGCCAATTTTATGAATCAAACTCTTAGTCTTGTAAATTAGTATTTTTAAAAACTATTTTTTAGTTTGTGAACAAAAGTGTAAAGTTTTTTATGTTTTTTATTCTTCCTTCAATCGTGAAAAAATTTACTTTGGTTTATTAATCTCTTTGTCTATTAGTATATTGGTATGTGTAATTGTCTAATTAACTCAGGCCTTAAGTCGGAGTGTGAGTATGATGGTCAGAGAAGCTTTAACATTGATTTAATTGAGAATATCTTTGGTTGCAAAAAAGAGCATGGCAATTCTAAACAAGGATTTTACACTTTTTTATTGCTTTTAATAACCATACCAAAACTGATAAATGTAAAAAAACTCAATTTATGAATAACTAAGTCTCCAAGCTCTTTTTAATGGTTTCTCAGGAATACAAAAGAATAGAGCTATCTTCTTTTGTATTCCTGAGAAAGATACTTTTGGGGCACTTCTGGTTCTCTTACAGAAGTCACTGTAAGCAATTTTTCATGAAACTAATCTGGATCCCTCTGCAGTTACTATCACTTCTTGAAAGATCCTTTTTCTGTTGGTTTCTTCTTTATTTGATTCTGGTGCTGAAAGGAGGATTCCAGGTTAGTTTCACCAAAAAAAAATCTGTTACAGTAATTTCTTGAAGAGACCCATTTTTTTTATAGTAAACTTTGTTGGTTTCTTTTTGTCATGCAATCTTTTTGTCGCCATATTATTTTGCAATCTTTTAAATTATGTTTTAAAAAGATTGGCAAGTAAGGGACATTTTATGGATCTCTTTAAGAAGTCACCATAAGAAATTTTTATTTGTGAAACTAACTCAGATATTCATGCAGTTATTATTGCTTCTTGTGAGACCCTTTTCTCTTGGTTTTTTCTTTATTCCACCCTGGTGCTGAAAGAGGAATTCCAGGTTAGTTTCACCAAAAAAAGGCTTACTATGACTTCTTGAAAAGACCCAAAAAAACATTGATGTTGCCAAGCTGTCACTGTGTTATGTCAGCATAGTTTTAGCCATTTATGATTTTGGTGAGATTGTACAAAAGTATAAGTAAAGCATTTAGAGCAATTAAAATTTAAAGGAAAAACACAGTGATAGTTTGATTTAAGCTTGAAGATTAGAATTTGGGTCTCTTTGATAAGTGACCATAACCAATTTTGGTTAGTGAAACTAATGCAGATCCTGTAGTGGTTACTATCATTTCTTGGGAGATTCTTTTTCTCTTAATTTCTTTTTATTGCCTCCTAGTGCTATAGGGGGGATTCCAGGTTAGTTTCAGTGACAAACAACATTTACAGTCTCTTCTTGAAAAAACCCTAGAATTTTGCTTCAACCATTGTTTAGTCAACAAAAATATCTGTTCAAAAATATTTAGAAATTGTGCTTGTTTGTGTTCTGTGTGTGATACATTTAAGGAACTTTAGATAAATTATTAAATTTTCTATTCTTAAATTAAAAGAATTGTGTTGTATTGTCATGTAATAATGCTTCAGATATATATTATAGAATTAAGTTTTGCAACCCACTAAAGCTTCTTAAGATGATATTAAATATCTTTATTGGTTTATAAGGCAATGATTCTCATCTTTCTGCATCACATTAACAATCTATAACTTTTTTAATGGCACCTCTAGTGTCTAAAAGCAAAAAAAACTGGGCAAATGAATTAATATTATAATTATTTAGCAATGGTTTTAGTTGCATTTGAGAGCAAATTTAGAATGTTTGTTTTTAAATAGCAAATTGGAAACATTGTTTGTAAACTTAATAATAAATGCTTTTCTTTATGTGCTTGTTATACATTTGACAAATATTTAAGTGGTAAAAAATCTGTTATACTTTTGTTTATAAATGATTTGAAATTTGTTATGGCAGGTTGCATCAAAACTTAATGTCAGAAAAAAATGTAGCTTTTTTTTGTTACATTTGGCTGTTTTGATAGTCTTTTAGACCTTATTAAAAAACTTGATGTGGAAACCCTGATATATTATTTTAAAAAACCAGTTCTTTTTTGCATATAAGATTACCAGATTTACCCCCATTAATATAAGCAAGATTGTCATGGCCGACTCAGCCTGTGCCAATCAAAACGATGACTTTTTTTGGTCTTTACCAAATTTTAATTTGTCATTTTTGAAATGGCTTCCTTGTTAATTGGAGTTGGGAAACATGAATTAAGTTTTCTGTGATTGCTTCAAAGGTTGCAGCCTGCCAAAAATGTACTGGCATAAATTTGCCCAGCAATGGGTAAAAAGTGAGCACCCCTGATTTAAATAAAAAGTAGGCTACATTGGGCCTGCGATAATTAGGTCTTGTTTACTCTTTGCCCTTCTAATCTTGCAGTATTTCATAACCTTTTTGATCAAGTTATCTAACTGATGCTTATATTGTTCTATAATGATTTTGATTCAGCATGTTATTATTTTTGACAAGCATAAACTATTACTGCTATCTCTCTAATTGTATTTAAAAATCTTTGCCTAAAGGTTATGTGTATGACCCCACAATTTTTGCATTTTGATTTAAGGCTATAGTGATTTTTTTGTAGAACAATATTTGCTTGATTTTTTGTCAATTCAAAAACTGAAGACAATGTTTGGTGAAAAAGCTTTAGAATTGATTAGAGATTTTCAAAGAAATAAAGATGGAATGCTCACTGCTTATAATGTAATTAGTATTTTTCTGCAATGTACAATTTATTTTTTTTATTAGTTAAGTAATACTTAGAGTTGCTAAACAAATAAAGGCAGCTAATTAATATTGGTTAAGCTCAACCACCTGCGGACTGGTGTTGGGCGATTCTATTCGTCCATGCACAAATGGGGTCTCGCTCCTTCACTGAATTGCGAGTGTCGCGCCTCTGAGCAAACCGCAGACCATGTACTAACAGCGTGCCCTATATATCGGGCACCACATGGAGCACGAGGTCTGACGGTTTTGGATGACGAAACTTGATGCTGGCTTAATGACATCACTGCCAGCATCTGATCCAGGCAGTACAGCAGTCTGGGGTAATAAAAGGATAAACCTTCGGCCCCAGTCCTGTTTATGTCTGGCCTGGAATGGATGCCCTTCAAACAACGACGATGACGACGACGAATATTTTTACAATCACAGTCAAATAAACACAGATTTTCCTGGTTGACAAGCTACAGAAATAAAGCAACTTGTATTTTGTTAATTTACAGCTTTTTTTAAATTAAATTGTCATGGAAAATTATTTTTTTCTTCAGCCTCATTAGAATTTATAAACCAGCTAATTAAAACAAACTTGCTATGATATTGAATTTTACCTTTAGCTTTCTTTACAGTGACAATTTTTTATAAAGGCCTAGAATTAAAATTCTTTTAAACATTTGTTTTACCTAAACAAAAACTTTCTCCTGATGTGATTTTTAATTGTTAAACATTCACCTTTTACTAGTTGTCAAGTATTTTATGAAAGAATGTATATTTAAATTTTTTGGTTTAAAATTTGAACCAACTCTTGTAACATATTTCAAATTTTACAGGAAGATACTGTTCGGCAAGTTTTTGAAGAAATGCGTGTATTATATGAAGCCAACCAACAAGATGTGTAAGTGTTTATTTTAAAACAATATTGGATGCACATATCAATTTTAAAGCTTATTTGTTTATCATTTGATCAAGCTGTTGAGTAGTCTTCAGTTTGTTTATTTTGTTTTGTTTTACTTAATCTACAATCTAAGACAATTTTCAAAATTTGTTATTTCTATACAGTTATTTAAAACTTAAATTGCCCAACATTCTGAAGTAAGATTTAAGAGTTGCAGAAACTCTTTTATATTGGTATTTTTTGTTTCTAGCTTTGAAATTTAATAATTTTTTGAAATAAAAAGCAAAATATTATTTCACATTTTTGTATGATATTTGACAACTTTAATGCTATGGAATGGAATGGAATGGAAATTTTTCAGATTTCATACCCTTCGAAATCTTTCAATCCATTCCATTTCATACTTAAAAATCTTCCATTCCATACTAAAATTCTTCTATTCCATTTTTCATACTTTGTAAGCTATTATATCAAAAACCCTAAATTTAATACTATGTAAATTTTTGTAAGTGTATTGTATTGTATTGTATTCATATAAGTGTATTGTAACTCTTAACTCAGGGGTGGACGAACTTTTTAGCTCAAGGACCGCATTTAAAAGTTAATTTTATTTGAAGGCTGCTCTGTAGTGATCTCTAAAAGAGGTCGTTATCTTGAATTTGTAGTGATTTTCTTGATTTTTGCATCCAAAAAGTAGTAAATCCGTCTCGGATTTTTTGATTTTCGTCCCTAAGAAGTAGCGATTTCAAAAAGATCTTTACCTTGAATTTGCCACGATTTTCTTGAGTTTTGTACCTAAAAATTAGTGATCGCTAAAAGAAGGACCTACAATTTGGTTGAAGACGAACAGAAATTACCAGTAATTATTTTTAATTGTTTGAGGCTTTCGCGGGCCGCACAGAAGATCGTTACGGGCCGTAGTTTGCCCACCCTTGATTTAATTTGTCCGAGTGATACATCGGCAGCGTGGTCGAGTGGTTAAAGCGCCGTGCTCGTGACCAACACGGTCGCGGTTCGAAGCCCACTCGAGCCATTCTGTTGTGTCCTTGGGAAAGACACTTTATGGCACATTCTCCTGCTTGGTGGTCCTGGCAAGCAGTTCTAAATTACAGTCATATCTCTATTACATTTCAAGTGGACAGCAATATCTTTGCATCTCCGGAAGCAGGTAATTGCTTGCCCTATGTATTAGCGCCTCCGTCGCTTTCCTGAGAGTCAGGAAGATAAATATAAAAATGAAATAAATAAAATCAGTAATTTTAATCTTTATTTCGAATATGTGCATTTAAATGTGTAGATAATTTACATCAATATTTGATTAGATCTAAACAATTTATTGTTTTTTTGTAGTTGTTGTGGTGTTTTTCATTCATGTTTAACCGCCCTGAGATTATATGAACTTTTTAAGTATAGAGCGGTTTATAAATACATCTTATTATTATTATTTAAACTGCAAATACTCCAAAGGGGCAACCAAGCAACTTATCTATCTCTGCATTTGCTATGAGAGACACAATCGCATGCGAATTAGACACTCAGACTTGACCTTAAAAGCGGCCCTATATTAAAGTTGCAAACTGTTTAAACGCCAATATTGAAATATCATTAATCTGGTTATAATTTCCTTTTTTTCTTACTCTATTCATTGGAATAGAGCTTTGGCTACAACTTTTTTCTTTTATCTTTTTGTGCGTCTGATCAAAGGCGGTTTTATTGACTGCATTTAGTATGATAACAATATTAAAATCAGCAAGCATGGAAAAAGTATGAAAGTATGGAAAATTTTTTCCATTTCATACTTTAACAATTCCATATTCCATCTGAAATTTTTCTTCCATTCCATTTTCCATTCCATAGCATGCCTTGCTTTTAACCAGGGTTGCAGAGTCGGAAGATTTAAGATCCAACTCCGACTCCAGCTTCTAGAAATTCAAGGATTTCAACTCATACACTGACTTTCCAGTAAAGACAATAGCATTCTGCCTCGATGTACCATATTTACGAAGGGGCAAATTGGGACACTCTTTAATAGAAAAAAATTAGTCCCTAAAAAAAGGTCATCACTTTGAATCAGTCTTGGATTCATGATTTTTGATTAAAAAAACAGGTGTTCTCTAAAAAAAAAAGTTTTCACTTAGTATCTGTCCCCGATTTCTTGCATTTCGTCCCTAAAAAGTCGTGTTTTCTAAAAAAAATTGGACATCAGGAGTCGGAGTCAGATAAAATATTCTGACGCATTGTACTCTTGAAGTCCGACTCCTTAAAACCTCCGACTCTGCAACCCTGCTTGTAACTAAAGCAAATTATAAGATGCTCTTACGACTCAGTTGAATAGGTTTTTAAAGGTTAAACACTATTTTTTGTAGTGTTTCCTATGTTTCAAACTTTTGAAAGCTTTATGCTCAAAATTATTTTCTTTACATAAAATAGAAAAGTATATTCAGCAATGAATTATTTTTATTAATTCAGAGGTTAAAAACCTGCGACCTTAGGCTTCACTTTGCATGCCTGTAAATTTAATGCAGTTGGGAATATTTTATTGTATCGAAGCCCATCATTACATTTGTTTTGGGGTCTTAAATTCGTTTAATTGAAGTGATAAATGGTTTTTGTTTTAGTTTTCACACTAATTTTGGATGAAAAGCCTGAAGCAAAAAGTTTTGTTTGAACAAATCTATTTAATAAAAAATTTATTGGCCCCGCCTGAAATGTTTTCTAAAATTTATGCAATGTCATAGCAACTAGGTTATCCACCACTAAATAAGTTTCCTGTATTAAAACTTTTCAAAGCAGAAATATAATTTGTTTCTTTTATTTCTTGTAAAGCAAGTAAATGTTATTAGAAAAAACTATTAAAAAAAACTTTATTAGGATTTATTTCGATCTTTAAGCAAAATGTGATACTTTTCCACAACACCAACGATTTTCTCAATTGATTGACAGATCTCAACTCGCACAGAGCGAAAACGACCGGTCGTTTTTAACTGCAGTGCAAGTAAGGCACGACAGTCTGCAGCGTAACAAACGATGCCTTGTCGCTTACTTGTAAGTTGCTTCGTTTTTTGTTTTTCTGTTTTTTTTTTCTGAACGCTTATTTTAGGTATAACCGCCTATCCAAAATTAGAACGATGAGATGGGAGTTTGGGAGTGTTCTACCGGCAGATATTAAAAGAAACATGTCTGATAAAGAGGTGCTTATTGGCGTTTGCTTATCGTTTGAGCATTCTCAAGCTGTTAATGTACTCTATTTTAAACCAGTTTATAATTTTTTTCTTAATTTGTTCCAGTTAATAAAGAATTTTTGTGCAACTGCATTGTAATCGATATCAAATCAAAAAAACTTTTGTGGTTTTATGGTTACCAAGATTAAAATTTTTTTTTATATTTACTGGATTTTGGGCTGCTTTTTAGGAAGAAACAGAAAAGCTGTTTTTTGTCACATCGACCAGATCCTGATTTTATCCTTTATATGTTAACGGAGATTCTCTAACCACCAGCTACGACCCTACCCTAAAGGCAGTTTCGATAAAAGTTTATCCTCAAAGTAGAGAAAAAAGTTATAGTCAAATTTTTCACAATGTTTACAATTGGTGACAACCTGGTTTTTATTGAAACCACTTTTGTTCAGATTCAATGGTTTTCTAAATACAATCGTTCACTCGCCACCTACATGAGGTCTCTCGGTCACGGTGGACTCGACCTCACTCAAGTAAGTATATGTCTGTTATTGAAGTCATTTGTACTCTGTTCAGATTTGTCAGTATTTTACCGTTGTTGGCCGTGTTTGCCTATAAACAAATTTTCTCGAACATTTCTTTGTGACGCTCTTGACTGCAATGCTCTGTGTCAAACAAAAAAAATTGATCAAAAGTCCTAATTTAAAAGAGAAACGTGACCGTTATGTTTATACTTAGCTAATAGTAGTTTTACGCACAATCGCTTTATGTGCTGTATTCAGAAAAAGTCGAAATCTCCAAACTGTGGGCTTAATTGGGCCACAATCATTTAAAGCTGGCTTTTAAAACTTATTGTTCGCTTCACGCTACTTATTTCGAATTTTCTCGAACTTATTTCGAACTTTCTTGCAGGATCTGCAACCGCCGCAGAGCATGTGCATGGAGGTTCGATGCACAGAAGACCGCGGGGAGCTCGAACTGGACGACGGAACGAGAATTTTGCTTAAAAAAAACTCGCTTCATTACCTGCCGCGTTCGCTTTGCGAACACTTGATAAGACAAGGCGTGCTACAGCAAGTAACGTGACATGATATATTGTATCTATCGAAAGAATCGTACTTTGTACAATTTTCAATCTGCTAAAAGCGCATCAAAGGTAAACAACAATAATTAGCGTTTGTCACATGATCAACTGACTCCTTTCCACCAAAACCTCATTTGCACGGGCGAGCGCCTCCCAGCGTTCGTCATCGCAGCTGTGAGTGAGGTACCTTTCGCCGATACTCGTCTCTAAAATGCGAAGGTCTAGCCAAGTTTGCAAGTCCTGAATAAAACAGGAACCAGTCGTTTCAATGATCCCACCGATAAGATGGATGACGCTTACCTGCAGCCATTCGTGTTCCAACGCTTTGTCGACGTTGAGACGTTCGCGCTTCTTTACTTGAAGCAATGATCCTATGAACTGTTTCGCTGTTGTAATGTATATGAGAATTAAAAACTCGTTTGGTACCCGGTTGGGTTTTTTAATAGTAAGCGTCAGTTTAAGATTTTAATAAAGGCGTATAAAGAAAATTTCGAACAATAGCGCGTGATTTAAAAGTACTTCAACATTAAATTTAACTAGACCGGGAATTAAAACAGGATCTGCCGCGCCTAAATAAGAAATAATAGTCCCTACTAAATCAGGGAGATGTCGATCGACATAAAGGTTAAGCATACAAGTTTCACTCATTTCCTTCCAAGGATTCGGCGGGTACAGGAAGAAGGCGTTCTGAATTTGCTGGTTGATGTCTTCTTCTTCGTTGTAAGGGAAAGTCCCGGACAAGCTGACGTACACGATCACTCCGACCGCCCAGAGGTCCAATGACCGGTTGAAACTCTGGCCGCGATAGACG
Organism: Diplosoma virens; assembly: GCA_963680785.1. NCBI lineage: Eukaryota > Metazoa > Chordata > Ascidiacea > Aplousobranchia > Didemnidae > Diplosoma > Diplosoma virens. Next base: position 56,513,669 of record OY796880.1, on the reverse strand, counting down.
TTGTTAAGAAAATTTCCGCAAGCGATTTTAAAATCTTACTTCTTTCCGCAAAACTTCGGGGGCGAGGTACGCCGGCGTCCCCACCACAGAACGTCGGAACGAGTTGCGGCCGATGATGCGGGCGAAGCCGAAATCACATAACTTCAACTAAAAATGCGAAAAAGATTAAGTAGAAACGCCTGGCGTCTGCAAATGAGATTTAACCCTTAAACTACTATTAGGGGCCTATGAGGCCCGTTTGAAACTAAATTTTGCGTAAATATTTTATTTTACGAGTTGGGATGTCACTCCTCCTGATAAGCCTCAATCGCCTTATTTTACTAGTCTTGAATTGCATTGTTTAGTTCATAATCTTTTGGTTTATTTTTTGTTTTCAAAACTCCATCCTTAAAATGTAAATAGCGGCCTCTGAGGCCCGGCAAGATTATTCAGTCAAAAGGCTCTTAGTTGATTTAGTTTCGTAGAAAACGCATGTACTTGCTCCCTGCCTTTTCGTCATTGGTTCTAGTGACCTATTTAATTTAACGCTTCATTGCCACCACGTGAAAGATGTGACTAGCGCCCTCATTTATTATCGCTCTTATCGTGTTTGACTTCGTGAAGACCGGATAGACAAACATAAATATCAGTACTTAGTCGTCTGAGGTTTGTTTATTCGTATCATAATTACTGTTAGGTAGAAGACAAGTGTACTGTTGGTAGTACCCACAAGTTTCTCGGTTTTACATTGCACAATGAAGTAATGTTTCTTTTTCACATGTAGATGTAGAGTACGAGGGGCATTCAAAAAATACGCGGAATTTTATAATTTTTTATAATTTATTGATACAATCAATCTACTTTTCAACGTAGTCTCCATCAAGGTCGATGCACTTCTCCAGGCGGTGCTTCCATCCTTTTATCCCATTTTTGTAAGTAATCTGCTGACCATTTTGTGAGCTATGTTTTTGCTGCTTGCTTTGCCTCATTAGTGTCATTAAAATAAACGTCTTTCAAGTGTTCTATGAGTTTTGGAAATAAAAAAAAGTCAGATGGGGCAAGATCTGGGCTATAAGGTGGATGTGGCAGCAATTCCCACCGAAATTCTCTCAAAACGTCTCTTACGATCCGAGAAGAATGCGCTAGGGCGTTGTCGTGATGGAAAAGAATTCCACGATGGAGTTTTCCTGGACACTTTTCAGCTAATTTTGCTCTCAATTTCCTTAAAACTTCTATGTAATAGCCGCCTGTAACAGTTTTTTACCTTCTAAAAAATCTACTAGCACAACCCCAGAGTCCCAGAAAACAGTTGCCATTACCTCCTTGACAGACCTCTTAGACTTGAATTTGATTGGGCCAGATGATCCACGTGGGAGCCACTGTTTGGACTGCTGTTTTGTTTCAGGATCATACTGGTAGACCCATGTTTCATCTCCTGTGATAATTCGATCAAAAAAGCGGTCTTTATCTGCTTCAATTTTGAGCAAAATCGCCGTTGACAATTCACTTCTGAGATTGAGCTGATTTGGGCGCAACGCTTTTGGCATCCATCGCGCCAAAAGCTTGCTGAGGCTTAAATCGTCATGCAGAATCGAATGAGCTGAAGCAACTGATATGCCCACAGTCTCAGCTATCTGATACACCGTCAATCGTCCATCTTCTTTGACTAGGTTCCTAACAAAATCAATTTTGCATTGTTTTTTAAGGTGTTGGTCTTCCACGACCCTCATCATTTTCAACAGCTTCTCTACCATCTCGAAATCTTTCAATCTACTTGTAAACACAAGTTTTCTTCGGAGCATCATCTTTATAAACGGTCTGCAGAGCTTGAATGATCTCCATTCCTTTCCAACCAAGCTTTACCAAAAATTTGATGTTGGTTCTTACCTCGAAAATCCATGGGTTAAAAAACTACCTTAAATAAACTAGCTCTTGACAACTTCGTTTACAAGCGCAAAATGAGTGATAGCAATTATTCGATCACAAAAAACATGCTTTTTATGGCTAGCATGCTAAAGTACGTTTTTTCTTGCTGGCACTCTTGTCACGGGAGAATTACGCGTATTTTTTGAATGCCCCTCGTATTCAATAGTTTAGCGCAAAAATGGCTACTAGAAATGTTTTTGAGACTATGCAAGCTGAACTTCATCCTCAAAATGACAGCGATGATGATGAAGAATCATCAAAAGACGAGTCTGTGCCACCTGAAAGTTCCGATTCTGAGGATGATGCAGTAGAAGAGGATTTGAGAGAGCGAAAGATGAAGAAGAAATAGACAATTCAAATGAGGATATGAGTGCACATGTTACTTTGATAGATCTTACTGGTAAAGATGGGAGAGTATGGCAATCCACATGACCCCCAAGAACACGGACCCAACGGCACAACATCATTCGGTCATGCGCCAAACCAACAAATCTACCAGGTGTATTAACTGATGTTGTACAAGCTTTTCGATTGTACATGTGTGATAAAATACTCGATATCATTGTCACTAACACAAACATGGAAGCTAAAAGAGTTTACGACAAAAAGTACGGTGACAGCAAATGGAAACCAACAGATAGAACTGAAGTTTTGGCTTACATAGTAGGGTGGAGTGAAAAAAAAATTTGAAAAAAGTGTAGTTCTTAAATCCTGCCAAATAGGCTAAAACTTCAAAAAAAATTGGTTTTGGGGAGTTGCTACCTTTGGGGGGCTAGCAACCCCCAAAATGTGTTTTTGGGGGGTAAAATTGACAAAAAATGTCGTAACTCGGTAACCGCTTATCGTAGAGGCATGATTTATGGCTCAAAATTTGCAGAATCATCATGTTTCTATATGTGCTAAGAGAAAGTTTTTGTCTATTTCCACAAGAAAAAAAGTTATAATCGATAAACCGTTTTTTATGCTCAATACTCGAAAATTGCGCTGTATGGAAATAACTTTGATCTAACATTTGAAATGATATATGTCTAACTGATAAGGACTAATTATGACAATCACAATATTAACAAGATGATTTGGGATAACTTTGGTCACCAGACAAAGTACCTAAATAGGCCTACTCATAAGGTACAGAACGTGCTAGCTTTACTGCCCATAAAATGTTTAGTATTTCAGTAATTTAAAGAAAATCTGTTACATCTCATTACTTTCGAACTGTTGATGCTGATATTGGGTTGTTTTGCCTAAGGAGTGAGAGAAAAATAAGAAAGCAAGTTAGAGTACACCAAATACCCTACGCAAAATGAAGCGCATTAGAATTGCACTTTAGTGTCAAATTTTTTCAAAAGTTTTCGAGATTTAATCTTCTGGCGAATCAACCCATCTCTTCGCTCAAATCCTTCAACTTGTGCTGCGGCCTCTGTTACCATTTTGACATGGCGCTCTACACATTGGTTGTGACATGGATGGTCGAGCTGCAGTGGTCTTATCCGGCATTGTTCAATATCTAAATCAGTTAAATGTTCAATTACCGGAGGCTGCTGATGGCAAGATGTTAAATTCACCATCTTGTAGTACGAGTTCACTGTTAGATCCAGTGTGGGCGGTTCAAACAGCCGTACAGTTGAGGCGGTATCATAATATTTTGCTCCTTCCAAAGAATATTCTTCACTGCGACTGTCAACCAAGTCATGATTATCAAATGAAACCGTTGATGGCAAGTTTCCACGAATCGAAAGCACTTTGTTCACTCCTCGCATTCGTATCTCCTCATCGTTGTCACCCAACATGGCGATCAAGACATTTTCCTGGTGTGCCAAAAATGCATTTCGTTGCACAACTTTCAGAGCAGTTTTCCGAACAGCTTCGTCAGGCACCTGAAGAATTCGTTGGACCAAGTTGAAAAAATTTCTAGATCCACAAGTTAGTTGACTATTTAACTTAATTTCAAACCAACTTGGAAAGTAAACTTGAAGACAAAACTTCGTCAAAGTTTCCAAGTTTGAGGAGGGTTCATCCACCGAAACATAATATCTGAGGATTCGACAGTCCAGAGTTAGCCAGCGTGAATGCACAATGGGACCTACTTTTAAATATTGCAAGTCGCTGTCGACAACTCCCATGATTATTGCTGAACATATCTTGTAAGCATAGTGTTGATCAGTACTCAGATCATTAACAACTGATTCTGGCAACTGTACAAACTGAGGGTTTGAAATTGACTTAAAATTAGCAGCAACCGGCCAACTTGAAACATCTCCAGTTAAACACTTCCCAATTGGTCCTGCAAATGTGTCAGGACTATTGGTGGTTCCATCAAGCATAGTAAAGACATGGCGCAAGGGTAGTTCATTGGTATGTAGTAGGCAAATTACCCATTGTAGTGGCTTGTTCAATAGTTCTTCCAACTAACGAATGCAACCATTGAACTTGCCTGTCATTGCTGCAGTTCCACCAGTGCCAACTACTGTAAGCTTGTCATGTAATTCGGTGTTGGCAATGGTGTTGAAGATCTTTTGTGCTATGGTTCTTCCTTTGCCATCCTCTGTGGAAAAATGAGAAAGATAGTATTCACCAGGCTGCCAAACCATTGTATAGTGATCTTCAAGTTGCACAGACCTGTAAAACTTGTCATTTGGCCCTTGCATGGTGACCTGTGTTGCATCTTTGCGCCCATCAAAGTATATGGCATTCACTAACTTGAAATTTTCTTGCTCCTTTTTCCTAATTTCAGCACGGCATCGTTCTCGCTCTCTTCGAAGCTTGCTACAATGTCTTGTCATCATCAATAATTAGACCCAAATCTTGCATCACACTATTAGCGATCGCAGCAGCAGCTCTGTCGGATATCTGAAAACGCTCACTCATCCTTGCAAGGTTTGACCAAATCATTCGATTCTGATTTTCATATGGCATTGATTGAGAAACAAATTCAGAAGCAGCAGAAGATTGCGTTTGGTCTGTGTTGGTTGAACTAGAATCTGACAGATAATCCAAAGCTGACTCAGGCACTGATGTAACTGATGTAACGGAAGAACATGTTGGTGGTTCTGGATGAGGTTGTAAGGGTCGAGAGCGCCTCAAAAACTGTATGTCAGCTGACGTTGAAGGAACCACAGCATCCACACATTTTCCAACTCGCTTACTAGTTTGATCTTTATAAAAAGCATAATCATCATCTGTCATTTTCAAACCATGTTGTTTCTCCAAAATTCTGCGCTGCTTATCGTCAGCACAAAAAACATCAAATATTTCATCAATAGTTGACATAAACTCTTTTTCCTTTTGTAAAAATGCTTCTCGTTTTTTCTTTGACCAGCGATCAAGTGCACTGAAACAATTCACAAAACTTTGAACTTTTTTCGAAATGGTGTACAGATGAATGGGATATACGTTGCACCATACCCATCTGTCATAAATTTCTCTGGCAATGTCATTTGCAGCATTGAAGGTTCGAAAGTTTTTCAAATGAAGAATGCGTTCTATTACATGTCGCTTGGTAGGCAATACTCCTGGTGGAAAACTATCACGGGTAGAGAAAGTGTGTCCACTATGTAAAATCTTCTTTACAGAAGTTGAACTCCGTCTTTTCATGTTTTACTACTTCGCAGTTTGGCCAAAGCTTTGATTTACACAATTACTTAACAATATACCTGCAAAAAATAATAATAACTTTTCAGATAACTATTAGTTAAGTACAAACAAACAAACTTATTAAACAGTTTTTCTATCATAACTTTTTTTCTAGTGGAAATAGACAAAAATTTTCTCTTAGCATATATAGAAACATGATGATTCTGCAAATTTTGAGCCATAAATCATGCCTCTACGATAAGCGGTTACTGAGTTACGACATTTTTAGGAAATTTTACCCCTCAAAACACATTTTGGGGGGTTGCTAGCCCCCCAAAGGTAGCAACTCGCCAAAACCAATTTTTTTCGTAGATTTTACCTGTTTGGTAGGTTTTTAGAACTACACTTTTTTCAATTTAAAAAAAAAAATTATTTTCACTCCACCCTATTACATAGGGCTTGTGATTACTGCAGGCCACCTAAAACAAAATTACCTTTCTTTGAACGATCTATGGGACAAAAAGTATGGACCTCCAATATTCCGAGCGACGATGCCAAAATGTCGCTTCATTGCCCTAACTCGATTTATGCGGTTTGACAATAAGGAAACTAGAACAGCTAGAAGAGCTGCAGACAAACTAGCACCTATTCGGGACCTGTTCAATGAAATAAATAGTTTTCTACTCAGGTACTATACGCCCAGCGAATATCTAACTGTAGATGAACAACTGGTACCATTCAGAGGTCGATGTCTTTTTCGCCAATATACATGTATTCCCAGTAAGCCTGATAAATATGGGATGAAAATATTTTGGATCTGCGATGCAAAATCGTTTTATCCACTCAAAGCCAAACCTTGTCTCGGCAAAGAAGAAAATGATCCTCAACAGAACCTCGGCCGGAAAGTTGTTCTAGAACTGATCAGTCCATTTACTCATTCCGGGAGAAATATCACGATGGACAATTATTTTACGGACATGATGTTGGCCACAACTCTTCTCCAAAATGGGCTGACACTTGTTGGAACAGTTAGAAAGAACAAAACCTTCATTCCACCATCCTGTCTTCCATCAAAGTCAAGAAAAGAAAAAAGTTCAATTTTTGCTTTTCAATAAAAATCCACTTTTGTGTTATAAGTGCCAAAAAAAATAAACCCTCCTTCGCCCGTGATATGAGCACATTAATCATTCTGTTGCGCCCATTAAAGTTTGAATTGTTGGGAGATGCGCGCACAGCCATATGGTGTATTGCACAGTTTGTCCCGAAGTAAGATTTTCTGCCCCACCGTTTTTGCGTATTCTACTGTATTGGTTCAATGTTTGTTAATCGCAGTTTTGTAAAATTTGTGTCTAGAATACTCGGCTAACATTTCCAACACTCTGTGAGCTTTCAATCGGCCTGCTACTGGGCTTCTACATGTAATTCAACATTAGTAGAAGATCATTTCTAAAAATTATTTAATTTTTTGACTTTGCGTTGGACAAGAAAGGACAAAAAAGCTAAAAAAGTGATAATTTCAATAAAATCTGCTTGTAATAACGACGTGTTGGCAAAACCTGAGGGCCAACACCTCTCAAAATTTGGACACATAATCCAATTAATAGTTAAGCAAGGTTGTTTGCAAGTGGTATCACAAAAAATAAAGAAACAACTTTATTATTATTCTGGTTTCCTTACTAAATGTACACCGGGCCTCAGAGGCCTGGAATAAGTGTTTTAGTCGCAAAAAGTTATTGTAATCTAAGGATTAAAGCAAGATTTAAAACAAGCTTCTAGGGAAAGGCTCGAATAGCTTTCTAAATGAACGAATTTAACCTGTGGAAATTAGTTATTGCGCAATATCTAGATGTTTACTTTGCAAAAAGTTTAGTTCGTTTACTAATGCACATCACAACAAGGATTCCAAATAAGGCGAGTGGCCAAACAATATTATGGCCGCTCTATCTTTGCAGGAATGCAGTTGAGGCTTAAAATTAGATCAAACACAATAAAAGATAGAAATTTAAATAAACTAACATCTCCGAGCCATATATTGAAAATATATATGATCGTGAGAAAAAGACAACAAACTCGAGTTCAAAAAAGAGCGGGCCAGGCCAAAAAATGTTGCCAACGATTAAAAGGATCATTAAGTGTATTTTACGGGGAAAAAATGACATTTTAAGACAAACTTACCTGTGGAAGCTGGTCATCGCTTGATATCAACACATTCTCGGGTTTCAGATCGCAGTGCACTATGTCATGTCTGTGTAGATATTGCAAGGCGTTCAGTATCTGGAAGAGACAAAAGTTAGCTCTGCTCAAATGCAAACTGTGGGCTTAATTTATTTTTTAACAAATTTCAAAGCTGAATTAACCAGATTTGATTATAAATATTAGAAACCTACAACACCGTCAAAAAATCCTATTGTTTCAGCAATATTTTTATGATTACAATATTGCGTAAAGTCAACGTATCATTAATCAACGTAAAATTATTACGAAGAGCGATAAAACTCGTAGCAAAAATTTGCCTCTTGAAAACTCTTAATACTTGTTATATAAAACTTTGAATTCTTTCAAAGATGAATTTGGAAGCATCTCAATTGGTTTCCAAACTCGACCAAAAAATTGTTGCTTGCAAATTTGGCGAAAGTGATTGATGATGATAAAACTTTGAATATCTATTTTAAGAGTTAATAGTAGGCTAAACTGGAAACTAAAATTAAGCAGGCATAATTCTTCGAGAAATTGCGACTTGAAACGGTTTAGAGTTAAGCTATTACTAAAAATTATTTTTATGAAAATGCAACAAATTGCTGTTTCAACTGAAAAATCTTCCGAAACCTATTTTCCTAGGCTACAAATAAAAAAGATATACCAAAACTATGCAAAAAAAAACTACAATATAAGCACTTGTGTGATAAGAAACTTTGTAATCCTTTCAGAAAGCCTTTTCTTTTCACTCGAAAGGATCATTTCCAGCATGTCCCCCCGCAACTTTTCCATCACAATGACAATTTTGTCGGGCGTTTCGAGCATGTTGTACAGTTTAACAACACCCGGATGGTCCAGACCCTGGAACAGTTGTTTTAAGCGTTAAGCATAAATTAATTTTGCAATATTTTTCATGATTTTATAAATGGTTCACGCCACTTTCCTCTGCTTGGTGCTCTTAACAAGCAGCTTTAAATACTATCATATTACCTAAAGCAGTGGTTTTGAAATTTTTTTCAGTGCGACCCAAATCTGAGTTTGGTAAGCAGCTTGCCACCAAAGTCTTGAAGAGTGTGTTTTATCTCGAAAAATATCAATGATTGTATTGATGATTTTTGTGCTACTCAAAATTTCGTTGATGACAAGCGAACAAAAGAGAAAAGCAAAAAATGATTTAAAATTCATAAGTTCTTCTGGTGTGAGTCAGAGGTCAGTTCAACTTTAATAAATGCAATAAAAGACATAATACAGTATATACAGTACAGTATTTTTAAAGCAAAGCTTGTACACGACGTTTCGTCCGCTACATCGGGCGGACTTCTTCAGGTAGAAACAGCACACAATGTATGACCTATTAGAAAGCAAAAAACAAAACTAATAATTCCAATGGTCAGAAGCAGCCCACACAAAAACAAGTCAATAACTTCGAGCAACACAATTCAAAATCAACAGGTTGAAAACGCACAAGTCCCACATCCACCATAAAATTTTTATGGTATATTTTCAGAAAAACATTCCAATCTTAATCGTTCGTCGAATGTTTTATATTATTAATTTTCAGTACACAATAATTAGATGATTTCAAAAATTTTCTTTTCACAAAATCAATATTAAAATTCACTATTTCAAAATTTAAAAAATCAATTCTATGTTCATATTTAAAGCAATGTTTAACTAATACATTTTATTTAATTCATCTTCCTTCAATTTAGCCACATTAATAGATTTTAAATCACGTTTATGTTAACATTGCTTTAATTATTGCCTAAATTAACATAGCTTTCCTTTAATTAGTTTTATGTTAACATCATATTAGTTAAACATTGCTTTAAATATAAACTTAGAATTAATTTTTTAAATTTTTAATATTGAACCTTATTATTGATTTTGCAAAAAAAATTTTTAAATCATTCTAATCATTGTGTACTGAAAAGTAATAATGTAAAAAAATTCGACGAACGATAATGATTAAAATTTAACCTGTTGATTTTGAATTGTGTTGCATGAAGTTGTCGACTTGTGGGCTGCCTCTGACCATTGAAATTATTAGTTTTGTTTTTGCTTTCTAATAGGTTGTGCATTGTGTGTTGCTTTTACCTTAAGAAGTCCACCCGATGTGGCGGACGAAACGTCGTTTAATTTTAAGGACTGATCATATTCATCGAGCCAAACTCTGCTATGGTCCCATCAATGCACCGCCCTCACAGCAGCGTTTTATTAAGCAAATAACCTCGGTCTTATATTTTGTTCTCTCTCTTTTTCTCTTTCTATTTTTTCACACAACCTTATAATGAGGTGGAGCAACTTTGCTTCCATATAATACAATGGGTCACGCTTTTCAACGTAAATTAGCCAGTCACAACGTACACTCGTTTTGTTGCTTCTTCCGTTTTTTGACGCCGTCTATAAGCAGCAACTCACAAACCTTTTTTTATCATTTTGTTGTATTTTGATCATGTGGCGGAGCAGAAATAAAAGAAACTGAACTGAACTGAAGTTTTGCTTTAAAAATATTTATCACGCCTTTAATTATATTTATTGAAGTTGAACTGATATCTGATTTATACCAGAAGAACTTATAAATTTTAAATTAAGTATTACTCCGACCCACTTTTCGGCCCTTTGTTAGGCGCATATTGAAAACCACTGACCTAAAGTGATCGCGTCGGTCACCGCCAGCTCGACCCCTATGTTATTGTCCGGCGAATCAGGTGGATAAATAATAAACAGTAAAACTTTAACCGGCGTATTCTTCACCTGCAATATATCGACCTCGCGACGCAGTCGATCTTCCTCTTTCGACTCGAACTTCTGCTTATCGACGACTTTCACAGCGACGTCAAATCCCATTTTTCGGTGCTTTCCCCCGTACACGATCCCAAACTGACCGGATCCGAGAACTTCGTCGGGATGAATTTGATAGATCTAAGGAGCACGCCAAACTTAATTAAAAAGTTAATTTTGATAAATTCAAAATTATTTAGCTCATATTTTTTTAAATGCTTTCTTTTGTAACTATAAAATACAAAAAAGCAGGTTTTGTCAATTAGAGTATAAATTAGAAATTGTACTGTAAATTATAAATTGTGCTTTTTATTTCCTGTCTGTATGGTTTTACCGGAATTCTTTTTACTCACTTTGTTTTGGTGTAAACCGACGTCACTGGCTTCTTTGTCTTTATTTTCAATAAGGGGTGGGTAGCACCCCCTATTACATAATGACAACCCACAGTTCCACTTTTGCGTAACTAGATATTTGAAATTCCCAATTTACAAAAGCACGAAAGCGTCGTACAAACCAATTAAAAGTCGACCGAGTATATACGTCAAAGGATTTTTCAGTGCCGACGAAAAACTTTGTTCATTCAAAGTCAAGCCTATGTGCGAAACCGAAGCTGAGCTTAACAAGTTCATACTTGAGTTATGTCTTGGTCAGGGTGAGCTTCATCTAAAGCCGGTAATGAATCGGTCGGCGCTGAAATAAAAAATTAAAAGTTTTAATTAGAAAGAAATCCAAAGCGAAAGGATGAAGTTGCGAAAATGTTTTTTAGGATTAAAGGCTGCAATTTTTTTTTCAAAAAATTAATTTTAGCAGAACTATTTTCTTTGAAAGTCAAAACTTGAAGATGCTATATAAAGAAATTTTGTTTTAAATCTTTTTTGAAAATTAGTTACGACATTATTCCTACTCAAGAACAAGCAGTTTGTCAAAAACCTATCTCTAATAAATTTAAAGCTTTTTAAAAAGCCGGATAAAGCGTTTATACAACAAAAAGCATTATACATAGATTTCAAAGCGACAAAATAACTCGTAATCTGTATAATTTAGTCATTAAAAGAGTGTGATCAAAAGCACATCTAATACCAGTCAATTTGAATACGTGAAACTATTGGCGGCCTATCACCTTAATTTCCAAAACGTTTTTGTTTCGAGCCTCGTCCTTAGCAACGGGTCAAAACGAGTTGTGCCTTTTGGGCTGTTTTTTGTATAACATATACTCGAAGATATATAATCAGGCTATATTAGCTTGATGTTGCTCCAGCTCTCGGTTACTGATGTTTGTAGTGAAGAGAATCATTTCTATTTCCATTTCATCACCGGCTTATGCATCTGACTGGATATCAATCGATCCCACCAACAGTGAATCGCTGTCCGTGGTGGAGGGTGGACCTTGCAATTTTGTAGGGATCGGAATGACAATGAACTTCACAGATCATTCTTGTCGGTGGTATTTTGCTAAGCATGATTCTTGCTTTACCTCCGGGTGTGTTGGGGCATTGGTATGTCGTTCAAGAAATTATAGATGTTTGTGTCTGGCTATTCATAGCGGTTACAGCGAGGCCTTGCTTAGTGCTCATATACCAAAAATCATTTTCTTGCATTCTGTTGAGGAATGCAAGAAGCTTTAATCCCTCGGTGTATGCCAAATAAGCACAACAACAACAACAACAACAACAACAATCAAAGCAAGCACTAGTGCTAATTTTTCAAATTATAATGTAAAGTCGGAGCAAATAATAAATAGTTATTATTATTAATGTAGATCAGGGCTTCTTAAACTTTTTTGTTCTGCGACCCCGTTTTCAAAAATAAAATTTTGTGTGACTCCAATTAGTGGTGGATATTTAAAATTAGGGGCCCGAGGCAAGAATTCTCAAAAATTGGTGTTCTCTAAAAACAAAAGAGGGTTTTGATCTCGCACTTTGCAATTTTTCTCCGAAAATCATAATGATCTCTAAAAAAAATGGTCTTCACTTTGAATCGATCTCCTTTTTCTGTATTTTTCTCCCAAAATCATGCCGTTCTCTAAAAAAAAAGGTCTTGACTTCGAATCGATCTCCTTTTTCCGCATTTTCCTCCCAAAATCATGGTGATCTCTAAAAAAAAATCTTTACTCAGAATCAAACTGCGATTTATCTATTTTCGTCGCCAACTTCAGGTGTTCTCTAAAAAAAAGGTCAGCACTCACAATCAAGCTCCAATTTGTCAATTTTTGTACCCAAATTCTCTGATTTGCCGATTACATGTGCAATAACCATAATTTTTTCCAAAAGTTCCGCGGCACTACTGGGATTTTCAAAGTTTTGCGGCACAAAGCACAAAATGCCAATTTGTTTCGCGACCCCAAAATTATTTTAGGCGACCCCATTTGGGGTCGCGACCCATAGTTTAAGAAGCCCTGATGTAAATGGCTCCTTTGTTTTTAGTCGAAATGGTGATGGTGGTATCGATTAGAAACCAACTTGTTTGTAAACCTAGTTGAATTTATCGACTTAAATTACGAACATAGCAGGATAGAAAATAAAAGAGTTTAGTGTAGTGTTTTTTACACTTTTCAAACGTTTTCGTCCAAAACGATCTTTAAACACGTTTAGAATCAAGCAGGTGCAGGAAAGAAAAGCTAAAAAGCGATCGCGATAAATCAAGAAGAAAACCTTTCGCGGCGACAGCAAGCAACACCTAGTCACCACATTTTAAACTTTGTCATATTCAAACGAATAAACACTGCTGATGGAGTTTGCTTCTTCAGAAAAAAATCCATTTGCTTGCTACCCGTGCAGGCTGTTCATCCGTTGAGTAAAACGTGGCTGTAGTAATTCCGTGCAGTGAATTGAAGGAACTGCACGTTGTTAACGTGTTCCTACACCGCAACGTTGCCAAGCTGAACTGAAAGCATTTACTTTGATTGCGTCACTTCCTTCATTATCAGATGATTGAATGGCATCATGTGGTTGAAGATGTTGGATTCAAAAAAAATGCTCAGCGGCATCTAACGGCGGCATCGTGAAAGTAGAATTTTACCTTGAGGACGCGGTTCTATTGAAAGTCGCTACTGGCGCAAGTACCAACAAAAATGTTATTGGCAAAGGATTGTTTCGGAATAAATGTCTTATTTTGCATGAAATGCCAATATAATCGTCAATTTTTTTTAACATTAGCCTTGTCATTTTATTCGGCTTAGTTCCTTTTAAAAAACGCTTGAACGGGAAAATCAATTTGCAGCCTTCTCAACCTAAGTTGGTGTTTTAGATTATGTTACGAGGAGAAGTTGTTTGTTGATTTTATCAAATGTAAGCTTTGTACTTTTTTTTAAAAATTAATACAGAAAGAAAAAAACTTTCCGAAAAGATTTTTTTCTATTTATAAATGCTTCTACTTTTAACCAAGAGATTAACCTGTTTTGTGTAAAAAAAAAAAAAACAGTAAAAATTAAAAAAACTGATTATGTAGATTTTTGAATAAAAAATTTTTATAATATTTTTAACATTTTGATTTATTTTTATTTTGGGCTATCCATAGTTATTTTGAATGAATTTTTCTAAAAAAAAGCGGTAGATTATGTTCAAATCGACAATCAGAAAATGTCTCGTTTAGTTGAAAAGTTCGTAATTTCGATCGGAATCTTAGATTGCAAAAAAACTGAGTATTTGTAGTATAATATTTTCTGCTCAAATATTTTTTTAAATCATTGAAATCTCAGTAATGATGTGACCTACAGTTTGCAAATAACTGCAACAAATTAAGGTCATAATTGTACAAACTTGTTTAAAGCAAACCAAAAAAAAGAGCAAGTCTTTTTATGAAATAAATTCGGGAAAGGCGCAGTACATGTCGATGCAAGTCATGGAATAAAAAAACCAGTAACCGGCACGTGAGCGGAGTGAAAAGCGGATATAAACCGGTTTCGTTCTCACAATTCAATGTTGGCGCACGATTTTTTTCTGAACGGAAAATGTTTTTCAGAAAACATCACAAGTTTGCCTTGTGGCTTCAATAAGCGAAGAGACGGATTCACCGTACAAGTTACATATCTCCGAAATTGTCAGACTTCATCCGGGATCTTCAAGCCTACGCAGCGAGTTCGTGACCTTAAGGGTGGCTTCAGCAAGCAAATACGGCCGGAAAATCAAGAAACTACAGAAAATACTTCAATCACGGAAGCGTTAAAAAGTAGCACAGCGAACATATCCAACGTAAGAGCTAAAAACTCTACAACGCTTTCAGAATTTGCTGTGTACCCTGTACATGAAAGATTAAAAAACAGTCTAGCAACAAAATCACAGTTGTAGAATAAACAATGAAAGTGCGTGCGTCCTATTTTTACCTTCCCTCGCATCCACAGGATTCAAAGCCCGAAGAATGGCACCGTGCCAAGAAGCGATATTTTGCGACCTGAAAATATGTAACATTGACGTTTTGGTAGTTTTGTAATGTAGCTCGGCACTTGCTGATGCGACGCGGCCCATCCCGGCCACACTATAGCTTTAACGGCGGGGAATTTTAAGCTACGTCATTTAGTAAACAAAAATAATCCAAAACTGTCAAAAGCTAAGGTCCAGAGAGAGAGACGAAAACTTTATTTGGTGTAACCATAGCACGACATAGTAACAACTAACAAACTTTCTAATTAGAACAAAAATCTAATTGATTGTAAATTGTGCATGTAAGTTACACCATGGAGGCATCAAAAGAACCATACGGTTATCAAAGTCGAGGTGCCTCTATTTTTTCTTGAAGTAATATGAAGTTAATTTGAAAGGGCATGAAATACTAGACATGAATAGTGGTGCTAATTACAAGAGAAAAAAAACAAAAAACAAAATACAAACAAACAAAAGTAAAAAAAAAAGCACATAATTGATACAATAATTCTAAAGTAGCATAATTTATTCTAAAAATATAAAACTTTTTGTACATATTCCAACTAGATCGGGTTAAATTTTTGATCATTTATCCAACATATAACACTTTTCTTCAATTTTGCTCCAATTTTGTTCAAATTTGCAATGAGTGGTAGATCCATTGTAGGATGCATAGACCGGAAAACTTAACTTTAAAAACTTTTCTTAACAAAAAATTCCAGCTAAATATCACTGTAACTAAATCGAAGTTGAATAAACGAAAGTTTATAGTGGTATTTATCTGGATTTTTTGTAAAAAAATGGTAAAAGTAAAGATTTTTGTTTTCAAGAAAATGTCAAAATGGCAAAACAATTTACCAAAAATTTTTTAGGGAAAATTAGTCATGTAATAAAAAAATTACGAACGCCAAAACAAAACGAAACAACTTTTACACAAGAAATGCAGTTTAAAAGTCCCTTAAAATCCATTTCTCATAAAAGTTAGTTGGAAGGTTACCTAGAGGTGGCAAACCTTTTTCGCAAACGAGCCAAAATATTAAAAACATTGTTTATTAAGTTAATACCATGCCAGTTATTTTGAACAAAATACAAAGAAATTTTCGTCTTAAAAATATGATGATGACTGAAAAAAAAAAAGCTTTTCATATCCAATCTAATTATATTTGCTCAATAATCTGGATCGTCCTATATTTGGAAACTTTATCTTGGGCAAGTAGTTCGTTGTCGGTGTCCAAAAAAATTTCATTTTGCCCAAAACTTCCTTATGGCTGCCCAAAAAACTGGCCACGGCTAGAAAATAAACGGCTATGGCCGTGCCAGAAAAAACTCTGTTGCGCGCCGTAGGTTCGCCAACCCAGACCTAGGCTATTGACCAGATAATAGAATGGTTTTTGGAATGAAGCAATAGTTCGCATCAGTTTACATTGAAAACTTGTAAATTTGTTATTTATATATTTGCTTTTTTCCCAAATTTAGAAAACGATATAAGTGTTAGATTATTTCAGAACAACAGTCAAGCGATTAGTAAGAACAGTAAGAACGGCTAATAAAAATGGCAAAAAATTCAATCGATTTAAATATTTGTAGCGTTTGTAATTTCAACGTGTTTCCGTTAAATCGGCCACGAGATCTTTGATAAATGACGAAGAACCCTTCCGGATTTTTATTGCAGCGCCACATTTACATGTTTAAAGTATTACACACAATTCGCAATTTTTAATTGCAAATGGCGAGGACAAAAAAAACTCATGCTTTCTGAGAGCTCTAATAAATGAATTTAGGTTGACAACATGCTGCAAGAATAGCGGCAAACACAGTGGCAATACATGTGCCCGAGTAGTTTTCTCGATCACGTTGTTAAAAATTGATGACGAGAGAAGGTATTAGCGTATTAATTAAACAAACGATAATAAAATCACGCACTTCTGGTTCCTTTTATGCAGCGAGAGAGAAGCGAAACTGAAAGAATGATCGAGAACAGGTCGCCTTCGAGGCAAAACATAAAAGGACAAAGGATGAAAATTAGAACGACTTTGTTCCCAATCGTTTTAATGTTGTTCCGCTTTGAATCAAACTTACTTTCATTTTAGTGACAAGTTCCGGTTCAAATTTATTTCAACTAGCTTCCGGTTTTTAATTAAAAAGGGTCGAGGGTCAAAACAAAGTTTTAAAACCTCTACCGCACAAAACGTTTTAATTTCTTCACACTTTTTACTATTTTTACATACGGTGTTCAAAGTTGTGAATATCGCTCAAAAAAAGTTGTGTCTTTTTGTTCGAATCAATCTAAATATTGAGAACAGGAAATTGGGAAATATCTTGAAGAATTTTGAACATCACAAAAACTTCTGGTAAATTGGTATATTTGGGGTACCGTCTATGAATTATAACTAAGAAAGTGTATTTTTAATACATATTATTAAAATAGCCAAATGCTGAAAGCTGCTGGAAAGTTGAGATTACGAAAATTGCATTTAAAAATCCCAAAGTACCACAAATGGAAAAAATTACATGTCAAATACATTTGAAAACAACACTACAAGTTCGACACGTTTCTAGTCCTGTTGTCAACTCTTAGAAAAAGAATTGAGCAGCAAAGAAAAGAGTAAATGTTAAAATTCGGTCGCTTTTCGGTATAATGCCGTAAACGCATCACCCAATTAACAAACAAGGCAGTAATCAAGTAGTTCCCTACCCTATTTAATAGCAGCACACTGTTATGCAATTTAAATTCTTGCGCACACCTATCACATTGATTAATAATAACGATGTTTACCACCTGACTATTGTGCAGAAACACAAGATTAGAGAAAGCCTCTTGCTTTTTAGCTCATTTTGTGTGACGTCACACCCACTCCAACGGAGTGGACCGTGAATAAAAAGTTAATAATATATGATTGAACATTTCCTGAACACTTTTTTTGTAACCGTTTTATCTGCAATGGCAAGTTTAAAATTGGCTTCAGACCACTTTGAACGTTCAGTTTTCTTCTATGTAATTGTTTCTGACCATATTGGAATACAATTTGTAAACACAGCTTAATTAACACATAAACCTAAGTAACAACAATGTGATTATTAAAATAATTAATATAAGTTGGTAGATTTAATAATCTTAATCACAATTATCAATCTCTCTTACTAATGACATAGTAGTTTGAATAGTGCAAGTTAAGAATTCTCCCTACTGGGCACAACCACCCGAGTTAGTAGCGACTACAGCTATCCAAGGCGTATTCTTTACCCAATAATTATAAAAAAAACAATCGAAACAATCATATAAGAAGTTCACCTTTAACCAATTTTTTTCAATGCATTCGAACTACTCAAACTAGCAAAAAACCAGCGCTGCTATGTTTTAACACGTAACTAATAATCTACCTAAAAAAATTAACTTCAAGAAATTAAAGGTTTTGCCCCACCTTCCCCTAATAATTACTAATATTAGATGTAATTATTGCCTCACAGTATCGCTTCGCAGAACACCAGGGTACCTGTTGCGATATACTAGTTTACAGCGGTTGGAAACCACTGCTGTAATCAAAGAAAGACTGCTAACGTAAACGTGGTTCAGACTGAAAGCGTTTGCGGAAATTGCAAAACGCAAAATCTTTTGTGTTAAGCGGAAGAATTGAAGTTGATATTTTAACTTTTTACTTTGGTCGGCTCAGATAGCCGAAAATACGCTTTTCGCTTGCTTTTTTTTTGCTAATCTCGGAAACCAGTTTGTGAATCTTTAAAAGGTACGGCCATACTTATGCAACTTACTTTATTTTTAAAAGTTCTTAGCGAAGGTACTAAGCTTAATTGCAAGTGACTCTGTATTCACAAAACCTTCCGCATGAAAAGTCAACCGGAACCGCCACAAAAATAGTGTGAAATCACCTTGCGACACTCGAATACTTTTTATACAAGCAAATAGTTCGCTTTTTGTTAACTGGAAACAGTGCGTGTGCAATCTAAGCTTTTAATGGAATAAAAATACAGAAATCAATCTATCGTAGAGGACAAAAGTTTTTATTGTCAACTGAGAACTGAAATATTTAATAGAAAAAAAAAACATTTCAAAGGTTTTGAATCAGGAATGCGGACTCGACAAAATTTCGAAGCGAGTCTAGTCCCGATTCCGGACTAAAATGACGAGTCCAAGTCCGCATCCCCGTCTAAAACAAAGAGTCTATTTATCTATCTAAACAAAGAGTCTATCTATTTATCACTAAATTTTTGCGCTGAAAGAGGTCTGTAAAAATAGCAACTCCGTAAAATCTTTTTTTGAAAAAAAATTAGGTGTTTTTTAAATTTTGCCCCCACCCTGACAAAATGGCTTTCCGGCGCCCCAGTTAAATACTCGGTATTACAAAAATAGTGACAACCTTGAGCGCAACAGAAAAAGAAATAGTTATAAAATTTAGAATAGTGAAGAGGAATAATACTGTATGAAAAAAATTATATTTTAACTCCTTTCGGTTTCATTTTTTCATTCAAGGTTTACCAATTTTTTTTAATAACCAGTGATACCAATAATCTGCTAAACCGTCGATTCATCTATGCTGCATGAAATTTAGACGTTGGACCCGCTGGACGTGCTACTTTTGGCGAGTCAGAGTTCAAGTCCAGCTATACTGCACCAAATAGATGAGTCCCAAGGGCCAGCTTTGAATAGAAGATTTTGACGTAAAATTACTTCAGATTTAAAAAATTTAATTGACGCTTATAACAGACATTCGCGTAACACATATGGTGCTCTATAGATTAAAATGTTGATCTTTTAATTTTTATTAACAATATTTAAAGCCGGTTTGTGTTTACTTTTTCATCGCTATATATCTAAAGCAAACTCCTTTATAAATTCAATCGCCTAAGCGCTGCGCTTAAAAAAAAAAAAAATCATTTAAAGCTGTAAATCACTATTAAGTTTCTTCAATAGGCTAAATTAAAATTGACATGTAACAAGAAATTCACTTTCAATTTAAGCCTTTAATAATCAAGAAATTTGAATTTAAAACAAGGTTTTTTAAGTTTTGCCGCATTCCTCTTTTTCAGGACCCCTGCATCGTCATTTTCTTAAAATTTAACTCAAGAAAATATTGCTTTTGCTATAGAAAGCAAAGCCCCCTTTTTTTGGTTTTCAACCAAATCTGTAATCCAAATTTGGGTTATACAAGAATTTCATCAATAAATTTACAGTATTAAAGTAAAAACCAAAATAAAAGGTCTTTGTAATATTAGCAACTTTATCAGCTGCCATGACTCAACTGTCAAAGACGTGCCAATGTTTTTGGATTAACTTATATTCTATCCGATTCTCAACTTTCTATCCAATTCCTCAAGCAATTTATCTTTCTTAAAGAATTTAAAATCCTCTTTAGAAAGCTTGCGGCTCACTTTGGGAAACAAAGATTTAAAACAACATCACTAAATAAAGTACTTATGTTAGAGTTAAATTAAGTGAATACCATAATGCTCTCACATAGAGCTATCGGTGACGCCATTACCAATAATGACATACAGTGGCGGCCAAAAGTTTAAATACACCTACGCCATTTTTAGTTTTTTGTTTATAACTTTGTTCAAATTGAGTTTCGTGACCTCTAACCGACATTTTTGAAATCCTCGTAAAAAGTTCTATAAGAAAGACCTATAAGAAAAGTAATAGCAAGGTTCAAAGTTATTGCAAAATTAAATATATTCAAAAAATTGAATTTTTATGAGGTCATAAATTTAAATACACTTGAATAATTTTATAATTTTATTTAAAAGAACAATGGTATCAATATTCTGAGTGATAAACCTTTTTCTTGATGACTTCAACGCATCTCTGATGCATGCTACCGATATACCAAAATTTTTGTAAATTTGTATACAGTTCATCTAAATTTTTAGACTTTTGATTGTTCAAAGCTCGTTCCATTTCACCCCAAACATGTTCCAGTGGATTGAGGTCTGGGGACTGAGCAGGCCAGTCCAGAATCTGAACTTATTCTTCTTCCAACAACTTTTGAACTGACTTAACCATATGCTTGGGATCACAATCTTGCATAAAAATCCAAGTCACCGGCAAAAAATCTCCCGTATAAGGCAGCAATACATTCTTGATAATATCCTTGTACACATATTGGTCCATTATGCCATGGATTCTATACAATGGCCCCATGCCATGCATCGAAAAACCACTCCACACTTAAATAGCACCTCCACCTCTTTTAACCATGGGCACAATGCAGTTCAGATTCAATTCTTCACCGATCTTCCGCCTAATATATATCTTTCCTTCTGAACCAAATCTACAAAACTTCGATTCATCACTCCAGAAAACCGTGGACCAGTCTTCAATGGTCCAATCCATGTGTTGCTTGGCGAATTGCAATCTTTTCTTTCTATTTTTGAGTGAAATGAATGGCTTTTTCTTAGCATCTCTGCCGTTCAAACCATATTGTCTCAGTCTTCGTTTAACAGTAATTAAAGATAACTTCGTCTTGTGATATTTTTCCAGCATCTTTTTAACGTCTACAGCCGTAAGTTTATGGTCAGCAGATGAAATTCGATGTATGATTCTGTCTTGTTTGGGGGTAGATTTTTGGGTCTACCAACCCTATCTTGATCTTTATAACTTCCAAAATCTACATAATTATGCACAGAATGTTGACAAGCAGATATGGAACATTGGAGCTCTTTTGCAATGTCCCGATACTTCATCCATCAAACGAAGACGTACAATTTGAAAACGTTTTGTGGTGAAATACTGCAACGTTCTCAAATTGTACGTCTTCATTTTGATGGATGAAGTTATCGGGAGATTGCAAAAGAGCTCCAATGTTCCATATGCTTTGAACAATCAAAAGTCTAAAAATTTGGATGAACTGTATACAAATTTACAAAAATCTTGATATGAATTTCCATTGGAAAAATGTAAAAAGTATATCGGTAGCATGCATCAGAGATGCGTTGAAATCATCAAGAAAAAGGTTTATCACTCAGAATATTGATATCATTGTTCTTTTAAATAAAATTATTCAAGTGTATTTAAACTTATGACCTCATAAAAATTCAATTTTTTGAATATATTTAATTTTGCAATAACTTTGAACCTTGCTATTACTTTTCTTATAGGTCTTTCTAATAGAACTTTTTACGAGGATTTCAAAAATGTCGGTTAGAGGTCACGAAACTCAATTTGAACAAAGTTATGAACGAAAAACTAAAATTGGCGTAGGTGTATTTAAACTTTTGGCCGCCACTGTACTCGTATATATTACGTTTTTCCTCACAGGCCAGACAAGGCCATCTCAACGCACAGTCCCATTCCGGAGACCAGATAAGCGTAGGAGACCTAGACCCGAAACTGATCTTAAAGAGTGCGTGTCGAGTGACTTGCCCTGTCATGAATAAAGTACGTCATAAATAAATAAGTAAACAAATCTATCAGCTTAAAATTGAAACCGCGTGAACGTAAACCGAATACTATAAAAAAACAACAAAAAATTGTACAAAAAACACTGAAATTGACTTGGCTTTTATTAATGGCACAAGCTTTCGCGAGCTACTGCGCACACCGTTAGGTGCAATGGAATAAAAATAATAATGCAATTAAAATGAAATTTACACCAACGGCATTAAACGTAGTAAAGAGACATGTGTGACGTAATAAAATACAAAAATTGTATTTCATAAATAAAAATGCAAAAATTGTATTTCATTATGTTTTCATTAAATTGTTTCATTTCATTAAATGTTCTAGCTCTTGCAACGGAGTGTAACAAATTTATGATAAATTATTAATCATTTGAAAAGACGAAAAAAATTCGCAACAACAAACACAAAATTACATGTTTTCTCCGTGAACATCTGCAATCAAAATATGCAAAAGAATTATTTAGAAAAAGAATTTTCATGTTTAGTAGCAAAGTTGAAATCGTGTCATTTAAAAAGAGTTCTCAAAAATTTTCATCTGTTTAAATTTAACCTAAACAAAACTTGCAAGACGCACAAAAATCCGGAAATTGTGAACAAGTTGCGTTTAAAAAAATACCAACTACAATGAAGCTCATGATTTTAAGAGCAGCGCTTAAAATTCCAGCAGTCCTTGAGAATAAAACTACGATGTAAGAAACTACTATATAAACAATACTGTTGAACTGGCAATGGAAATATGAACAGGCTTGATAGGTCGACTCTTTCAAGCAAAAACATTACGTAATACCAACGAAATCTTTCAAAATTTCACCAAAATACTATTATAATTTTCTATTTATTCGCTTCCCCAAAAACTTAAGCTCGGCTTTACACGCTTTAACAACGTTTTGAATAGAGCACGCAAAAACAATTTGACAAACGACAAAAATACTGGCTTAAAAAAGTTTGTGACAACTAGAGCCCGCTAAAGTCAATGAAGTCAAACTTTTTTAGGGCTTTGTTGCATCATGAACCTTACAGAGTTTTGATTGTTCAGGAGTCTTCTGATGAAGTTTTATAGGTCAAAATAAACTCAAAACTTTGAATAAAGTCATAATTTATCAAAATTTTGCACACCAAAACTCATTTCTTGCTTATTTTTGCAATTTTTCGAGCAGCTTTAAATACAGTACTATCAATAATTTTTTCTGCAATATAAACTACGTATTCAGAAACTTTTGACGCTGCGACCTCTTTAGGTCAATTTTAAAACTTTTTATGTTCCTTCTCTTTATAAGTTCTATACAGCAATACAAGTTTTACAATATTCCACCAACTTTAAGCCTCTCCTGAAAACTTCTAGCGTTCCCCACCCATTGGTGCACAATTTTTAGTTTAAGAATCTTTGATCTTTACGGAAAAAATGTTAACCGATTTCAAATTCGGTAAAAATTAAGTTTTATCCTCATGTAAGTAAAAAGATAATGTGTTTGCTGTATAAATTACAATGAAAATATCACCGAAAAAATATCCAAATGGGTGTTTGCTATAAAAAGTCAGCAGCGTGTCCGAATGGTTGGTTAAGAGCATCGTATTGAAGGCGAACGTGATCGGCACGGCCGCAGTTCGAAACCTACCAGCGTTGTTTTGTTGTGTCATTGAGATAGACTTCTTGTGGCGCATTTCTCTGCTTGGGGGTCTTAGCAAGCAGCTCAAAATTTTAATCTTATTTCAAATAAAAACTAAAAAAGCAAATACAAATTTAAACCTGACAACAACGTCTTGACATCTCCTAAAGCAGGTCGGGGAAGTTGCCTGACAAATGCCCGAAGTATAGCGACTCCGACGCTTTTCTGCAAGTCAGAATGATAAATAGGGATAAAAACATCTACACCAAATTCATAATTGCTGATTTATAAAATTATATTTTTGAATACATGTTGAATTTTTTTTTTTTGAATCAGTTATTACCCAAAGAATACTCCTTAGTGATGTTCGTAATAATGCGTCACTTATATGTAGATGAGATGAATTTTTATTTTAAGGTTGACAAAAAAAATACAACTACTCTTTTTTAAACTGATGTAAATTAGCATTTCAGCAACAATTAAACCAAATTTTCACCGTAAAAACTTCGATAATAGGCCAAAATAAAGTCAAAATTTAACAAAAATAACCTAAAAAATAGCCCAAGGGACAACTTACTCGGTGCTGCTTTCGTCACTGACAAAAAGCTCCAAAGATTTTGTTTGTATTCGAAATGAAAAGTGGGGAATCCCAGGATCCGAGGGACTTCGCATGATCACATTAAGAATATCACTCAAGGGGATTTTCTTTTAAAATAAAAAAAGGAAACTGGTCAGACATTCGATTAAAGACATAACTGAAAAATAAACAATGGGAAAAATAACGAATTTGAGCAATAGTGTTAATTTCAAGAGCACGTAGGGGCAGTTTTTGTCCGAAGAAAAAGTTGATCGTAATGATAATGTGATCAATCAAGGTTGAATGCATCAGTGAATATTGGAGCGGTCGCGGGTTCAAATGGATCGTATCAACACCGAAAGGAGGGAGACCCTATGAGCAATATGGGTTGGTCAAAAGTCATGAAGAAGAAGTAAATAGCCATAAAATGTCAAAACGAATCAAGTATAAAGCAATCGAGCATAAAAATAAAAGAAACAAGTTAACTTTGATTCAACGTCATCTAAACGTCATAGAGTAAAAGATGTTTCCAGCTTCTCCGCCTGACGTTTGCAAGAAAAAAAACATGATTTTACAGGTGGGGGGGGGGTTATCGTTGTTACCAATCATAGCAAATCGCTATCGATATCAATTCTCATCGTTGTTCCTCGTCGAATCAAAATACATCTCTCGGCGTTGCTGCTCATTGCCCGATGAATTTGACCGAAAGAATTGCACAAAAAGCTTTAAAAACAAGCGTATGATACGATAGTCTGAATATATTTATACTTTTTTACCAATTTTATATGCATTTTTAGGGCTTAATTTCAAGTAAATTTTATATTCTTCATGTATGGACTTTCAGACAAGGCAGATTGAGTTAGCAGTAGCAAAAAAGTCGAGTTGTGCAAAGATCTTGATTGTATTTTCCTAATAGTATTTTATTATTTTCCAAACAATTCCGATGCTATCTTCAGCCCTTTAATCCAAATTCAACAAATACATCGCCGTTTAAAGCAATAAGCTTCTTGTTTTAAATTCTTAAAAATCAATCAAGCAAAAAAAGCGACTGTTGTATTACCTGTACTGGGGGATTTTTTTTGAGCTAACAACTTAAAAATTTGTTAGAATAAGTCAACACCTAAAGTGATACTCCGAAGCTAAAAACCAGGTTAATCCAGCGGAAACGTTAAGCTTCAATTCATGCAATTTATCATCGGATAGGCGCTATTCTAACCTAAAATAAACTGATCTATATTTAAAGTAGGCTAATACGTAATGTTTGTTTTCATGTTTAATTTAAGATTGAGATTTAAACCTTAAGAATTGAAAGTTCACAATTCAGAACTTCTTTGTCCTATTCTATTTCTCCTGCATGATGGTCGAAAAAATTATTCGAGTTTAGCTTTAAAAGGTCTGAAAATCATAGCTTCAAAAGCAAAGAACACAATACTAAATCTTACAAATTAGCCTAATCCTTTTTGAAATTATGCAAGATTCGCCTTTAAAAGATAAATAATATTAAACAAAAAGTAGAAAAAGGATAAGATATTTGAAAATGAAAAGAAATTATAAAATGAACAAATCTAGAAATAATATTTTCATTAAAATCTTATTCTAGAAAAAAAAAACTTTATGTCACGAAGTCTATGCACGCACTGCTTCGTAAGCAGTATTTAGTTAAAATGTCATCTTTTTTTCAGTGCTATTAAAGTAAGTCTCCATGTGGAAAGGATTAACTTTTGCGACTTTACTTCAAAAAAACGTAAATAATGTTATTAATAAAAAAAAAAACTAATACACGTCGTATGTCTTGTGGGAATACCAAGACAAGAAAAGACAAGAAGTTTATTTTTGTTTGTTCAAACAAAAAATTTGCAGTAAACACAGTCGAAAAAATGACACATTCGAAAAAAAACATTAAAAATACCAAACCCAAACAATCTGCAATCTCACTAACCTTCAAGCAATGTTGCCCGGTTTCGCCAAAATTCCTTGTTTTATTTTTAGTATATCAATTTTGCATCTGGATCATTTAATTTATCTTTTTTTACTGCCTGTCAAAAGTGCCTTTATCACGGCTTTAGATCAGTGCTCTTCAACAGGGGTTCCGCAAAGCATTTAAAGGGGTTCCGTGAGTTTTAAGGGTTCCGCTAGGGTTCCTTGTTTTGTAAGGAAAATGATTTCTTGCTTCAATACGTTAATGCGTCATAATTAAATTGTTTCTTTAGATCACAATCACCATGCCGCATTCAAACTCCAAGTAGGCCAGTTAGTTAAATAAGAGGTTGGGTGCAGTTTATAGCCGAAAATATTGATAGTTGTTGCGTTACGGCGCAACTTGATGTTCATTGTTATGAGGTTAACAAGAACGTTATTCAAAACGAATAAATGTTATTGCTGCATCACGGCTATGCATGATGCTGCCGTTTACAGTAATTAAGTAGACAATGAATAGAGGTAGAATAACAGACTACAGTAGAGCTGCAGCCAGGGGCGCTGGATCTTTTTTTTCCAGGGGGGGCAAAATTTAAAAAAAGGGCACTGCCAACAAAAGCAAATTTTGGTAGTCATGCTGCAATTTGAAACTTTGGTTGACATGATAGAATTTCAGTTTGCACAGGACAGACCGATATGTTGGAAAGGTTTTATTTTGCTAATCTGTTATTTTGGTTCGATCAATTTTTTGGCCAATGTCAATTCTTTTTAATAAACCTAGAGTTTAAAATCTTAATTTTAAGGTGTGCTGCATCTAGCAAAAGCCTTTAAGTTGACTCTGCCATGACCACTCACTGCGATAGCCGCAGTAATAGCCAATTTTACACACGTTTTTCTCAATTATTTTGTTTTCTCAATTATTTTATCTATATTGAGAAATATTTGTGCCGCCTAGACTTGGAAGTGAACACAAGTGCTGAACAAGTAAACTCAACGAATTTGTGACTGAAAAGCAAATACCGTGGGAAAAATGTTGTTCTCTAACTACAGATGGAGCGGCTGTGATGACTGGACACTTTTCGGGGGTTGGTGCTCGTGTCAAGGCAGTTGCTACAAACTGCATATTAAAACATTGCATTATTCATCGTGAAGCTCTGGCTGTAAAACCGCTTAGTTCTGATAAGCAGAGAAAAACGGAATTAGAAAATATTTTGAATATTGTTGTGAAAACTGTGAATTACATAAAATGTGGTGGTAAAGGCAAATCTGCTAAAGTTTTTCAAAAATTATGTGAAGAAATGGATTCTGAGAATGTCACTGTTCTGCTACATACAGAGGTGCGCTGGCTCTCTCGTGGCAAAGTTTTGACTCGTGTGTTCAGATTAAGACGGGAAATATCAGTTTTTCTTGCAGAGAAAAATCATGAATATGCAACAAATTTTTTTGACCATGAATGGGTCTCCAAATTGGCATATCTGGCTTCAGTATTCGATGTGTTGTTCATACTCAACACCAGTCTTCAAGAGAAAAGTTCAGATATATTTTCCCAAATTGGAAAAATTGATGCCTTTAAAAGACAAACTTACTGCTGGGCCAATAAAGTGTCAAAAAATGACTTTTTTCCTTTTCAGTTTTTGAATAAATTTCTGAGCGAGGACTCCGAAGTTGAGGATACAGCTGAAATAAAAGAATTGGTGTTGGAACATTTGAAGCTATTGAAGAAAAATTTTAATCGGTATTTTCCTGAAGAAGACTCTGAGGCTTTTCGTTTGCTGAAGTGGGTAGTTAATCCTTTTATTTTCACTTTGTCAAAACAAGAAGAACTTCTAAACATTTGTAATGATATGAATTTGGAGGAAATCTTTGAAAAAAATGGAAAGCAATATTTTTGGATTTTTCTGTGCAAAGAGAGAACAGCAATTACAAAGGAAGCACTGAAACTTTTGTGTCAATTTCCCAATACTTATTTGTGTAAAACAGCATTTTCTGTTTTAACCACTATTAAGAACAAAAACAGATGTTGTTTGAAGAGTGTAGATATGTATATGAGGAATGCACTGAGCAACGAGCAGCCACGATTTACGAAGATTGTAAAAGAAATTCAAGAACAACCGAGTCATTAAATTTCTTGCTTTTCAACTTCTGTAATGACTGCTTGTTTGTTGAAGTCTTTAATAATAAATATTTGCTTTTTTTACATGTAACTCGTGTTTTTTTAACTTTTTGTTAATGGGGGTTCCGTGACAAACGTGAAAGTGCTTCAGGGGTTCCGCGATAACAAAAAGGTTGAAGAGCACTGCTTTTGATAGACGGAAAACCGCAAGAAGACCACTCGTCATATTAGCACCTTCTGTTAACCTATTAAACAATCCACTTAAACCATTAACCGTATTGTCATATTAAGGAAATTGCGAGAAACGTTGACGTTGCTTTTCTATTTAATTCATTTGTAGCGAGTTTTTTTTTTTTTTTGTAGGCTTAAAATAGTCTAGTAGTAAAAAAGCGCTGTAGCTAAAAAAAACAAAAATAATGTAACGGTCGAGTAGCGCTGACATCATGTCCGTAAGCATTTGTTCGCTGAAAGATGCGGTCGTGTTTTAACTCAGACAACACAAAAAGCGACTTACATTTTTTCGATCATGTTCTATGTTCTAGAATCTTTTTTATGCGATGGTTGTTGAAGTAATTCATACAATGTAAGTACTTTAATACCAGAGTCCACAAAACCTCTGAAATATTTTGCCAATCATTGCCTATCAGTTGAAAATTTTTTTTTTAATTTTGGGAACTTTTAGGTAGAAATTGTGGTTGATGAACAAAAATAAATCACAACAGCAAAGCAGCTAAGTTTTTAGAATCAAGTCAGCAACCATTCCGTAGTTGAAATTTTCGATATCACGAAACAGATTCTAGGATGCTTGTGCAAATCGTGTGGTGATCTTAATGTTGTAAACTGCCTTGGGATGCAATTCCACGTTTGTTTTTTCTTGATTATTCGGCGAATAAACTCGCATAATAAACTGGTACCGAATTTGTGATTTTTATGACGTCATAGCATGAAAAAAGAATTTGAGCTTAATCTCTGCATTGACTGTAGTGGATGGGAATCGATCACAGCAACTACTAGTCGCACGAATCTCAGCGGCAAGGCTCATAAGATAATCCAACTCCAATGTAGAACTTTACAAAATGGAGTGGGAATACTTAGACTGGTTTCTTAACTGTTCAATCACTTTTTCGCAATTTTATTAAAACTCGGCCGCTTCTTTTTAACCAAATGCATCAAAATATTTCCGTAGTTTTTAGCATGATCGCATGAATAAAAGATTGAAGTGTAAATTATCATGCAAACATTAGCGTGCACAGCTTCAAAAATTACCTTAAAAATGTTTGATCCTGTTTCTCTTCTAAACAAGGTTATCGATTTTGTGTCCAGACGCCAAAAATGTCTTCTACGTTGTGGCTAAAACAACGGAAAAAGAGTTAACCAGAAGTTTTTTTACGATATTGTAATGGCTTCTCGGCTGCAAGTATATGCAATCCAGGCATAGAAATAAAAAATAGTAAACTAACATGTTCAGTAAGACTTCGCTTTTCACTTTGACAAACTTATTTTTTTGTTTAAAAACTTGGAATTTTCGCAAGTAAATATTCGAAAAGTTTGCTAATCAATTTTAGGGGTAGTTATCGTAACTTAAATGACTTGAAACCAGAATTAAGAGAAAAATTAATTTGCTTTAAGGAATGAAATGGCAAAATATGGCAAGCTATTTTAAAAGCGAAACACAGTAACATCGTGAAAAGATCCAGAACGTTCGAAACCTTCACGATACAATAATTGTTTCTTCACGATACAATAATTTTAATGATTGAAATCACCGAAAAAATTTTCTCATTCTTTCTGTCTACCGCGTGCTGCCGTGGAATAAGCCTTTCATAGAAATTCAAACGCATACAATCCGAAATGATAAATAGTCGTGTACGCGATTTTGTTTATTTTTTAAGTATGTGGCTCAATTACTGCAAACACAAGACCTTACTGAAAGTGATATGGAAATTGCATTATCATAATTCGGCAAAATAAAAGGACTTACAGTGGCATCGTCGTTTGAAAAATGAAAAAGCCAGCCGTCTTTAAGTACGGTATTGGAGTAAGTTTTTTTCTGCTTAACCGACTGGAAGACTCGCATTAATGGAATGTTTTGGGAATTTCTGAAAAAACAAACCCAATCGCTTAGTGTAAACCAGTGGTTCTCAACCTTTCACAGTTCGTAACCCCTTTCCTGAGACTTTCAACACCCGTGGCCCCCTGCTTAGATTATTGTCCCAAAAGACTAGTGAAGACTAAAAAAAATTCATCACTATGAAACTGTCTCTGATTTCTTAATTTTCTTCCCAAAAGACTACTGAAGAATAAAAAAAAGTCTTCTACGAAGGCTTCTGCTAGTGGATCCTTGGAGGGCCGAGGGTTCCGTTTACGAAACCCTGAAGTAAATAAACCAGCTCGATATGTCTACCAAACCAGTATAATTGTGAACAAGCGCGTTTTTATTTTAAATTTTCCATCAAAATTGGTTCGTAGTGTCTTAAATCTCCAAGCCCCACCAATTGGACGCACACTCCACGTTGAGAACCACTGGTCTAAATAAAAAAGAAAACGATGTAGTAGAAAAATACTAGCATGAACGGCGCTCTTGCAACAAGTTCAACACCACCATCAAAATTACTGATCACGAAAGAAATACTCAAAATATGTTTTGATCTCAATCTTTCAAATAATTGTGAAAGGCAAATTGTAAAAGACACAGCTTTCTAACGTAATATTGACATAAGATTCACGTACAAAGTCAACGCGTTGTACGTGAATCTTATGTCAATATTCCGTCAGAAAGAATCGTTAAGTTTTAATTAAACGACAGATAAGCCGTGTATGGTCCGACCCGTTCATGCATTCGCCGTTGTTCGCCAGCGTTTCCATTGCCTCGTTTTCCTCCGACATGTCGTCGTCGTAGTCGTCGTAGTTATTGTCATATGAATCTATCATGACACGCAAATTGAATAAAAAGCATTTAAAAAAACAGAATGAAGTTTATCGACGAAAAGAAACGATCGTCGAATCGCTTCAGATAGAGGTTTGAATTTCAAATTTTTATTTAAAGTTATCTTTATTTTACGCAAACCTTGCTGAAGATTAATATCTATGCGAAAAAATTATGATCATCATCATCATCAAATCAGCTATATATCCTTCTAACCGGAAGGAGAATGTCAAAGACGTTGGTTCAATTTGGAACAACCGTTCAACTATCCCAAAACTGCTGTTGAGCTTCTGATCCCAAAGATATCGCTTTCCAGATGAAAATTTTTATTTGGTTTTTAATAATAAAGTTTCTCGCAGTCGAGGTCGGCAAATTAGATATTTGCTTCAATTAATCACAGAAAGTGTAATGCGCCAAAGTGAATTCAAAAACTTTAAATAACAAGATATACCTTAAGAAAAATTTCGGCAATTAATACAGCAAAAAAAACTAGAAAAATCAACTTTCCTATCGCTTTCTATGCGTGAAACCACGTGTCTCTTTAGATTCCCAAAAAATTATAAAAAACCCATTTGGTTAAAACTTTTTGGTTTACTGTATAGCTAAAAACTTTGATGACGATTTATAATTTCCACGAGTAGATTTGCACGAATAATTTTTAATATTCTCAATTGAAAAAAACTTTTGTTGTTCGTTAGATTTACAATAAAAAAACTGAAAATTTTTGAAGTCGAAATCGGTAGCTACCTAAACACCAGACAAAAAGAAACCAAACACGTCTAATCATTAAAGCATTCGACAACTTGCCAGTAATCATACAAAAAAACTTTGTTCACTGGGATTTCGAAAAGACATTTTGTGATCAGATAAACCGTGGTCACAGTGGTTTCAAAAGGGCATTTTTTGATATCCCAAGTTAAGGTCACTATGTTTCGAAAAGACATTTTGTGACAAATTTTTTGTTTTGCAGATTATACTGATGCAAGAATTGTCCATGCATGTTAAATAATGTGATTGCCACGGTTAAACCAGCAAGGGGGTAATTGGGCAAAGCTTTAAATGTATACAGTTTGATGTGTGCATTGTCGACAAGATATTCAACCATTTATCACGAAAAAATAAAAAACTGAAAGTAAACAATTTAGTTAATGAAAAAAATGTAACAATTAAGGCGCGTTTAATGTAACACCTTAAATTATACTTTACGTGGAAGTCTTAAAAAAAAAACTTTTAATAAAGAGACAACAATTCAATTAGTTGAATGAATGAAATGTAAACAACGATGAAAAGGATGGAATACTAATGGACAATATTACCTGACAAATCTGTTTTTTCTTCTTCACCTGGGCAACTATCAGGTATTTCTTCACGACATTTCTTGTGGCAATTCAATTTGCAATCTGTAAAACAGTGTATTTCAAACTGATAAAACGTTTACTTTTTTAGGATAAGCTTTAAAAAGCTTTTTGATCCACTAAAATTTGATAACTACGTTTTGAAATTAATTTTGGTTGATTTTAATCTATAAATAATCGATCGAGAATAAATAATTGGCAAGAAAGACTACTAAATACAGTGGATTTTAGGAGTTACTAAAAGTTCAACTAACCACTTTTAAGAATGCCAATAAAACTTTCTTTAAGTTGTACAGATTCATTCATTAATTTCATTTTTTATTCTCGATCGCTATTAAATAGTTCACATAAAAAATTATAAATATTAGAAATGATCAAGAAAAGGAAAAAGCAGCACAACGTCAGACGTTAAAACATGCATAAGATAAATAAAAAGTGCAAGTACAAAACGGTAAAAAGCATGGCCACAACACCTTGATCAGTTAAAATACAAGAAATAAGAAAGAAAAAAAGAAAAAGAAAAGAAGAATCTAATTTTACAAGAAAAATAATCAAACAAATTAGGACATTGTATAACCAGTGCATGACTAGTCTGCATAAGCATATTCTGTGTTGCACGAGGCAACTAATTAAAAAATAAACAATCGTATCCAAACATTTTGACAAGCATCGAGAAAAAAAACAAACATCGAAAAGTTTGACGAGGTAAAAAAAAACGCTACAGACTCTCAAAAACTACATTGTTAAAGAGGTTAAATTCTTTACGATACGACGGTACGACGATACGATACGAAAGCCCGGCACACACAAAAGCTTTGTTTTTGCATAATGCCATAAAAATAAAAAAACTGAGCCTATAAAAATTGTGATCAGTGTCGTCTTGCTATTTCGTCAGAAAACGTCAACCTAAGTACTTTAGTTTTGCGTGATGTCAAAGCAAAAAATATTAAAAAATGAACACAAAAAATATACGCTTTTGAAAATTATCGTTTAGAAACGATTGCAGATGCAACAAATAAGACAACCTTTGCATTGCAAGCCTTGCTTGTAGACCCCAAGTAAAATTTTTCGGCACATTCCACATCGAGTCGGTTTTTTAAATGTATGAACCTAAAACACGGACATCTGCTAAAGTTTTGAACAAAAATTTAACATTAAAAAAGATTGATAGCTAATGCTATCGGACCTGCTTCGATTAAAAACATAACAACATGCCTGAAAACTGTGGGGGACTTTGATTTTTGGTAAAATTTCCATCCAAAGAGGACGACATAGATACTGATTTTTGGATGGAGGTGAACAGTTAAAAACCTTTAAAATTCGTGCTTATTATTCTTTTCATAAAAAAAATTACTCTAAAGGCAGTCAAATCACTCATACCGGGGATCTTGATTCATATACAGATAGCAAATCATCAGTAAAACTACCACCATTTTTTCTTTTCCGATTCAAATTGCAGTCATTTGGAATTTTGTAAGCGCATCTTTTGTGGTAATTCTGACCACAACCTGTTTAAACATTGTAGATAGAATCTTCGTAAAATAAGTTTTTTTTGAAATGTTTTTTTCATATGAGAAAATTTTACTTCTGCATGCAATAAGATGCTTTAGTTAAAATAAACCTAGGAATGTTTCCAAAAGAACTGGGCGGTCGAAACTAGGTTAAAAAAACAAGAGAATAAAAACTTGTCGACAGAAAAGTAGACACTATAAAAAATTAAGTAAATTTTTTTAATTTAGCTTCTACAAATAGAATGATTATATTATTTATTATCAAAAAGCAAACAATATTACTAAATAAGAAACAATTAAAAAGAGAATTTATTTATTTTCAGTTTTTATTTTTACACTAAAAAAACTAGTTGTATGCATAATTTTTACCAAAGCCTTTGTAGTCTTTAATATCAGTTTTTTTGCCATAAAAAAGTAAGCAATAAAATCACCTTTCAATAAAAGAAGCAAATGAAGTAAAAAGATCTTCAATTTTTGTAGTTTTTTATTCTTTAAGCCTGATTCTAGTGTGTCCAACTTACAGTACATCACTCTGTTTATATGCTTTGTCATGGACATTCTTATCAGCAGGCCATACTCTTCTTTATTTTGTATTCAACTTTTTTAATATAGGCCTATTAATACAAACATTAGAAATAAATTACTCTTGAGAACATAAAGTTTAGCACTATTTTAGAGAAGCTTCTTTTAGAGATTACTACGTTTTTTGGACAAAAATAGAGATCTTTGTGCTTGCAATAAAGTCTGTAAAAAAGATTGGATGCCAAAGCTTTGCTCTCTGTTTTTGCTTAACATTTGGGTCGCTACAAAAAAGGTTGAGAAGCAATGTACTAGAATACAGAAAGAACAATTTTTCTGCAAACTGCTGTGAATTTAACTTTTTTTTGAAGTGGTATGGTGGAATGACCAAACTTTATTTTTATTTTTACTTACCATCAGCTCAAAAACACTTCATGGTGCAAATTGAAACAAAGATTGGAAATAAGGAGGCAATGACTAAATGAAATAAGTTGTGTGTGTAATAATGTATAACTCTTCTGTAAGAGTCTCTGTGCCTTTAAAGCAGTGGTTCTCAAAATATTTTTAGATTTTTTGCTTGGCGGTCTCTTTGCAGTTTTTCACAGGGGTAACCAAACTTTTTTCATGAAGAGCCAGATCACTGTGAGGAATGTTTACATTTACAAAAAGACAGAAAGTTTTAAAAGATTGAAGTAATTAAAACTGTTTATTTTCTTATAAATCCGTACATCTAAGTTGCCATTTTATAATTAAAAAAAAATTAGATGTCAGTTAAATGAATTTTGCATAGAAATTAAAAGTTGCATTGCTTTCTCATAAAAAGTGTACTATTTTTAATAAAATTTATATTGCTTTTACGACAAAACTCCATGGTGTTGATTACCATTTTCTAGTTAAAGTATTTTACTGACCTTTGCAGCGCAAACCTTGCCTGACAATTCCCCAAAGCATCTCACCACAAAAATCACAAAATGCAGGAGAATGAAAAGAATGAACATTTAGGTCATGCTGACATATTTGAATATTTGAATCACAAAATTTGGCTGCAAGTAATAAAGTTTTATTGACATTCCCTATATCAATTAAAATGACACAATTTTCTGAACATTAAGCATTCAAAACCACAGTAATTAATCAAAAAGTAAATATAACACACAACTTACAAGACAAAACAATTTCTATGACATCCTTTTCCTTTACAAGTAACTCTTCTGAATTTTTAAGTAACCTCAAAATGTTGTCACTTTTGATATCATGAAGGAACAGATTAATATTATCCATTAATCTTGGACCTAGTGATGGTTGAGAAAACTGCAAATATATTAGAAAATTCCTTTAGTAAAGCAATTGAATAAACAGAAAATTTTATAAGATAATGAATATAATAAATACAATGCATACAATGGTCAAATAATGATAAATAAAAAACTTTCTTGTTTTTGCATAATGATCACGCATCAAAGAAAATAGGATGTAATCTAGTCTAGTGTTTTGTGTCTACAAACACTAATATACAGTATAAACATTAAAACAGTACAAGTAGATAATGATAATTTATATATCAATTATGTGACAGATATACGATTATGATATTTTTTTAAAGACATAGCATGATATTTTTTCAAATGATAATATTCAAATGTATATATTTAAAATGAAATTAAACTTGTCTTAATTCTTTAAAAGAACAATTTTAATAATATAACCATACAAAATTATTAAGTGACACTTAAAAATCAAATAATTTTTAAAAAATATTAAAAAAAAGCAAATGTCTGATTTTAAAAAAATCAGTAATTATCTCCAAACCTTAGTTTAAAAGCTGCTATTTGCTATAGTTTTCATGGAATGAAGTAAAAAATTAAAATCTTTCCATTTCCAACAATACAACATTCAAGTTTTAAAAAAATCATTTGCAAAGAAATGGTAATTATTATAATAAATTAGGTACATAGACTTATTTAATTCTACCTTTTTTATATACTTCAATAATCTCAAAACATTTAACATGTTGACTTTTACCATGCAAATATCTTAATTTTATTAAAGTGCCCATGTTATAATAGGTTACAAAGTAATTAATATTAGCTTACTGATTACATATATACACATTATTTGTGCTATATGTGTCTTATGTTACCGTTAAAAAACTCTCAAAATTAAGAAAACTGCTTCCACTAGATGCCTTAAGATAAATCTTTTATTGGTTTATTGTAGCATCAAAGAAAGTAATTTGTTTTTTTTTTGTGATGGGTAGTGTGAACCACCAGTGGTACATGCAATACCATATTAAAAAACAAAGTGTGTACTGCCAGCAGTGCAGATGGCAGTCAATGTATTAAAATTTATATAAAAAATATAAAATTGCATGGTTTAGCACCATAAAATAATACAAAAATTTATTTAATAGAACAGGGTCAGTAATAATAAAAATATTTTATTTATTAAACCATGCAAATTTTATAAAAAACTTTCACAGTTTTACTTCTACAGCTTATCAAAACAGGTTGTACTTTTTAAGTGATCTTCTTTATTCTATTTAAGCCATTAAAAAAGACTTCTGAACAAGTTGTAAAAGATGAAACAGACTGTAGAGGTTTTTTATAAAAACTTAAATGACTTATAAATTTTTCGTATGCATATAGAGCAGGGGTTCTCAAAGGGAGCCATGAGCAGAAGCCTTTTTATTAGTCTTCACAAGTCCTTTGGGACAAAAATGATAAAATCAGAAACAGTTTCAAAGTGATGATCTTTTTTTTAGTCTTCAATTGAATTTTGAAAGAAAAATGATAAAATCAGAGGCAGTTTCAAAGCTAT
The DNA here is from genome assembly GCA_963680785.1 of Diplosoma virens. Classification (NCBI taxonomy): domain Eukaryota; kingdom Metazoa; phylum Chordata; class Ascidiacea; order Aplousobranchia; family Didemnidae; genus Diplosoma; species Diplosoma virens. The sequence continues at coordinate 56,476,098 of OY796880.1, read as the reverse complement.
CATGCTTTTTTTGCTTTCACTTGATTTTTGGGACAATATTCTAAGCAGGGAGCCATGGGTGTTTCAGAGTCTCTGAAAAGGAGCCATGACTGTGAAAAGTTTAAAAACCACTGATATAGAGTATGTAGATTTTTGAAGCTTACTTTAACCATATTTTTTTTTTATTTTATCTCTATTTTTATCCTCCTGACTTGCAGGAAAGCAATGGAGGCACTAATTAGAGTAAGCAATTACCTCGACCTGCTTCAGGAGATGCCAAAATATTGCTGTCTGCTTGTAATTTAGTAGAGATATGATTGTATTTTAGAACTTCTTGCCAAACCACTCAGCAGGGGGAAAGTGCCGTAAAGTGTCTTTCCCAAGGACATAACAGAATGACACAAGTGGGTTTCAAACCAACACCATGTTGATCGTAAGCATGGTGCTTTAACCATTTGACCACACTGTCACATATTTAAAATAAAATTTTATTGAACAATGGTAGTATTCTATGGCAATAAATTATAGAACAATATATCATGTACTTATCTTTCTCATTTGCAAAACTGTAACAGAGGCATTAGACTTAGAGAAATGGTTATATAATTACCCTGACCAGCTTTTAGAGATGTTAAGCTACTAGTGTCCAGTTGGCATTTCTATTTGATTGTTTAATTTTTATATAAGTGAGAAAACCTTAACTTGACACTGCTAGTTAAGTAGAAGAAATCTGCAAAGCAGTGGTAGGCAGCCACGGCATGCAAGTCATACATTGCATGATTAAATTTTTGGGGATTGCATGACAAACTTTTGCATGATGAGGTAAACATTTTTTAATTTAATGAGAAATGATACCAGCTTGGGATGAGATTAAAGAAATTTGAGGGCAATCCAAGATCAAGACCTTTTTTTATAGAACACCGTTAGTAGTATGTAAAGTAAAATTTAAGAGTTTTAGTAGTATGTAAAGTAAAATTTAAGAGAGTGATTTGAGGTGACGACCTTTTTTTTTAAAGAACATTACAAATTTTGGATAAAAGGTGTAAAATCTGGGAATGATTTCAGGCGATAACTTTTTTTTTAGAGAACACTACAATTTTGGGATAAAAACTATAAAATTTGCAACTGATTGAAAGTGATAACTTTTTTTTTAAAGAACATTATAATTTTTGGACAAAAGTATAAAATCTGGGAATGATTTCAGGTGAGAACTTTTTTTTTTGGAGAACACCATGGTTTAGGGACAAATTAGTATATGTTTTAGAATCTCACACAGAATTCTTACTGTTACGCAAAAAATACTGCATGTCCTACCCATTAACTACCCAAAAAATACCTAATTGCATTACCAGTTTTTGATATGCTAGTTGCATGACCAGTCTCAGAGGTAAGTGCATGCAACTGCTGCAAAGTTTTTTTCACAAAGTCACAACAGCAAAACAAGATTTAGAGTTGAACCATGACCAAGCTAATCCAGGTTATCATCAATGCTGTTCTTAACCATATAACAATAAATTAATTACTTGTAAATATTAAGTCTTAAAATCTAATTAGAAAAAACCTGTTTTATATATATTAATGTTTTAATTGCAATACTTCAGATTAATAATCTACAGTAATTTTTTTAATAAAAGTAACTATAAAAAAAGAATTAAAAGAGTTTAGTTGGCACATTACAGCATAATTTTCCAAACAGTCTGTATATCTTGCAATACATAAAGAAGGTATAATGACTAAATCCTTTGTTAAAATCTAAGATCTTATTTTGTTTGAGTTCACAATCTTTTTTATTATCTTTTTGTATATACAACTTCAATGTTGCTGTTAAACATTAAGGCCATTACAAGTTTACTCATATTATTGATAAAAAACAAATAAATACAGATTGTAATTAAATAAAAATTTTATTTAAAAAAGTATTTTTATTGTTATTATTATTATATAAATATATTTTTATTATTATATAAATATTAAATTATTTAGTAATTTTTTAGCACTACAACTTTAAAAAATCCAAGTTTTGACCTACCACAAATATTTGAGTCTCTTCAAGAGGTCACCATAAGCAATTTTTTTTGGTGAAACTAACCTGGAATGCCTCTTTCAGCCCCAAGATGGAATAAAGTAGAAACCAAGAGAAAAAGAAACTCTCAAGGGTTAGTTTCACAAACAAAAATCACTTACAGTAACTTTTTGAAGAGACCCAAATAGTTTGTCATGAAAAACAAAAAACAAGTCAAATTATAAATATACCAATTAGTAAAGAAAATTTTTAGAAAAATTAATAACTTAAAATAAAATTAAAAACTTGGTTGTTAAACTCATGTATAATTAATAAAAAAGCAATATAACTGCTTAACAGGTTGACTACCAACCTCCAGTTACCTCCAGTTATAAGCATAAAATGTTTATTATCTTAGCATTATTGGACTGTTAGGTTTACGGCATTTTGGGACAGAATTACAAATCAAGACATGGCAGTCAATGTGTTAAAAAATTAAAATAAATAAAAACTGCAAATTCAAAGAAATGCATGTTTAAAAAGTTTTTGCTTCGCATTTGAATTCTGTCATAGTTTTTAAAGATTAACAAGGTTCTTAATCGTTATTATAATGTAGTACCAGTAAATTTAATTACTTTATAATTAAAAAAACTTTTTCAATTTTCATCTATTTTATATTTGATCAATCAAACAACGATAATTAAAAATTAGTACCATACCTGATTTTCAACAACTAGACAAGCTTTTTCAAGCAATCCATTTAAACTCAAATCGTTTTGAACAAAAGAAACTGCTTCACGGTGAAAACCAATTTGAAAATAGATTTCAAATGTTATATCAGACTGCATAGAATTTATGTCATTTACATAATCGTTTGTACCAAGTATAGTCATACTGTAAATTTTAAGAATTAACTTAGTTATTACCAACTAAAATTTTTATTAAATTCATCTTTCGAATAAAATTATATTTTTTTAATTAACAGTAATTCCAATTGTTACAACAGTGGAGGAGACTTGTTTGTCTTGTAAACACTCATTGTTTGAATCAAATAGTAGAGTTAGTGAAATATATATAGATCTTCCCGTTTCGATTTGTGTAAAAGGGGATTAACCGTATAAGTAATTTATTTTTATTAGTATTCCCTGTTATGACAGACAAAAGCAAATTCTATTTACCACTTTTATTTATTTAATCAATTTAAAGAATTCATAAGAATTTTTTTTAAACGTTTTCAGCGTAACGTATTGCCTTTTTTAAGAATCTAAATTAAAGTGCTTTAAATAAGCATAAATTTATTGGAAGAATTAGATTTCCTGATGACTGCAAATTATTTTAATTTCGGTAGCAAATAAATAAGCAAAAATTATTACAATCTGTAGCATATTTAGGGGGGAGCCATTGTGCCATAGCTCCTCTCTTAGAGATCACTAATACGAGAAATCCAAGACAGATTCGAAGTGAAAACCTTTTTTTTAGAGATCACAATATTTTTGGGAAGAAAAATAGCAAAACCGGGACAGATTCAGAGTAAAAACATTTTTTCCACTTGAAAATTTTTTCCACTAAACTAGAGATTTTAGAGAGTCGGGATGCACAACTCGTTTTGAAGGCTTACGTTAGAAAGGCTACCGCGGTAAAAAAGCAATTGCTAATTAGAGAATGAATAAAAATATTCTAAGGTTTTCTTACAATTCAAATCATAGTTCTGCTCATACTAGTTCTACAATGAACGCATCAGCCTCTGGCGCGGGAGGTCTGGGTTCGATTTCCGGGCCAGCCAAATCTTACACAGTTCTTACCAGCGGCTCGCCACCGCTGCAACATTTCCGTGTAAGTGGCTGTATTGCCCAGGCGCAATGTGGTGGAGATGAACCCCGCAAAAACTCGTAACATACCTCGGTGTATTATGCGAGTATAACGAAAGGTTTGTTTTTTTTGGTTTTTGGATTTACGAATGCCATGTTCGTACAATAATACCTGATATCAAAAATAAACAAAATTTTTAATGTATGTAACTATTGTAATGAAGGAAAATTAGCGACAACAAGACATTATAAAATTAATAACAATTGAATAAACACAAGTTTTATGTCTTTGAAGCAAGCTTTCAAAGTTTTTTAGATAAACTTTCCGGCAGTTCTTTTCTATCATTGATGCGTTTAAGTATATTCTTCGCAAAGCAATTAAAAGTTCTTTCAATTATTGAATGAGATTTAGAATGACCGGCAAAACATATGTTTGTTTCAGCAAAATAGAAAAAAACGAAGAAGACTCGGCGCATTCACAAATACAAAAATAAAAGCAGATCGTTGATTTCGTAACAAAAAAATTTGGTTTTTCTAGCTTCATCACACATAAGCGCTGTATAGCACTGCACCGCTAGCGCTGTTGTTGCGAAGCATAATTCTGAAGGTTCTGACAAGCGCCACGATTAGCATTTTCAAACAAACGTTTATAATGTTTTGCTACGCATTCATGCAATGACGGAGGATTATGTCCTGAAACAAGCAATGACTTGCAAGAAGGACATTTTCAGAGGCAAGATGCACTTGTTCCAACGTAGCCACTCACAAAATACGTCACGTTTGCATTACTAGACAGTTCATTGGCAGGTGCATTACTCAAAAATTCGACAAGCCAGAGCAAGTCTTTATTGTCTACGTTGCACATCTCAACGTGCTTTAAAGGAAGTGTATCAAAGTTCATTAGGTTTAAACCACACAACAAAGCTTGTTGTTGCAACAAAGAACGAACACAAATTTTCTATTCAGCTTCTAAGAGTTGTTTAGCGGACATAAAATAGTTGCCGCCATTCACCTTCCGGTACCAATCGAATCAACCTTTGATTGGATCGGAGGTAAATTTTCCTGGAAGAATGTACAAAATGGTCGAGTGGTTGGCAGCGTGGTCGAGTGGTTAAAGCGCCGGGCTCATGACTAATACGGTCTCGGTCCAAAGCCCACTCGAGCCATTCTTTTGTGTCCTTGGGAAAGACACTTTACGGCACACTCCCCTGCTTGGTGGTCCTGGTAAGCAGTTCTAAATTACAGTCATATCTCCATTAAATTATAAGCGGACAGCAATATCTTGGTATCTCCGGAAGCAGGTCGGGGTAGTTGCTTACTCTATGTATTAGCGCCTCCGTCGCTTTCCTGTGAGTCAGGAGGATAAATACAGAGATAAAATAAATAAAAATAAAAATAAATCCGTGTCTGCTCTGCAAAAGTTTCAAAACCTCAGGAAAAGCACTCATTGTTTGAGTGCATACAGTGAAGGTTTGACTGGTAAGGCCATTATTTCTTGAATTTCTCCACTTTTAAAATATTTCAGTGGTAGTTAGAAAATACACTTCAAGTTTGTTGCTCCTGCTTGATCTGACCCCATAGGCGCACACATCTCATCTCTCGTTCAATGTTCTACGAAAAAACAATTCGCGAGTAGAATAGGTTTGGCATGACTAACATCTTTGTGGTGAAATAAAACAATATTTCTTTTGAGCAGCATTACGATCAATAAAGACGACACAAAAAGCCATTGCAGCTCCCCAAATCTTTTAATTGGGAGCCGAGACTACCAAGGAACCCAATCACAAAACTGATGAATCAAGTGCAAGAAGTTATTTTTAGAAATCAAGTGCAAGAAATAATAAGCAATTATTTTTGTATCATGAGGGGACGCAATTGGGATCGAGCTACGGCACTGAGTAACTATTCACATAAGGAATGCTGTACAAATAACAACCAACTAATACTTTTACTTTGCTTGTTGCAAGGCTAATAAATATCACATTACCTTCAAATTTCGACTTAACAGATAATATTTTCCAAATAGTGGCAATATATTGTAGAGTACGAGTATTATGACATCACAATACTCGTATGTTATAATTTTGCCTGGTGTATTGCCTACAGTTCAGTCGTTATTCGTTGTGTTAATAAAAAGGAAGTTGTTTTGAGCTTTTAGTTTTAAGCAGTTATACTGTAGTTAGTAGAACGCTACATTTTAGCGAGCACGCCGGGACCCAAATAAAAAAGCAAATTAAACAGAGTGTAGAATGACGGACGTAATTTTGTTGCAAATTAAATATAAAGAAAAACTGTACGAAATTCCTGCCGACTTGAATAGTACAGCAGTTCGTGGCAGTTATTTGAAAGGAATTGACAAGCAAGCAGAGGGCTTAAAATATATTAATACCAGTGGAAATACGAGGTTCTTAAGAAAGCTAGGAGACTATGTATACCAACCAAAAGATGAAGAAAATGTTTCTAAAAAAATATTTGAGCTCGTTCTACAGTCGGTTCCAGATATGGCACCCATTATATCTTCAACTAGATTACCTGAGAATGAAGGAAAATTATACTTTGTTAATAACAGTGTAACGTTGCAAGAGAGTTTTTTGCGACAATAACTGGAAACATTATTTTCAACATTTTTTAAATGCATCGTGTGCAAATGAATGGGATGAAGTTACTAAAGGTCGACAACTGGCAGCAAGCTTAAAAGGTATTGCATTGGATGTTCAGAGTAGTCTGCCTTATAAACAATGTTGGGATTTTTCAGCTCTTGTTAATGCTTTAAGCTATCGATTTAGATCGTTTTTAACTAGTTTAGCTCGATTGCAGTTTCATACAGCCAAACGTAGAACAAACGAAGATCTAATTGATTTTGCTAACCGACTACGTGGTCTTTTGGCTAGGGCTTATCCATCGTTACCTTCGTCAAATGCAAAAGAATTGCTAATCCAACAGTTCATTGACGGTATAGCTGACGTAACTATTCGGCGACATATTGTGGCAAATAATTGTTTGTCTTTGGAATCAGCTGTCCATCTAGTAAGATCGTTGGAAGCTTGTGAGCACGTTTTGAAAAACCTTTCTCGGCACAATCTCATCGGTCATATCAAGAATCAAGCAATAAAATTCATGGTTTAAAACAAATGATCGTAGACCTGAGTCGAGCTGTTTCAAAAACAGGTCTCATGCGTGACAATCGTAGACAGTTGGACTTGAATAACGGCCCTTTAGACTTTAATTGTGGACTGACCGGTCACATTGCTCGTTCGTGTCCAAGCAAAACATCAGAGGGATTCAAACCTACGTCGAACTACAAACATTTCAACTAACGAGGACTGACCGGATGACCGGCGCGTCATTCCAAGGCACAATGAAGGTCAATCAGTCTAAGTTCGTTGGTTTGTTAATTGTGTTATCTTTAATGTTACCGCTAAATTATTGGTAGACAGTGGAGCAAGCATAAGTATGATTGATGTTAAATTATTTCAAAAAGCTCCATTAACATTGCGCTCTTTAAAACCGATTAATGTGTCATATGTTATCGCTTTAAATGGTTGCCCTGTTAAATGTCATGGTGAGTGCGACGCATCCTTGAAATTCGGCAATTTTGTGTTGAAGCATAATATGATTGTAGGTGATTTAGATGGCTGTGAAGGCATTCTGGGAGTAGATGTCTTAAATAATCACAAAGGAGTCTTAAATTTAGCTGGGGGCTACCTTGATTTAGGTAAGCATATTATCCCTTTAGATCATTCATCCTTTGTTTCCACACCGGCATGTCGGGATCCGACTTTAGTCCTACCGGAGTTCTTGCAATCAATGGTTGATCGAATTGAGGGGTTTTGGTGTCTCAGAGGAAACAAATAATTGATCTTGTTTGTGACTATCAAGATGTTTTTGCAGATGAACAGGAGTCATTAGGTCGCACTTCTAAAATTCGGCATAAAATAGACACAGGTGCTGCAAAGCCGATTAAACAGGTTCCACGTCGTTTACCACAAGCTAAGCGGGAGATAATTGAAGCTGAAATTGACAGAATGCTAAAATAAGGCATTATTGAACCCAGCACCAGCTCGTGGTCGTCTCCGGTTGTTTTGGTAGAAAAAAAAAAGGGTCCCTTTGTTTTTGCGTTGACTTTCGCAAACTCAACAATGTCACTGTAAAATACGCTTACCCACTTCCAAATGCGGAAGAGCTAATTGATGAATTAAGTGGGTCACGATAGTTTAGCACTTTAGATTTAGCTAGTGGTTATTGGCAAGTCGAATTGGACTCTATTGACCATGAGAAAACCGCGTTTACTTTTCATGGAAAAGGTTTATTTCACTTTAAAGTAATGTGTTTTTGGACTCACGAACGCTCCGGCTACGTTTCAAAAATTTATAGAAACAGTATTAAAAGGAATTTTATGGAAGATGTGTGTTGTGTATATGGATGATGTCATTTGCTATGCGGATAAGTTTCAAACTGCATATAATAATTTAAAGATAGTCTTTCAATGTTTGCGCGAAGCAGGGTTGCGTTTGGAACCTAAAAAATGCAGATTGTTTTCTCGCTCAACTAAATTTTTTGGTCATGTAGATGGAGTGTCACTAGACCCAGAAAATATGGAAGCAATGCAAACATGGCCAGTGCCTTAGAATGTTACGGATTTGCGAAGTTTTTTAGGTTTTTCTTCTTATTATAGAAAGTTCATCCCAAATTTCTTGAAAGTAGCATGCCCGTTAATACAGTTTAAACAAAAAAAAAACAAATTCGATTGGACACCGGACTGTCAGAAAGATGCGTAACACAACCTCCAATTCTGGGATATCCCGCAGTTGATATCCCATTTATACTCGATACCGATACTAGCTGTCAAGGATTCGGCGCCGTTTTATCGCAAATGCAGGAAGGTCAAGAGCGCGTTATTGCTTATGCGAGGGTCTTACTCGCATCGCATTTATTAATACTTAAGTAAATCACAAAAATGTGATTGTACTACCTACAGAGAACTTCTTGCGTTAGTTTTATTTGTTAAACATTTTCGACATTACTTGTGGGGACGCCGTTTTGTCGTTAGAACAGATCATAGTGCTTTAACATGGTTGTTATCGTTTCATGAACCAGAAGGAATGCTTGCACGTTGGATTTCAGTTTTAAATACCTACATATGATTTTTCTATCATTCACCGCAAGGGTATGAATCATGGCAATGCTGATGGATTGTCACGGCGAAGTTGTCCAAACGTCGAGTGTGCAGATTGTGGGGTATCCCTTTAACACGGCTGTGAGCACAAATCTCTCTCTTCAAAAATTCAAGCAGCCGCTGTCAGAAGTTTGGAATTTGAATCTAAGCCCAATTGGATGGATGTTTGGAGTATGAAGCAGATACGTGAATGGCAGGTTGCTAATGATGAAATTAACAACGTTTTATATTTTAAAAGTGTGAGTCAGTATCCCCCAACTAGCCCCGAAGTTGTTGGAAAAGAATTTCGAAGCTACTTAAATCAATGGGACTTGTTGTCAGTAGAAAATGGCGTATTATATAGACACTGGTACGAGCATGATTCGGATTGCGAGTCACTTGTTATTGTTGCACCCAAACAGCTGTGGCGGGAGCTGTTTCACCATTTCCATGAATTGCGTACTGGGGGCCACCTTGGGATAAAACGATCTGTCTATCAATTGCAAAGAAGGTTTTATTGGCCAGGCCTACAAAGTGATGTTCGCACCTGGTGCCGATGGTATGTTTTTTTTTATTTTATTTTTATCTCTATATTTATCCTCCTGATTCGCAGGAAAGCGACGGAGGCGCTATACATAGGGTAAGCAATTACCCCGACCTGCTTTCGGAGATACCAAGATATTGCTGTCCGCCAGTAATTTAGTAGAGATATGACTGTAATTTAGAACTGCTTGACAGGACCACCAAGCAGGGGAAAATGCCGTAAAGTGTCTTTCCCAAAGACACAACAGAATGACTCGAGTGGGCTTTGGACCGAGACCGTATTGGTCATGAGCCCGGAGCTTTAACCACTCGACCACGCCGTGTTATTTGTGCGAAACGAAAACCTACTCATGGGCGGCATCGTGGACTGCTCAAACAATCTGTAGCAACGGCTCCAATGGAAAGAATTGCGATTGACATTTTAGGTCCTTTGCCGAAAACTGTATCAGATAATAAATACATCATAGTCATCAGTGACTACTTCACGAAGTGGATAGAGTGCTATGCTCTGCCAGATCAGCAGGCATACACTGTCGCAGACGCACTTGTCACTAAATTTTTACAAGGTTTGGAGTACCATATTTTCTGCATACAGATCAAGGAAGAGATTTTGAATCTCAGTTATTTCAGCGTGTTTGTGACTTATTTGGCATTCAAAAGACACGCACATCCCCATATAGACCTCAATCTGATGGCTTGGTTGGACGTTTTAACCAAACAATTCAGCAAATGTTGGCGTCATATCTGAATGAAAGTCTGAATGATTGGGACGACCATTTGCCGTACCTGTGCATGGCCTACAGGTCCACCGTCCACGAATCCACAAAATTTTCCCCAAATAAATTAATGCTCGGTCGTGAAATCAACCTACCATTAGACGTCATGGTAGGACAACCCCCGTCCGCGACGTCAGAACAGTGTTACGTTCAGTATGTAGAGTGGGTGAAGAAAACCACCCCACGCTCGAATGCGATTGCGCATGAACATTCGAAGAAGGCAGCGCTGAGACAAAAACGTAATTATGACAAGCGCGTATCCTTAAATGAAATGCAGGAAGATGATTGGGTCTGGTATTTTTACCCTCCAAAGGCCAAGCAAAAGTCGGGCCAAGGATGGACTGGACCATACTTAGTAACGCATAAGGTCTCCGATGTTTTGTATCAGACCCTAGCCTCATCTTCATCTAGACCCAAAATTGTACACAGATAATTTGCGCCCCTATGAGGCAGAGATTATGCCCACCGATTGGCGACATTTTTTATCTACAAATAAAACCAATAGTGATGACGAGTTTGACAAGAATGAATGCGAAGGTTGTACTGGTGATTGCGATATCAATGGGTCTCAATCGTCCGGTCAAAATTTGAAGGAGATATCCAGGTTTGGTAGGGTGCATCCCCTTCCTAAGTACCTGAACGATTATTGTTGACCGATTCCGTAGTATCGTTACTTGTCTTCAGTGTTGTTTTTTTCCCTGTTGTTTGTTTTACGTATGTGACGATGATTTGTGCTTGTGAGTTATTCATGATTTATTTATTTTCTGTTATTATTAATATTTTTTAAGCGGGAGAGGGTAGTGTAGAGTATTATGACATCACAATACTCGTACGTTATAACCTTGCCTCGTGTATTGCCTACAAACGCTACAATATTTTAAAAACCGTGAAGTTTTTTAAAATGCTGGATTCTCATCTAAATGCATTTCAAAAGCAAATATAGTTGATTGATGGAAAATTACCGCACAAATTACTAATTTTAATAGAATGCACTGGCAATGATTCACCATTTTCAACAAGAGGCAATATGCTTTGCAAAATTCGATTGCTAACCCTAACCCTAACCCAAAAACAACATTGAATTATGTTATACTAATGCCAAAATAAAAATAGATTTCTTGTAAAGGAAAAGTATTCATTTTTAACTTCAACAATAACTTCTATAAACTCTTTGTCGTACAAAACTTGAAAATGGCAAAAAAAATTGAAACAACATGTAAACTCTTTTGCTATTAATTTCGTATTATTTAAAAATACTGTTTCTTGAAATTACTGAAGAGTCTTTTTAAAGATTACTAAATGTGAAAATGTCATAACAATACCAACTGAAAGTCAGAACAGCTTACTTACCAAGAGCATGCTGTGCTGAGCAGTGGTAGATATTGGGTGAGGCGAATAAGGCAGTTGCCTCGGGCTCCCCTCGAAAATAGCACATATAGTTTCATTTCGTTGCAGATGTTTTTTAGAGATCATCATGAAGTCGGGATGAAAAGTAGGAAATACAAGATCGATTCGAGGTGAAGACCTTTTTTTTTTTTTAAAGATCACCATGATTTTTGGAGCAAAATAGGGAAATGAGATAAAATCGAAGTAAAGACTTTTTTTTTAGAGATCACCATGATTTTGGGAAAAAAAGTGAAAAACGAGATCAAAGCTCTTTCTTTTTTAGAGAACATCAATTTTCGAAAATCCTTGCCTCGGGCCGCTGAATTTCAATATCCACCACTGGTGGTGAGGTTTGTGATATTCCACTAGGATTTAAAGAGTGTTTTTTCAACGCATAAGCCACTTTTAAAGTTTTATGTTCCTCGAGAGCATACAAATGCTTAATATGAGAAAACAAGGAGTGCAACTTTTTTCAAAAGTATCTTCATAACTAGTTGTGGGGATATTAAATCGTCCTTTGTCTTTAAAATTATTAAGTATGTTTGTAAAATTGTGAGTGGAATCAAAAAGCAAAAAAAGTTTTTCATCTGGTTTTGCTGGATGAACAATACTAGGTCTCAGATGATCATTACAAAGATGAGTGTACAAGTTCCTTCAGAAATAATTAGACTAGTTAATGCATAAGTTTAGAAAATATAACAATGAGATATTAACAGAAGGCCTAATTTAGCCTTTAAACTAACTTACAAATAAAATAAATACCTGTTGCAGATGTGGTCGTCCACCGACACAGCAATCACTAAAAAAACTTTGTCCAATCCAAGCATGACTTAAATCGTTTTTGCCCAATGCAAGAATCGTTTAAGAAGTCAGCTAAGCGAAGATCGTCTGGACTCGGTGCTTCTTATGTGTGCTGAACGCGATATTCTAGCACGAGCATCAAATGACATGGTTATTGATGAACTAGCTATATCAAACGCTGAAATGCGGAAACTGTTGTGTTGCAGTGAATGAATAAATTGTGCATTCTAATTTTTTAAAGAACTTTTGCGTATCGTAGCCTACAACTAAACGTGGTATTGCCCTGTTTAAATGATTTTCTCAAACAGAATATTCTTATTTTTATTCAAGTAATATTGACAATGGTATGAGTTACAAATTAAAGAGTTCTTCAGATAAATAGATGCAATGTTTAGTTTCACCTAAGATATTGTCGGTAGCATATACAATATTATTTAATAACTTGGTTAATAATAGCACTAGATAGTTCGAGAATTAAACATTGTAGGCTAATATTTTTTTATACCAGATCGAGTTGGAAAAAGCGGGCCGTTTTTATTTTTAAATTTCCAGGCCGGTTCAATTTGTTAATCCGCCCCTGCTTGGGCCACTGTTTCTTTCTAAGAGGGTCTATAAAGTCTCTTTACAATTTAAAAAAATTATTACAAAGTGAAATGATGAGATATCGCAATGAGGGTTGTTTTATGTTAATCAGTATTTCATAAAGTTTTTATTGACACTAAAATTTGTTGTTTCAGATAAAATTTCTTATGTTTAATGATTGAGTTATATGAACTAAACCCCCATAAAATGATTACTGTATACACATATACATATAAATAATCTTCCTATTCATACCAAATTTTCAGTGAGAATGTTTGCAGATGACATAGTACATTTTATTAGGAACTAAAAGTTAAATAAACTTGAAAAAATTGTTTCTACAGAACTGCAGCGAATTACTAACTGGACCAGGTTTAAAAATTTCACTCAAATAAGATGCAATAAAAATCCCAATCATCTTAATGAAGTTAAAGGGAATATTTTCAGGTCCAGATGTTTTAGTCACATCAAGAAGTTAAATTTCTTTTAGCACTTCGTCTGGAGTTATAAATTCAAAATAAAGCGATTCTTTAATGCTTTTTATTGCTGTCAAAAAGTTTGTTTTTGAAGACAGGGGAATTTTAGCATATTTCTACTTTTGTAAAGAACTGATTTAAACCGTCACAAATTTTGTAATTATCGGTGACTTTACCTATAGGGTGCTATTTTCAAATATCTCTCGAATTATGGTATTCCTATGATTTCTGCTGCGATTAAAAATTTCATTAATCACAATTCATTGCTTTTTTAAATTATTTTTGTGTTTAGCAATTTTCATTTGGTATTAAGACTGTTTAGCATGTTCAATGACATGTTTAAAAAACGAAGAAATTGCAGGTGGAGATAACTTTAATTTTAAAAATCTAATAATCTTAGCAGAGGCGCTGCAATCAGGGGGGGAGGGAGGCAGGAGGGCAATTGCCTTTTTTAGTAATCTTTTGGGACAAAAATAGTGGAATTGTACAGGTGATAGTTTTTTTTGGTCTTCACTAGTTTTTTTGGACGAAATTGATAGCAGTGAAAACAAATTCAAAGCGATAACTTGCTTTTTTTTACGTCACTCAAAATATCTTTACAAAGTGAAAATCAACAAAAAAAAGTCTTCATTTACATCTGTGTTCGATTTCACCATTTTCTACCGAAAAATCAATAATAATGTCCTCAACTACATTTCGATTGCTCAACTTTCCTTTTCAACCGATTTCATTTTTGAAATCTTAACTCCAATTTTTTCTATACAACAAAAAAAGTACGGTGCTTACGTATTATCGGGAGGACCTTTAAAAAAACGACTCAAAAATTAAAGTAAATTATTTATTGAAACGGTTAAAACAAGAAAATAACATTACATTTGTAATTCCGGCAACAGCCTCTTCCTCAGTGCGCGGTAAATCAAAGATCTTCATACTAACCAACGTACTGTGAAAAAAAGGTCCTCCCGATAATACGTAAGGACCAAAAGTACTTTTGTTTTAAATTTTGCCCTTTTCGCCAAAAATTTTGCGGATGCTCCAGGATCTTGGCATAATTTTATAAATGCGATTTTTTTTGTATCTTACAACAACTTTAGTTAGCACTAGGCTTGCATGCAAATTTTTCGCTTTTTACTGGAACCGACAATTGCCTAATTAAAAATCTAGTGGTCTGGAATGAATAAAAGCTATTATTCTTTTGGTTAGGCCTAAGCCTAGTTCTTAGCGCAATGCCGTATCGTTTTATTCTTTCGTAATTGTAGATTGTCCCACGTATTAAACATAAATTTGTGAATGTTTAGAATCTTTTCCTTTCCCAGTTTTTCTACAAAATCTTTTCTTCATACGCCCGTAAAAAATAGATTAAACTTTTACAAAAATAGAACTCGTTATAGCTAAATATAAGTAAAATCAATCAAATTTTTTTCTAATTTCTGCACAATTTTTTTGAGTTCACGCGCAAATATTATAAAAACAAATGCATCTGCTACGACTTCTGTTAGTTTGGATATCGTGTTTGTAGCCTAACTAAAACAACAATTTTCTTTATAAAAATTCTATGCAAATTAAAATTGTTTATAAATGTATATTAATGTTCTTATTATTATGGTGTAAAACTCTTTTTGAACCTATAAATGTTGTTTTGAAAAGTTCTAGAAGGCTTGCGATGACCAACTTTCTCTTTGCGGTAAACCAGTAAAAAACATTAGTAGACCAACATAAATTTTTCTTTTTAAATAGTACAAGTGTTTTACTTTTTACTATTAAAGGCAACTCAGTTTAACTTAAAGAAGTCCCGAGAGTAGGGCACGCGGGAACATGTTGTTAGACCGTGAAAAGCAATAATTTGTTAAACGCACTTTTTCTCTGAAAAAGGCAGGAAGAAGATAAGAGAATACGTTAAATCTAGACCAGGGGTTTTAGTGCAGAAAATCATGTTGTTCAAAGAGCCACATTCAGAAAATCAATTTCTTTAGAAGACCATACCATTATGTTGAGACAGTTAATTAAAATAATTAATGTGCAAAATAGCCGAAAGAAAGGATTTGCTACCTCTGCATTCTTCGGATCCATACAATGACTATTATGTCTTAAAAAAACTAACAAATATTACTTAATATAATGTTTATAGAAGCTTTTAGCGGGCCGCGTTAAATCATTTGCGTAGCCGCATGTGGCCGTGATCTAGACCTATGATTTGAAGTAATTAATTTTTTATCTCCAAAATTACTAGTTGCACTCAGAGGCTCAAATAATTTCTTTAAAACCATAACTCGTCCATTCCACCGCTGCAGTTTCCACTACGAACCATCCCACAAAAATTCCACCCCTCGAAACTTTCTCCTATCACTTTTCCACTCCGTGCGGTGAAAAACTCAAAGGTATATTATTTCATGGGGTGGTAATTTTGTGGGTGGTTCGGGGTGGAAATTAGTCAGCAAAAAATTCATCTCAAAGCTTTTCGTCCGACACTCGTCAGGAGATAAACGTCGGGATGAAGCAAAAAAAATTCAATTGATTGTCTAATAAAGCTGAACAAAGATGATTGGGTGTTTGATAAAGGCGTCGAAACGCGCAATCAGCGCAAGATTTTCAAGTTGTAAACAAAATCTTTTTGGCGTCATAAATTTGGCTTGCATGATTTGATGTAAACGGCTTTTAAAGTATATATGAAAAGAGGAACGTCCAAATAAAAGAATAGTAATTTTTTTATCACTGTAATTTTGGGCGCACACAGGATTATCTGAAAGGTGTTGACCAACCGTGGATTCATCAAACATGACTGGGTTTGAAGATTTGCCAAAACGAATGGAGGTGTTGCAAAAGTTCGAAATTTGGCCAGTTCTAATAAATTTTGGTACGTGTTGACGAATTCCGTCCTGTATCCGTTGAGATGTGCGGCCTACGCACCGACTATCACAGTGGCACAAAAACTATGAACTACATTGCTTAAAACCGAAGCAGGAAAGAAATCCTTTTTAATCGCAGGAAGAAGTGGGCGAGATGTAACATAACACTTCGTTCTACTGCAAAAAAGCATTTTTCTACTCCGGCTTTGATTTTACTTTTATGTCTAACCGAAGGAGTTTCCAACCAAGGCAGCTGAAGGTAGGCAGGGTATTTCTTCACCGTATCTAAAGTAGGTGATTTAAAATCTTTTGACTTACGGGCAATTGTTTTCTCAATGATGTGGTCGGGGTTTTTCTAAGTTCAGCTTCCAGTGTAACGTCTGCGCAGATCATTAAGCCTCGATGTAGAAGGGCGGAGATTAAACTGATTTTTCTTTTTCCAGGGTTAAAAGATTTTCCAATTCAGATATTGTCCTGTAAATGTGGGTTTCATTCTGTAAATGTCCTGCAATGTAAAGTCCTCCAATGCAAAGCCGCATGCGGCCCGCGGAACAATTTTGCACAAGTCTTGTCGATTACAAGCAGCGGCAACTTTTTTTTTGAAGAACGCTATGATTTTGGGACGAAAATAGGAACTTCGTAAATCGATTCCAATTGAAGACCTTTTTTTTTTTAGAGAACACCCTGATTTTGGGACCAAAATAGGAATTTTAGAGATCGATTCCAGTTGAAGACCTTTTTTTTTTTTTTTTTAGAGAACACCCTGATTTTGGGACGAAAATAGGAATTTTGCAGACCGATTCCAAGTGAAGACCTTTTTTTTTTTTTTTAGAGAACTCTGATTTTGGGACAAAAATAGGTGTTTTTAGCCGGCTGAGGCCCGCAAACTCGAATAATTTTGAAAAGTGGCCCACAAGAGTGCAGAAGTTGGACCACCCTGATCTAGGTAAACAGATGTAATAAGTTTAGAGCCGACTTTTCTCTACATCAAGAAAAAGAAGAGATTGATTAACTTTTTTTCAAACCTAAACGACAAAGAAGGGTGCAAGGAATATAATTGATAAAGAAATTCATCGCAATCATTTTTGCTATCAAAGATGGCAAAAGTATCGTCCACGTAGCGATAGTACATTGGTTGTTTTTCACTCTTTTAAACGACAAAGATTCATATTGATCAACAAAAATGTTGGACAGTGTCAGACCCAAAGGGGAGCCCATGGTTACACAATCAATTTGTCGATACATGACGTTGTTGGAACTGAATTCAACAGATTTCGTCGGAAATTACGGAAATGAATTTACATGGAACCCTTTAAAGCTACAGTTTGGCATTCTAATTTGTTAACTTTCTTTTCTTAACTTTTGCTGTATATTGCGGCCACTAATTAAAATTTAATTCAATCACTTAATCACATAGAGAGATCTTTATTTCTGTTAAGTAGAGCCTAATATTGGTTTGATAACCATATAATTGGTAAGGCTATTTCGCAATAATATTGAAATAATTAATTGCTTATCTTAACTTCAAAAGTTTTGTAATTGTTTTTGAGAATGCATTAGCTATAGATCTATTACTGCTTGAACTCCTTTGAAAAAAGCTTGATTCCCAGTGAAATGGTTTGATGTTTTTAAAAACAATTTTTAGCCTTCTTTTACTTAAATGTGTCAACAAAAAAAATTTTCAATACGTTGATCCAAACAAATTGTTATAAAATTTTTTGTCGACCTTTAATGTTATAAGTTATTTTTTACGGCAATATTCATAACCCAAATTATTTTTCAAGTCACAATTAACAATTTTAATTTTTTTTGGAAAATTTTTCATACGAATATTCTCAAAAAAATCTGAAATATCACGATGAACCTTGAAGCGAATAGTATTTGTTTCATAAAGCTGGTTCAAGTTGTTTTTCTTGGCCACCTATTTTTGAGAAGTACTGGCATTTATTGAGAGTTGTGACATATTTAAAGGACGATCCGGAGGCGGCCCACAAATCCACTTGTGTTTCTGAATATCTTTTAAACAAAACCGCTTCGACTGCTCGTACCGTAATACCGCCAAAACAAGATCGCGATAGGATTTACTCAATCCCTTTTCATCGTTAAAATCCAAATTCGACGATTGCTGATCTTGCACCAGCTTTTTAATGTTGGAATCACGAAAAGGCATGGCGTTGATCGTCATGATGTAAAGAATAACACCCATACTCCAGACGTCATGCAAAGTCGGTTTGTAGGGAATGCCTTGTAGAACTTCAGGTGGCGCATACGCTGCGCTTCCGCAAAACGTTTTACTTACGGCGTTTGAGTTAAATTCTGCTGCAAAACCAAAGTCACTAATTTTGACAGTTTTTCCAGTGTTCTTCTGTGTCAGCAACACGTTTTCACACTTCAAATCTCTGTGCACGATATTATTTTTGTGCAGATAATCAATGGCAGCTACTATTTGTAGAAATAACTGGTGGGTTTCGTACTCACTCAATTTTCCTTTTAATTGAAGATACTGAAGCAAATCTCCTCGAGAAGCCCATTCCAAGCAAATAAAGATTTTATTGCCTTCTGAGAAGATCTCGTACATTTGTATGATATTGTCATGCTTGACTTCGTTCAAAACCTTTTCCTCTCTTGGCCAAAATTTTTCGATGAATTCATCAGGTGCAGTTGCTCGGTTTATTATTTTTAATGCCACTTTTACTTCTTTTCCCGACTTGTTCCACTTTGCACCTTTTACAACTGAAAAAGATCCTTCTCCTAAAACCTTTTCAACTTCGTATCCTCTTTGCTTTAAAATGGCGTTGCTAGATTTCGCAACAATTTGGTTTATTCTTCCCATTTAACATAGCTTATAATCAAATTCCTTTAAGCAAATTTATTTTCTTGAATAGCTACTTAAAAAACATGATTATTACGTCATTCTTTTGTAAAATTTGCAGGAAAAATACTTTTTCTGTGATTTCGAGGCAATTGAACATAATTTCTTCTTTTTTTTTTGCTATATCAAACGCAGTGTAAATTGAATGTTTAGAATTTATATAAAACAGTCTGCACTGTTACGTAACTTAAATAAAATTTAAAATATTGAACCCTGTTTTTTTTTCGAACCACTTGTCTCTTCGTTTGTAATTTGCATTAAAAATTTTTAATAACTGAATCATTAGCCTCTGTATAAATAGATAAAATCCTATTGCCCCTAAGTAAATTAATTATTCCGTGGAAATTTAAGAAATTCCCGTTTTCATTCTACAGTAAGCAATATGTTTACCGTAATTCATTTGAGCCTTTAATTCAGTTAATCGTAAAGGATCGTAACATTTTCGATTCAAAAAATTGGGGCGCTAAATTTTTTTTCTAGAAACGGGGGCGCAAAAAAGAAGTTTGAAAAGTGCTGGTACAAATAAAAATTTTTACCAGACAGTAATATCTTGGCAGCTTCAAAAGCAGGTATGGGTAATCGCTCAACTGTCGCTGTGAATTCGACGCCTCCGACGCTTTTCTGCAAGTCAAAAGGATAATTAGAGATAACGATAACAATGATGATAATGGTGAGCTTCAAAAAGTATGCGAACACCAATATTGTTTATTCGAAAGATCAAAACATGCTGTGTATGATTTTTTTTTCAACAAACATCGTTACTAGTTTTTGGTTAAGACTATAGTACTTCTTTTAAGACGAAGAGAGTGCATACTTATTCTTCGTTAAAACATTTCAAAAATTAAGTTTTTTTTCTACCAAAATTGTTAATAAAAATGTAGAATGTCGATATTGGGTAAAACTTAATCTAACCGCAAATGCTTTCGAACATCGCCAACGCCCAAAACAACAACAAAAAAAACTTTGCCTTGGTTCAAAAATCATTTCCAAGTTAATGATAGCAGTAGCCAGCAACAATAGGACAAGAGCCCAAAGCATCTCCGGACTTGCAAGCGCAGCGTCACAAAATGTCGGCAAAGCTCAAGATGAAAAGGCTTCTTGTTTTTTCCAGTTGCTACAAACATAAGTTGCGATCGATTTTGTACAAGCAGTTCGATAATATTTAACCTAAACCTTGCTTGATGTCGCTTGTGCTGCTACTTGTGTCGCCGTACATTTTAAACATTTTGATTTAAAATGATAAGGCTTATATTTTTTTTGTACTAGCAGCAGTAGAGCGTATGGACTTTTTAATAGGTAGATCTAAGAGCAGCTAAATTAAGAGGTAAATGTTTTTGCTAACTTGATAACTTTACATCGTTAATATAGTCTACAGTACACTGAGAAAAAGCTAAATTGTCGCTACTAAATACCTGGTGGTGCTGTTTGTCAAGAATTTTGCGTTATTAACGATGATTTAATGCTTATTTTGTAAATTTTAGGAATCTGATTTTTATCGGTCAGAAAATCTAATCAATGTAAAATCAAAAGCAATAGTTAAGCGAAGTTTGTTGATTTGTCACTAACACATAAGAAAGCAATAAAGTGGCACTAGGAGAACATTTCTGTCCGCATACGCACAAGTGGGTTTATCGTCCAGTGTAAAGTTTCAAAGAATAAGACCGTAATAACCTTGTAACAAGCAACGGTGTATAAAACTAGTATAATAGCAGGTTTGATTTTAGCGTTTAGTTTTTAGTAGCTTAGTTTATTGGTGTTGTCAAGTAGCAATCAGTTAGAATTAGTTTTTGCCAAAACTTTTTTGTCGTTTCTGGTTTACTTTAAAGCTCGTTTCACTACGAGCCCTTACGCTTGTTTCTTTTGATTTTGTAACAGTAAATGAAAACATGGAGTGAAGTGCCCTTTCGAATCTACCGATAAAGCTTTTCAAGATCACAAAAGTTGTTGTTGTAACAACATTGGGATTTGCTTGAACTTACATTAGCAATTTGAATTGAAATTTTATTCTTTTTTGTGGTAAAAGAAAGAAAAAAATCGAAATAATTAACTAAAATGCAGAGGTGAAAATGAATTGATGCGTTTGATTAAAGATGTTTTCAAATATTTTTCTTCAGCTACCTTAGGATTTTGTTGAGAGAAGTGACCTAATTAATTAATTAAACAAAAAAACTTTAAATATTCTGATGGGGGTTTCAATAAATTCAAGAATACTTTTGTTCATCCAAACCATTAAACTCGTATCTTTACGACTTATCGGTCAGCTATTTTACGCATGAAGTAGCGTGTGTTATTACACCGCTTTTCATTAGTTGTCAATTGCTTTGAATCAAATCTGCAATCCACATTTCAGCATTTAATGCTACTTAATCCATGATAAAATAAGCAAAGTTTTCGTCTTGTTTAAAACCTAAGTTAACAGCTATTATTATTTATTTAAACCGTCTTTGTGCTAATAGACTTTGTCGTTTTAAAATCTAGGGCTCTACATTGAAATATGTGGTCAATAATCGACAAACAATGGCGTGTTTAAACAGTGGCACGTTTGTCATTATTTAGTGGTTATGGTTACACTAGTAGAAGTGAAAGCGCTTGGTAATTTATTGATGAGAAAACACAAAAGTTAAAATTCGGCGCATTTCTGGTTTTTGCAGAGTTAGCTTTATCATTTAAAAGAGTATTGTAAACAGATTTTTTTTTCAGTTTTTTACATAAAAATATAGTTTGTTGCTCAGATTTTCTTTGCTTCTGTTTTGTATTAACATGGTTATTTTCGATTAGAAAAACTTTTTCAGCCAGTTTTATGCTTTGAAAGTTCATTGATAGAAAACAAGTTTTACGTTTTGACAAACTTGTTTGTCCTCTAAGATTACGGGATTTTTTCAAATATACAAAATTACATTCGGCGAGTTACATTACAACACCGCATAAAACCTTGCTACTCTGCCAAATAGACCCGGCGTAACTATGTTTATTTATTGAATTTTGGAATCTAAGATGTTGTAGATTAGGGTTGCCATCCCGTCCAGAATTTTATGTTAAATTCTGTGTCCGGAAGAAATTTAAAAAAAAGACTCAAATGTCCGGAATTTTAGAATACATTAAATAATTTATAAGTTAAACAGTTTAACTTAAAACCGTGCATTTTTTTAGAGAAATACTATGATTTTAAGACGAAAATTGAAAAATTTGAGACTAATTCCAAGTGAAGACCTTTTCTTTTTTTTTTGGTATTTATCCTAAAATCTCAGACAATTTTTTTCTCCCTCCTCCAAGTTTTTTCGGCTGGTACGCCTATGTCTGTCAGGAATTGCGCCTGTTCAGATATGGCAATCCTTAGTTAGTCCGATAAAATAATTTTTCCCAAAAAATCGTGAAAAGTATGCAAGCAATATTCATTTGCAGTTTTAATAAATTTAAGTTGAATAAATGTGAAATGCTAACTTTGATTATGATAATAATCAATTGTTTAGGCCAGTGGTTTCCAACCTTGGGTTCGCGACCCCGTGTGTGGGTCGTTTTGCTTTAGGAAGAACGACATTCATAGCTACCTTTTTTGTAATTTATTTAAATTTATTTATTGATAAAAAAAATTGATTTGTGGCCATAATAATATGACGACAAAAAAAATTCTACTTGTTAAAATTAAATATAAATAGTTTATTACGTCACTGAACAAAGGAGAATAAAAAGATTGTCGAGTACGCACAGGCAAAAACGAGCAATGGAAAAGTTACAGCAGGAAATAGTTTCTTTGCATCCGAGTTACCTGAACTGGTACCGAACCAGGAACCTCGTCCTTCCGCGGGCTGCTTTGGGCTAACCTAGGCAAAGGAAATTAACGGGTGAGTAAGGGCCGAAACCAAGTTATGTAGCGAAAAGTGAGTAGGGTTATGGACAGAACAAATTGCTTCTGAAAAAAGAGGGAAATTGTATTATATTTTGCAAGTTTTCAATCTTAAATCCTGCATCATATTTCTTAAAAATTGATTTCTTATTTTTTCGTATGTTTGATGGCGCTACAGAAACAAGAAAGTTATGGATCCACACGGGCTGCTGAGATAGGCTCACCATACGTCCCGATTTTTAGGGGTTTGTCCAAGCAGGTTTGCCAGACATCCAAAACTGTTTCGAAGTAAAGACTTTATTTTTTTAGAGAACACTTATATTTTGGGACGAAAATCATCAAATCAAGACCGATTCGAAGTGAAGACCTTTTTTTTTCAGAGAACACTACTCATTAGGGAGAATTTTTTCCTGTTTACGAGCGTCCCGGTTTGCCCTTTCGGAAATGTGGTATGCCTAGACTTGGCCAGTCGGTCACGATTGCCATCAGTACCACGCCCCTATATTTATGCTGATGTAATCTTGCAATAGTTTAATTTCGCCAGCGTGGCTGAGTGAGTGGAAGCGCCTTGTTGATGAATAACACAATCACTGACTTTGTTGGCGTGTTCAACCGAGATAATGCTTTCGCTCTACAAAATGCTTCAACTACAAAAAAAGCCTTTAAGAGACAAAATGCATATTGTCTAGCTATGGTTCTTTCATATACTTGTATATACCAAAACTGCCAACGCAGTCATTCAACTTCTGATGCCTTTTCCATCAACTTGGCTCTGTGAGACTAGTTTCTTGATCTGTACGGCTGGGAAAAAGCAAGGCCAAAAATTAAAGAACAGTAGAACCAGGTCTATGGTGTGCTCTGGCAACAACAACAGCACCGCGCAGAGAAAATGTTTTACCAAGATGCAACACCAGTTATCTTACTGATGCTGTTTTGAAGATGTTGCATTTAATTAATGAGTTTTTATTCAACTGAATGATTGTTTTTTGATCATTTTTTGTTAATGAGCGTTTACAAATGCATTAAACTGCTTGCTTATGGCTAACTAAAAATTTTCAAACAAAGAGGTCGTCATGTTACCTTGGGTTACCATAGTGGGTCGCGGTACGAAAAAGGTTGAAAACCACTGGTTTAAACTTTAGAGAAATACATTAGATTCAATCAATCAATCAATCAATCAATCAATCATTTATTTTGTTAGGCGGTAAGGAGGAAGAAATAGATTACAAGGATAAAATTTACAACAAATACACACACTGTTACAATAAACAAACAAACAATAATATAAATTGTACCACCATAACAGATGGTAGCGAAAGACCATTAAGGTCATCAAAGTCTGCTACCACCAATAAGGTCAAATGATAATATTTTGAAATAAGTATATATATATATAAAAACACAGATGAACATACCAAATATTTGATAACAGGATAACAAGTATTTTATAACAACTGTTTAATTATAATATATGTACCGGAAGTGGTTAAGTGCGTTATGTCCAAGCTTAATTGCAACAGTTCAAAGTCAGAAGGTTAACTACTAACTTAATTCTATTTACAGGGTATATTTATTCACTTATTCAAATAGAATTGAAAACGAAACAAATGTTGAAATAAATAGTTACAATAATAGAAACAATTTAATATAGCATAATTATAACATAAGTTAACTTATCTAACCGATATCTGCCGGAGGGTTCAAACGCAAAGAGGCTAAATTAATTCTTTACACTTAACTGTTGTTTTATTTTATCTCTACTCGTATTTATCCTCCTGATTCGGAGGAAAGTGATGGAAACGCTAATAGGCCTACATAGAAAATATAAGAACATTAAGCAAGGAAAAATATAAACTATTTAAAACTAACAAGTTAGTTTCTCATAGAAGGTATAATTGAAGATAAAAAGGATCACTATTTCAGATTGAAGTCAAGAAGCCATTTTGCCCGTAGCGTTACAACAACTCAAAACTTAAAATTTGTCTTTACTCCAAATTTCATAACATTTTTCATATTAATTTTTTTTGGCATCCATTGCGACTTATTTTCACCCAAGTCCAGCGGACAGGACAAGCTAACTTCGGAAGGTGGTTTCGGCCTGCAGGTTTTTGTGTTGAACTAAAACGATGAAAAAAATGCTAACCGATATTTGCAAAACACCTTCGTTTTTCCACAAGCGCAAGAAACTAATTTGTGTGAGTTATAGTGCTTAAATGAATTTTTTTCCTCCTGAGTTAGCTTCAGACGGAAATGAAACAAAAATTTTTTATTTGCGCATTCACGTAAAATAGTCCTTGGCAAGCTGTACACCAAATTAAACGAAATAATTTTCATTTAAAATAACTTGTAAAATATTGTAAAATATTTGGTAAACGTTTCGTTCGGGAAACGGCAATTAATTGTTTTAAGTGGATCGATTCAATGTGATAGAATTAACACTTAAAATATTTTGACAAAGCAAGACTTTTGGTGATATTCTTTGTTTTTGACTTTGAAAACCGTTAAAATTCTCACACAAATATTCACATCAGGCTGGAACTTCATTTGCCTGTCTTAACAACATTGGAACTTCAATTTGCGTAAAAAGCTGATTCAGTTCAATGTTGGTTCTTTAAAACTTTTTAAGCTGTATGTGGATTTAAAATCAGTCAGTTATTCTGTTTTTGTTTTTTTTCCTTAGGTAGATGCCTACAAAAAGTGATTAAGCATTTTAATTAACAATTTGTAATATGCAAAAAAGGAACATGCAAATAGATTTTAAAAAATGTTGAGGCATTTAATTACCAAGATTTTACTGTAGCATTTGCTTGGTTGCAAGGGTTCAATTTAACATCAAATCAAGTTATATCGCACAAAGTTAGCTCCAGCAAAATAAACCTCTTAGTTAAAAAATTTTACCAAAAATAATATTTATAGAATCTTGTTAATGCTTTGCATTGCTAATGAGAGATTAGAATAGCGTGCTTTTCTTTTCTCAAGGTTATAGATCTGAGTTAATGGTAGACATTTACGTTTACGAATCATACAAAAAGCAAAAAAAGTTTACGAGTGAATTCGCTTTTGTCATTACCTTTTCTATATGATCATCGACTGGGTTTGAAAAGGCTAAATAGTAACTATGCAGTCATTTCTCGATCGCGGAATTGTTATTTTAAGTTTGAAATCTATGAATTCTATCTGTTCAACAGAGACGTATTATAACGTAAACCGGCAATTTTAACGAATGAAAGATGGACAATGAATTTTACTGTGAATGATTTTAGTTTCAAGTAGTAGTTTGTATACTCGACCAGAGCACTTAAAAAAGTGCTTGCCAGCTCGAATAAGAAACGATAACAAAAGCGGTTTTCGATCACCGAACAGATATGATATTTGTCAGACGTATGTTAGTAAGAAAAACTTAATTATCGGCAGATGGTTTCTCGAAATTGGCCGCAAGACTCTTTTTTTTTAAACTTTTCACTTTCCTATTAAATAAGTCTAAAATTATTTTTTAGCTTACTTGTGGGAAAGTGTAAGTTAAAATTAGAGTTAATTTACGTAAAACCAGGCCCAGTTATACTGTAATTGCCGTTCGGCAAGTTAGGTGGGATAGAAATTCCATAGTCGCAATTGGCTGCAAATGTTTTTTTAATTCTTTAAAACATGCTAAAAGTATCGAGCTGTTTTTAAGCTTAAGTGTTATAAGGTGTAAGTTAGATCCAAATTTTGTTTTCTTCAAATTAAGTCGAGTCATTGATACTGTTTGGCCAGTATTCCGGGAGAGAAATTCTGTTCCAATCATTAATAGATTTAATGTAATTCAGCAAGATAGTCTTTTCTGAACTGTTGGTAAGAGTTTCTAGTGCTGAAGCACTTTGGTTTAGCCTATTTTATTTTGATATACAGAGTTGCCGGAACAGTTTAAGTGGACACTTTTTAGATATATTTTTCGAAAGTTAACATCTTTTTTGGGCTGGTCACAAATAATGCGGCAACATAGATCTTTGAAAAAATACTCTTCCTAAATTTTGTTTAGACTGCAAAGAACGATCAATGATTACGTCAATTTTTTTCCTTGAAGGCATTGACATGTCCAAATAGTTTCCTGCGTTTCCAAGTATCAACAGCAAATACGTTGAGCAATACTTGTAGGTGGCTTACTGAAAGCTACTTTTTTAAACGCTTGTCAGAATCTTTCTTGCGCAGTCGCTTTTTTTACTGTTTTTCTAGCAAATCTAGATCTATGAACTCGCCAACTTGCATTATTTTTTCGTAAAAATAAAGTATTAAAAATAGAGGACAAAAAATTCTTACATAAACTTTTTTATTTGTCTAATTAGGCCTATGTTGAATAACTAACTTTTGAAAGAATTTAACCTTAACCGAAGTTTATGTAGTTTACAATTCTAAATTGTGAATTGTAATGAAATATTTCCAAACTAGCCTCAGCTGATATTTTCGTTTTTTAAAGGTGTTCTTTATGTATTGTCATGAACAAAAAGTGTTTGGCTTTTTTTAGAAACTAGAAATAATGAAGTTCAATAAAATTACAAGCAAATAGAACTATTTAAAATCCTCTCTGCATTAACTACGGAACATTCGTTACACAGTTTCCAAACAATGTAATCAAAAATTAGTAATCTCAACAAAAAAGACTATGGGATCATTGTACAAGAATTTACTTGCCTACGGAAAAGGTCTTCCTGCTGCTTCCCATCATCAACAGCATCCTTCGGCGGGATACGATTTTCTTTTCAGCAGCACTTTACGTGCTCACGGTAAGTTGAATGTGTTTTATCAAATTTTGCTATTTTTAAACAATTTAAAAATGACAAAAAGTCTTTACTTCTTCGAAAACGGAATAAAATTTTGTCTATTGAAAACTTACGACCCGCAGAAACCTCTAATAAGCTTAGTTTTTAGTTCTTTTTAAAATCTTAGAAGAGGGTTCTTAAACTTTTTGAGACGCGCCCCATTTTTCACGCAAACAAAACTCGCGCCCCCTTCTTCATCTCAGCAAAACTTGCCCTCCTCTTGACATAAATGAAAAATAAAATCCAAGCTTTATCATTATATTTTCCGATTTAGTCCGGAATCAAAGGTGAAGACTAATAACATTGTCATTGTAGCTATTAATTCAGTTTGCACCCAGCTGCTCGCACCCCCCTGATAAATTTTTCATGCCCCTCTGTTTATGAGCCCCAGTCCTAGAAGAACCTTCAACAAAGTTCTTTTTTTTGTTTTCTTTTGAGTTTCAAAGAAAAAAAGATTTAGATTTGAAGTAAAATAAACATTTTTTAATAGTTTAGCCTTTCTTGATTTTTGTGAATTAAGAGTGGCCAACAAGTCGATTGAGGTCGACCAGTTGACCACTAAATTTCCACATGTCGATCGTGTCCGATTTTTGTGCCTACTCTGGTTTGAATGTAAAATTCGCTGCCTTGCAGGATTATATAGTTTTATCAGCTTTTATATATCTTTACAATTATAGCACACAAACTTCTATATACTTTACAATAAGCACATTGAAGAAAAAGAAGAAAAAGAAAACAAAACAATAAGCTGAACGGGACATACGCCTGCTTACAAAAAGTAGAAAAACAATATATTCACCCAAATATCACACTAATTTTATTCATTTTATTTAATTTTTTATGACATTTCTTGAGAATTATTACTTGCCACAGAATTTCTGGGGCGCTCGACTGGAAGTTTCAAAAAAATTTAAAAGTCCCACTCTTTGAAAGATAATTAGGCCACACAGGTCGTAAACAAATTTATGTCCTTCTTCGCCTATAATTAGAAATGGAATTATTATTTTTTATGCCTTCACCCGACCTCCAAAGACGCTTAGTTTTGCATAACTGTTTGGTTGTGTTTGTCCTAGATTGGCATATAAGGCTGGTGCTGCCATTGCATATGGCCCGGCCATACTAGCCCTTACGGACTTTTATTCGGGTCGTTTGCGAGCAGTGATTATTGATGCAATAAGAAAGCTGTAAAGGTAAGCACAAATGACTCTTAAAATTTTTCTAAAATAACCCATAGCTCAAAAAAACAATTCTAAAGGTCTTTTGTGTTTAATTGTGCTAAGTTTATACAAAAACTTTTTTATGATGCGTAGTTTAAAAGAGAGCTGCATCCTTTATAGCTCTATTTTTTAGAGTCATTTTTACTAAAAAAATTTTAACTGAAATCTAGCAAAAACAGTGTTTAAATTTTGACTTAAATTTATAAATATCCAGAATTATGTTATACGTTTTTGCCGCTAATTTTGCAGCGTAAAATTTCCGTTTACGGTGACGTACACGCCTACAAGATTTCATAGGGTTGACGACAGAAGTGTAATGAGTCAACATTTCACTAACTCGAATCAATCCAAGTCCAACTACTGCTAAGTCCGGTTAGAGTCCAAATCCTTGCTAAAAAGTTAAACCGATTTCGAGTCCACCAAAGCTAGAGTACTTTCGAATCCAAGTTTTGTAATCTTAAGTTCTTCAAAACCAATTTAAAATCTTAAGCCATTATATATAGGAATTTTTATATTCAGGTAGTTTTAAACTTTTAAAACAAAGACATGTTTTTGATCTTCACTTGATTTTGAACAGATTTTTACCTCCAACCTGATGTAAAGACACCGCAAATTTAAGGAATAATTTTACCTGTACTGTAACTTTTTTTGTGTCAAGGGTCAGCAAAAGAAAAATATAAACTAGTTTTGACTCGAGTCATTTAGATCTAGACTCTACTCAAGTTCGAGACATTTGTTGATTTGAGGACTTGAGTCGAGTCTTTTTAAGATTTTCTTAAGTGGTTTACGATGTAGAGTAGGCTACGCCGTTCATACAAACTCACCTTAAGCATAAATTTATCAAGTTTTATTACAAGTTTTATTACATTTGACACATTTTTTAAAGCAGGTCCCCCTTGACTATGACTTACGCCACAAAGTTTCAACTTTTTGTATGCAATGTTTTTTACGCGTGATGATTGCATGATAAGAGTTGACAGCAGTTGCGAAGTTAAAAACGACAGTTTGCTATATATACTTTATCAAGATCGCCAAGGGTAAGAAAGTGATATAACGGTGAAAAATCTGCTCTAAAACGGAGCTTATAAAAGGACCATTTTTTATGGAACCTTTTTTATATAAACATTTTAATTGATTGTTTAAAATCTTTAACATACGCCTATGCCAGTGTTTCCCTATCGTTTTTTGGCCATACCCCAGCTAATTACTTCTAAAAAATTCTGATGTTGTCGATGCGGTGGTACATAGCCGTAATCACAAAAGATTAGTGAAGACTAAAAAAAGGTGAACACATTGCAACTGTCTCTGATTTCTTCATTTTTGTCCAGAAGACTAGTAAAGACTGAAAAAAAGGTCATCACCTTGACCCGTTTGAGAAACCCTAAGGTAAGTAAACCAGCTCAAACCTAGATCAAATCACTTTGATTGTGAACAATTGCATTTTCATTTTCTATTTTCCCATCAAAATTGGTTTTTAAGGTCTTAAATTTCCAACCCCCACCAAAATTTTGCCAAGCCCCACGTTGAGAACCACTGGCCTATACGTTTACGATGATGGCGTAGACATGTTTTGATGATATGTAGGCGACATTACTATTTGGTTTTGGAATCAATTAAATTTAGTAATAAATAACTTTTATTATTGACCAAGGGTTATTCAAATAAAATCTTTAAGTTTCTTGCTTTAAAAAACAGCAAATTTACAATCAAATTCTTATAAGTAGTCAAAAAAAACCTCTTCGAGAATTTGAAGTGGGTTCAATATGTAAATAGCCTAATTACTTATACTTCACTGGCCCGCTTGCCATTAACATGAAGTATTAAGCTGGACATAAAAATTATAAGAACTCAGTGGAAGGCGCCCGGGAAGCAAGAAGACGAGATAGAATGAGTAAATAATTTATCCAGTCATCTGACTCGAACTTGTGAAAAGTAATAATCTCCACCAAAATGCTTATAAAGTCATTCGACCCACTGGCTTAAACACTCAGAATAAAAATTTACAAATACAGGGTCCTCCAGCGAAGTGTAGACTGTTATATATTACATTAATTTAAAAACGAAAAGAGCAATGAAATTTTTTTTTGAAGAAAATTAAAGGTAAATGTATAATCTTCAATATTGAATTCAGTTTATTCAATATATCCGCCCTTTTTAATGATAACACGGCGGAGGCGAGAGATAACTTGGTCACACGTGGCACGAATAGTTTCGCTTTCTATTTTCGCCCAAGATTCTTTCAATTTCTTCTTCAATTTTTCCACATTTAAATGTGACACAGCGAAGGCCTTTCTCTCCAAGATGTGAAGTGACCTACAGACAAATTGCCGGGTTGCCATGAGCAATTCCCTTTGTTTTGCTCTGCTTGGGGTAATTATAAATCCAAGCTTATAAGATGAGTTTTTAAACCTACAATTTACTATAGGCCAGGAAATCAAACTCGCGGGCCACATGCGTGTCTTCGAGTAGACCTAAACTTAATTTAAATTTTTGGTCTTCAGTACTTTTTAGTTTTTCAGTACTAAAAAAAGTTATTACTTTCCTCACCGGATTGCGGCCCACGGCAAATTTTTAGGCTAAATTTTCCCGACGCGGCTAGTAGGCCTGTACGCTCACGAGTTTAGCATGCCTTCCGTAGGCTATGTAAAACAACAATAATGGTCAAGTAATTCAACAAATAAATATCAACAAGCTTGGTTCATCCTTGTTAGAATTCTTGCTCACGAATAAACAGTCACTATCCATCTGTATTATGCATTGAAGTTTTGGTGCTTAACTTCACGTTGAAATGTAAAAGAACTCTACGCAATCAATTACAAACCAGAAAAAAGTCTTCACTTTTAAAGCTTCCTGAATATACACGCCCAAGCTAAAATACTCGGAACCCTACTTATAAAATTGCTCATAAAATTGGATTCGAAAAAACTTGGATTGAAAATTTAATGGAGTAACTGTAGACTTAAAAAAATTCAAGCTTGCTGGACTCGAACTCGAATCGAGTCATGGCTCCTAAATAATCGAATCTGACTCAGACTTAAAGATTTTAGGAATCGGACTCACTCAAGTCCTAATACAAATGTGGACTCGTTACAACTTTAGTGAGAATGAACATTAACCAAAGTGACAAAAGTTTGTTTAGTGTGGTTTATATATCATCATCATCATCATTTTCGGGGAAAACAGTGAATCAGTTTAGTGCAGTGTTCCCCAAACGGTGTGCCGTGAGAAGTCTCCAGGTGTGCCGCGAAAGATTTTGAAAAAAATTATTTAGGGACGTCGAATTTTGCGGTTTTTGTACGTGAGATAAGTGAGATTCGGAGGGAAAGAAAGAGCGTGAGTTCAAGCCGAGACTTTTTTTTTAGAGATCACCGTGATTTTGGGACGAAAATTGAGAAATCATTGACAAATTTTCTGTGAAGACCTTTTTATTATTTACCAATATAATAGGTGTGCCGCGAAAATTTAAATAGCTTAATAATGTGCCGCCTTATAAAAGAGGTTTTGGAACCACTGCTCTAGCATACTGCCCACAACTTGTCTCTGAAACATAGTCATGTGCTTTTTCAAGGTCTACAAGGCATGTGTACACCTCTTGAACATATTGTTGCGATTTCTCAAAAACTCGCTGAAAGGCAAAGAAATCCGGTACGCGGTGGATCTGCCAGGACGATCTGCCATTGTGCGTCCTGAAACTGGATTTTGGCTATTTCACGCAAGTCTTTTCAAGGCACTTTGCACAAATCTTTCCAGGAAGACTTTACAAAGAAATGTCCCTGTAGTTCAGTTCAGTTCAGTTCAGTTTTCTTTTATTTCTGCTCCGCCACGTAATAATAATGTAATTATAATTGTTTAATGATAAACATAATCAAAGCTGCGAATGAGGAAAAGGAAGAAGCAACAAAATGAGTGTACGTTGTAGCTTGCAAAGATAGTAATGGATTATTTATAAACGTTTTACTACAAGCAGAAAAGTTGCTTCACTTCAATATAAATTTGTTTATAAAAAAGAAAAGAAAGAAAAAAAACAAAAAAATAAAAAGCTTAAAAAAATTGAGTTAATTTGAGATTATTTGATAAAACAAACCTCTGCCACGGAGGCGGTGCATTGGTGGGACCATAGCAGAGTTTGGCTGATAGAATATGGTCAAGCTTCAAATTCAGCGAAAGCTTAAACATACTCCACCAACCGAAGAGGCAAACAAACCCACCGAAAAAAATCCTGTTCTGGACAGACATGGGGTAATCGCAATCAGTAATCGTTTTTTTAAACGCTTTTTCATGTAATAGTAATTGATTACATTGACAAAAACTTGGATGTAATCGTAATCGAATATATTGAAAAAAACTTAAATGTAATCGATTACATGGAGCTACATTCCAGTGCGTCAATTGCCTTTGTCGTCGTCGTCGTCGTTTGAAGGGCATCCACTCCAGGCCAGACACAAACAGGACTGGGGCCGAGGGTTTATCCTTTTACTACCCCAGACTGCTGCACTGCCTGGATCATTAACACCATTAAGAAAGCAGCCAAAAAGACTATCCCACGCGGGTATCGAAATATCGAAATTGCCTTTGTGACATCATATGTTAGACGAGTATTTAAACCAGATAGATATCGCTGTTATGAGTTCCACTAGTATCTGCAGTTAGCTCTTTTATTTATACGGAGTTACACGATAGTTATACGACTGAATCTGTAAGTTATACTGATAATTTATCACGCGGTTAACCACACTTATCAAACCAGAGAGAAGAAGGCAGTAGAGCCGTGCGCTATGACGTCACATACTATAACAATCGCCTCTCAGATAAACGATTTGAAAATCTCATGTTTATAAAATGTAACAAAAATTTTAAATGCTGACTGTTTTACTGATTAAAAACAATTGTATTCTATCAATGCTTTTCAGAATTTATGTTGTAGTAGGTTATTTAAAAAACACAAGATCATTTTGAGTAATCATAATCGTAATCACGAAATAATTAAGTAATCGTAATCGATTACTTTTAAATTTTGAGTAATCGTAATCGTAATCATAATCGCAGAATCGGTGAGTAATCGTAATCACAATCGATTACATTTGTCATGTAATCACCCCATCCCTGGTTCTGGATTATAAGATCATTTCAAAGAACAAATGCCTAAGTACAACACACACATATAAAAAATTTTAATTAAATAATATTTTCATTACTTAACAAATGATTAATAAATTATAAACATGTCGATTTCAAGTAAAAATCAATTTCTTACAAAATTATTCTAATCTGTAACGGTAAGGCAGTTGAATCGCGGAGCACTCTTTTTGTTCGGACATGAAGATGATTTTCTGATAGTTGGTCACTGCTTGTCTCTTTTTTTTTGTGAATAGTTATTAACACATTGGTCTGCTATAGCTTCGTACTTCACCAGTTTTTCAAGCTAGGCTTTAATTGTTTACCAGTACTTTAATGAATGTTGATATATTTACTGTATTTCTGTTTACAGCAGGGTTGCCATAATGGCCTTTTTAAGAGCAAATTAAAGAAATTTTGCTTGCAAATTTTTACGTTTGACTTTTTCGTGATTTTTATGAATTAGAGTTTTGTTTTTGTTCATTAGTATTTTTTAAAAAGTATTTGAAGCTTGTGAGCAACCTTAAATTGGGACAAAAATAAAAATTTTGGATAATAATTTAAAAGTCATAATTTTTTTTCTTGTACTTAAAATTTTGGACAAAAATAGAAAAAAATTGGCTTTATTTTGTTACATTTGACTTCTTTTAAGAGCCAGTTTGGCCTTTTTCGAAAACTTAGTCTATTTACAGAATGAATTGGGTAAAAAAAAACGTTTTCAGTACAAACGTGAAATGGAGCATTTTTTCGGTAAATTATTCATTTTTTATTTCTTTCCGTGCTTAACCCTTTGACAGTCTAAGAGGTTTTCAAGACGTCTGAGTTAAATGCCCTGTGTATCACATGTGATGCATGGGACTGTCAAAGAGTTAAGCGCTAAGCAAAAATAATCATTAAAAAAACAAAAATATACTCAAATTTACGCTTGTAGTGGAAACAAGCCGGGTCTCTTCAAGAAGAGACCATAGCTGATTTTTGTCTGTAAAATTAAACAGGAATCCCTTATAAAGTATAAGGATGGAATAAAAGGAGGTCTCTTCAAGAAGCGATCGTGAGCAATTTTTGTCAGTGAAACTAACCCGGAATCCCCTTGATGATTTTCATCTATTCTTGAAAAATCCTTTTTTGATTTCTTTTTTATTCTGTCCTTGTGCTTTATAAAGGATTCCAGTTTAGCTTTATTGACAATAATCAGCTATGATCTCTTGAAAAGATGCAATTAATGAGTATGCATCTTTTAATTGAGCTTAAATAACCTTATTCATAAATTTAGGAACTGTTGCATTATGAAGTCATTGTTGAATATTTTAAATTAATTTAGTTCTTTATTAAGTGATAGCTCAATTTTTATTAATGTGGGATTAAAAAAGTTTTGAATTATGCACAGTGAGTATGAAGTTATAGTACCGGTAATAGCTATTTAACTGATTACTTTGTTCTGTATTTTTGTTTGCTTATTGGCACCAAAATTGATCTTTATAAAACCATGATATTATTAGTATTATTAACTTGTTTACATTATTAGCTTTTTTGGTAGGTTTTATAAAAATGTGTTTGGTTCTAAAAAATGTTTATTAAAAACAATTGTTATACATTGCCATTGAACTTATTTTATTAATTAGCCAGTTTTAAATGTTTTGCTAAAAATTTTTTAATTAAAAAATATAAAATATTAAAAAATTATTGTTAAAATATTAATTATTTAAAAAAAAAACTGGTTTCATACATATGTCAATTTCAAAAAAAAATTAATGATTACATGAGAGACAAGTGGTATATCGCAAATTTGATATTTTTTTTTAATCAAACCTTTGTATTAATTTGTTTTGCAAAAACAAGCAGAAGTTATTATTTTTTATTTATATTATCTCTCTATATTCATACTCTTGACTTGCAGGTAAGCAACAGAGGTGCTATACATGAGGCAAGCAATCACCCTGACCTGCTTCTGGAGGTGCCAAGATACTGTTGTCTGGTTGAAATTTTTATTTTGAGTATTTAGTTTTATATAGATATGATTGAAATTTATAATTGCTTTCCAAGACCACCAAACAAGGAAAGTGCTGTTAAGTGTCTTTCCCAAAATAGTGCAAGTAAGTTTTGAACCAAGACCATATCAATCACAATCACAGCACTCTAACCACTTAACCATGTTAGCAGTAGTTATTTTTGCATCATTTTCATTACAATTGAAGGGTTTAGTTCTAAATGTACCTAAGTCACATAATGTCAGTTTTGAGAAAATGGGGTTTAAAGTTTTCAAAAACCTTGGCAAATCAGACTAATAATGGAAAAAACCTAAATGGTTTTTTATTACATTAGTTATGTATCTCTCCCTATTTCAACAACTTTTCAGAATTTTATTCTAATGTCATAAGGAATTAAAGCTTGTTTTGCAAATTGAGCTTAGGTACTTTTATTAGAAATTTTGTTTTACAAACGCTTTTCTAGCAAATTAGCAGTGTAGCTAGGCAAAAAAGTCAACTACATGTAATAATAATGATAATATGCATTCTACCTTTTATGGAGTGACATATCAGAAAAGAATTTAGGATCTGGGAAAAATCAAAAAACCAAGTGAAAAGAAATTAATTTTCTGAAAATTTGCTTACCCAAACCGAAAAAGCATAAAAAAAATTTTTTTATGATCTATTAACTAAAAGCTAAATCAATATAAAGCTATTAAGTACAAATTTTCTTAAAAAAATGTTTTTTGAATGTCAATAGAATTCTACGTATGTAGCTAAATTATTAAGTAATAGATGGGAATCAAAAGCTCCAAATAAAACACTGGGATTTCTAATTAATTTAAAAATAATGATTAAAATAATAATACAGGTAAACCTAATAAGTTATTGAGTAAGCTTGCCTATAATAAAAATGAAGGTTATTACTTCATTATAATGCTTGCATTACTCTTTTATTATTAACTTTTGACAAACTGTCAAAAACTCCCATTTCAAGTTTTATTGACAAAAGTAAAAAAAAAATTGTTCGGTAAGACTGCTTTGCAGGTTGAACCTTCAAACAATAGGTTTAATAAGCTATCAAGTTTGTATAGGAATTTTTAACATAAATCAGTTAAACTTCGGTACTGTACTTCTAGAATAAAAATACGGTAAAATTTCAAACCTCTTTGCTATTCAAAAAGTGATTTCAGTACATTATCTTGAAAAGATTTTTTGTCAGAATATTTCTGTGAGTAAACAAACAATTTAAAACTCAACTGCAAAGTAACAAGACCACAATTCATGAAAGATGTGATAGTAACTGAGGCAGATGTTACCAAATCAATACAGAAACTTAACAATTCACTTTTCAGAACCTCAGAAAATATACCTGCCTGCTTTTTTAAAAAAATTGCTTTTCCTCTACTACATGTTTTGATTCATTTGTACAATCTTTGTTTATCTAAGCTATCATTACTCCTGTTCACAAAAAAGGTTCACGTGATACTGCATCTAGTTATAGGCCAATTTCCCTTACTTCAGTATTTTGCAGAGTTATAGAGAATATTGTTTCTGACAAACTACTGCAACATTTTTTTTTATGATCTTCTGTCTCTTAAACAATATGGGTTTGTACCTTTTCAATCTACCTGCTCACAATTACTTAATGTGTTAAATAAATAGTTTAAATCCTTTGAGGGATATGTTACTTATGTTATATACGCTGATATCACCAAAGCCTTTGATACAGTATCTCACTCTAAATTACTGAAAGTTTGCAATGTTATGGGATAAGCAATAATGTTCAATATTGGATTACTGCATTTATTCGTGGAAGAAGCCAATCAGTATGTGTAAATAATGTTTTATCCTCTTTTTTGAATGTGACTAGTGGTGTCCCACAAGGTAGTGTTCTGGTCCTAACTTATTTATCATATACATAAACGATTTAAATGATTGTTGCCTAGCAAATACTGGTTGCATCTTTAATGATGTATCTTTATGCTGATGATGCAAAAATTTTTGGTTACGATTCTACACAGGTTCAAAACTGCATTAATAAAATGGTGTCATGGATGGAGAATTACCAGCTAACTCTATCTCCAGCTAAATGTCAATACTTGCCAATTTCTCACAAACCTTATAATATTAATCATGCATTGGAATATCACATTAATTGTTATAATACCGTTAATATTCCCAAAACATTCAGCGTTTGTGACCTAGGTGTAGTTATTTCCTCTGATCTCAAGTGGAATAATCACATTTCCAAAATTGTGGCAAAAGCTTTCATTGGTTTATATCATATTTCTCATTCTTTCAACAGCAATAATATTTGGATATTACTTAAAGCGTACACTACTTATGTGAGACCAAAGTTAGAATATAACACTTCTATTTGGTCACTTTATCTTATCAAAGATATTGCAAAGATTGAATCTATCCAAAAACAATTTACTAGATACCTTTGCATTTGGTGCAAAATGCCATTCTCTTCGTACCATGACCATTTAAATAAGCTTAATATCAAGTCTTTAGAATATAGACGAGTTGTAATAATTCTGACATACAAAATTTGTTATAAATTAATTGATTTAAGATTTGACGAATTTTTTATTAAGTGCAATAACAACAGCTCCTACAATCTACGTAGACATAGCTTCAATATTAAACCTCTTCATTGTGCAAATACTAACTCCTATAATCATTTTTTTACTCATCGTGTCCCCAAAACTTGGAATAAGTTACGAGAAAATATTATTAGTGCTCCCAATTTTATGTTATTTAAACAATGATTAAAAAAATTTGACCTAAGTTCTATTGTTGCATTGAAATTTAATTAAACCTGCTTTATATGTCTATCTTTCTTTGTGCAATATCATTTTACCTCACTTGTAAGTGCATCACTGAATGTTGGTTCTGGTGCCATTGTGTGTCACAAATATAAATAAATATAAAAAATTTTTCAGCTTATCTCATTTTTTCGAAAATGTGACTTAGGTACTTTTAGAAATAGGGCCTTCAATTGTAAAAGCAATGGTGAGCCTTTAAAACTTAGTCAGATTTATCAGCACAAAAAATTAAACTCAAGAATTTCTTCAAGAAGCAACTATGAGCAATTTTTGTTTGTGAAATCCATCTAGAATCCCCCATGGGTTATTATTGCTTCTTGAGAGATCCTTTTTCTCTTGGCTTCTTTTTTTAATCTTTCCTGGTGCTGTAGGCAGAATTCCAGGTTAATATTCCTGAAAAAAAGTTCAATCCCTTATTGAAAAGTTTTGAGTTTCTTATACTTTCTTATTAACTCTTTGAGGGATATAAGAAATTTGTTTGTAATTTATAATTATTCAATAAAATGTCGTACATTTATAACTAGGGCAAGTTTTTATTGACCTAAAAACTCATAAAATTGACTTAAATAATCAAAAAAATTGATTTTATTAACTTAATAAAAATTTGGCTAAACAAGTTAATGTTTTCTTGAGTTTCTGTATTAAAATGAACACTGAATCAAATGGAATGCACAAAAATTTTCTAAATACAGCAGCTGACCTACAATCATTTGCCACATGCATCAATTTTTTGGAGTTTTTAGGTCAATAAAAACTTGCCCTATTTATAACAGTTACACTTATTATTACTATTATGGTACACATTATGTGCCACTTTTTTTAAAGGGTTTATTGGGTAGACCACAGTTAACTTTGCTTTATAATTTTTTTTAAGTATTTCAAGACTAGGAAGCCAAGCAAAGCATGCTTTGAAATTTTTTAATGCATACTTGGAGATTTCAAAGATTGACCTTATTTTTGAAAAAAATTTTTGAATGAGATAATATTTACTTTAACATATGAATTTTTAGTATAGCTACTGTTAGCTTAATTGTATATCAATTATGCTCATACAAAAAATCTGATGCATCTGTAAAGTTTTTAAATTTGTAAACTTTGTGTTCATGCAAAGGATTTTGATTTCTCAAATTTTTGTAATATATTTGCTGCTTATGATGTATTTTGTAGTGTCCCAGATTTTACACACTCTTTTAAAAATACTAAATTTGACATTAGGGTTTTAGGATGCTTTGAGAGAATATATACAGATATCTTAAATTGTTATTTAAAATTTAGATTTAATTTTAATAAAATACCTTCTAAAAATTCTTGGGGTAAAAAGGCTAAGCCGTTGCTTTAGTGTAACACAGTAGTGACTAAAAAAAAGAAATGTTTATATTTTATAAATAGAGTTTGTGCTAAAACAATTTGCTTGTTGTAGAATATCGTATACTTGGAAAAAAAGGAGAAGGAACATTTTCTGAAGTTTTAAAATGCCAACATATCAAAGATGGAACTTACTATGCCTGCAAAAAGATGAAACAGCATTATGATGCGTGAGTTTGGTTAAATGGGATTTTTGTAGTTAAGTAAAATTTTGTTGCATTATTCATGAAAAGTTTGAAATACATTGTAGCTTAAGCTTGCAGCATTCCCTAATTTAGCATTTCAAATTTGGTACTTTACTATTGTTGTGTATCACTCTCTTCATATAAAGTTAATCACTTATTTTGTTGATCTTTGTTAAAAGCATAGTTA
This sequence comes from Diplosoma virens, assembly GCA_963680785.1. Lineage (NCBI taxonomy): Eukaryota > Metazoa > Chordata > Ascidiacea > Aplousobranchia > Didemnidae > Diplosoma > Diplosoma virens. The sequence goes on along the minus strand of OY796880.1, from coordinate 56,435,362 downwards.
TTGTGATTATGAAGGGTATACAAAAAATATATCTGGGTTAGACACAGAAAAACAAGGGCCAAGAGAATATCTTTTTACTACCTTAGGCTGCTCTACTTTCCCAATTAAATACTGGCAGTGATATTGTTGAGGTTGCATCTGTTTTCATTATTCAAAACTCTCCCAGCTTCATATAGTGCCCAATGTATACAGTACACGGATGCAACATGGTTTGCAGTTTGCTTAGTTACCATTATACAGCTCTGGCGTGAAAATTGCTAATTTGCATTTTGAGTTGATGCATCTACACAGCAAGACCATGGCTTTTACTAGGCACTAACTCAGAAAGTAAAAAACCTTTTAACCTAAAAGTTATGTAAAAATAGAGGTAGGGATAGATGGAGGTAATTTTAGGTATCACTTTAAATCCAAGTGGTCACCAGTTTTTTTTATTGCTTACATGCCAGGAACAAATAAATTAACACCTTTACATAGATTAAAGCTATTTTTAAAAATAGCTAAACAAAAATGTTTTCCAGCATAAATTCAAACTCAAAAATTATCAAAATTATGAACATGTGTTTAAGGTATACCACTGTAAAGTTGATATTAATAGATTTTGAATAGTTAAGCTAGAAATTTGTAAAAAAGGCATTGTTTAGACATTATAATATATTAGTGTGAAAACTTAAATGACACAAAAAGAAAAAAATAACAAAAGTACAGCAACTGAGAGACAAAATCTGCAAATAAATGCATAACTGGAAAAATACGTGGGTCTATTGGTTTGTACTAATGCATTTATTAAAGGCAAACACAATTTCATTTTCATTGTGAAAAAGAAACTTTAGATTTCTTGAACCAGTGGTCCAGTCTCCCTTCATTTCAGTTTTCAAAATTTGTTCATCTTCAACCAAGTGTATATCAGGCTGACAGGGATATTTCCAGTATTTATTTTGGGTCTTTTCATCTCTTTGAAGATGGTCAACAATATAACCACCATTATTTGCCATTTCTTTTACATAGCCAACATACCACTCATACTTTGTTTTAGTGTCAGCCCACATTGTTATGCATAAAGAATTTATTTGAATTGTTGGCAATGGAGATTGTGAAGTTGAAGCCATTACACCATGGGATAATAAAGCTTGCACTGCATCCTCATTTGTTGGAAGATTAGCTGTAGTGGCGTGGCAATGTTCATATTTATCTGACAACAAAATTAACGTATTTTCCAGCTCTGTCGATACAACTCAGGTCTTTGAATTTTGTCTGTTTTATGTGTGTGTGCAGTGGCGCAACCAGAAATTATCAAAGGGGATTGGCAATTAAAGTAAAAAAACTTTTTAGACATTCAATTTTTGCAAACCTAAAAATTCCTTTCTTGGCTATGCTTGCTCTCACCATTCTTCCGTTCTCTAAAAAAAAAAAAAAAAATCTAAAATCTAAAAAAAAAAGGTCTTCACTTCATTTTCGTCTCTGAATTCGCTATTTTGTCCTGAAATCGTGGCGATCTCTAAAAAAAAAAGTCTTCACTTCAATTTCAAAATTGTGGTGATCTCTAAAAAAAAAAAGGTCTTCACTTCAATTTCGTCTCCGAATTCGCTTTTTCTCCCAAAATGTGGTTCAATAGAAATTGTAAAGGGAGATGGCATGTTGTCCTAGTCGTAAGACAGTCCATTGTTTTTAGTTTGTTTTTCGTTTAATAGGTATTGCAAAGGGGGATGGCATGCCATCCAAACATCCCCCTAGTTGCGCCCCTGTGTGTGTGTATATAACATGCTAGTTCAGTTCTTAGAATAAATTTCTCCTGACTGGGTCCGCTTTTCACTGCTTTTATTAATTCTTTACCTGAAGTTACAGGTCCATTCCAAGTTTTACAGTCAATTAACAATTTCTTTGTATAGTCTATATCTTTAGATGCTTTTTGTAATTTTTCATGTATTCTTTTCACCATTTTCTCTTTTTGTACTTCATTCCACTTCTTTTCTCTCATTCAAAAGCTTAGTTATTTTCCTTGATTTGTCATCTACTTTTTCTTGTAATCCTTTGTATAACATTAAATCATTTCTAATTGATTTATCTGTAAACTTATGATTTCTGCATTTAGAAACTTTGCTTGCTCTTTTATCAAAGACAGCCAGCAGTCTCTCTCCAATTAAATTGTTTGAAGGCAAACCTTTTAGCTGCCATGCATCCAATGATGAAAGATCAGTTGCTCTTGATGATATAGCTACAGAGTCGGAGAACCCATATTTCCTTCCACCCTGAAGCAATATTGCATCAGCAGCATCAATGCACATCATGTCTATAATTTGCTTTCCAAGTAGACTTGTGGGTTCTGCTATAACAATGTTTCGTATATCCACCACATACTTGTTGAGAGTATCAACATTTTTATTCAAGAGATTTTGGTACAACTGAAGTTGTATTTGAAGCAGTTGTTCTTGTGTACTTTCAATAAGGTGTAAAAATGGAAAGGTCACTTTATAATTAAAGAATGCCAATGTTTCAAGCTCAGTAAAGAATAATTCACTGGCCATGTAGATTTTGCATGCTTCAATTAATTGATTTGTGGATGTTGTTTCATCTAATAGTTTTCAATGGATTTTAGAATGGAGAATTGGAAAGGCTTCAAGTAATGACGCTGCAGATTTATCCAGCTTAGCGAATCTTCACTGCTGATAAAGAAAAATTCTTTCACAGTGCCTTCTCTGTCACAAATGTGGTCAAACAGATCTGCCAATGAAGAAGATTTACCAGACTTGTTGTGGGAAACCAAAGTTAACAATGCAACAATACCAGATTCTACAGTTGTTTTCATACCATGGAAAAATGATTTCAATGATGGACTAATGCTCTCCAAAATTGATCTTTGATTCACAGATGCTTCCACTTTAGACAAGACAGATAAATTTGATGTATCTAATTTTTCTACTGTATGACTTTTACATAGCAAATGATATGGTTTGTGATTAGAATGAAAATGATCTGCAATGTTATTCTCTATTTTCAAATTTTTAGAAACTGCATCGGTCATTATGGTGTCAGTGTTCTCCCACAAAAGAACAGGGTTGACTGTTTTTCCATCATGTTAGGCAGCAAGGGCAAGTCTGGAGTATGTTTCAATGAGCAGCTGTGTGATTTGATTTCTATCTTCATAAGCAAAGAAAATTGGTCTCAAAGAAAAATCTCTTCCATCAGAAAAAGACAGAATAATTGCTGGCCACTCACCATCAATAGAATTTCAGGAAGTAGTGTCATAATGCAACATACTCTTTTGTATCATCTGTCTTTGATATCAAAGCTAGTGCATCTCTTTCAACTTGAGAAGCCTGCATTTGCTTATAGTCTGATATTGTACAAGAAGGAAGAACATAGAGACTCTCAATATCACTACTACAGCACTTTCTTTTTTGGGGTGGTTTATCCGGAGTAGGTTCTTCCATTATATCTGCTGCATTCATACATACTTTGTGGTTGTATAAGTATTTGCAAACTGTTTGTACAGCTAATCTTGAGTTTTCAATTGACAATCCACACATTGAAGACAAATTAGCACAAGCTGTCTTAATTTGATCAGTGCACACATGGTGTTTTACCCTCAGCTTTGGTCGTCCCAGAACAATGTCATCAGTCTGGCAGGATGAATTACGAATTTCTTTAGTTGTTCATGTTAGGCCAGAACAATTCAAACTTTGGTTAATTGTAATATCTTCACCCATATTTGATTTTGTGTCACTAAAATCAATGTCCTGTTCAATAAATGCTTTTTCTTCATTTTCTTGTTCCTTTCTGTTTTTTTCTCTGCGTACATTTTCTTGTTCTCTTTCATACTCGCAATCTATCTCTTCACTTATTCGACACTCTTTTTCTGATTTTTGATCTTCATAAAATATTTTCTCTGCACCGGTTAAACTCTCCATTTTACTACCAATATCAAGTAAACTTCCATTACTTAATTCAGTTTTATTTAAAGCTTTTGTTCTCCAGTTTTTATTGAAATGTCTTATTGACATAAATGTACTCACATCTTTAGTCTTTCCTTTACCTTTCTTCCTATGGGCTTTGCTGTATACATCATTCCAATAACTATCAACCAATTTCTGAAGTTTTTAGTAATACCATTTCTGCTCATAACATGGCTTTGACCAAATGTTTTAACCCAAACATTAATCAATGACATTGCATAAGCATGAATTGTTTTTTTTATTTTTGCTCCTTAAGGTTGAGTAGCCACAGAGTATATTGCAATAGTTGCTTTATAGCAAGTAGGTAATTTATCACCCTGTACAAAAACTAGCTTCTCTGTCATAATTCAATAATTACAGTAAAGTATATCAGTTTTAAGCCTTACAATGTACCTGTAAAAATAGTTATTTAAAAATTCAGTACCATTAGGCCATACTCGAACTGAAAGAAATTGTAACATTTCTTATTACCTGTAGTGACATATCGGTATACACCAAAAGTTGAAACCTGAAAAAAAATATTAAAATAGAAAGCACAAATTTAGATTTAAACCAAAGAGCTTAAAACAAGTAAACTTAATATGTCATATTTAATCCAGTGAAAACATAATGAATTTAAAAACAAAAAATTGAAAATTTATTGAATTTTACTAATATTGCAGTATCATGCCATTTTTGGCACTGCTATTTTCTGAAATACAATAAAAACATAAAATAATTATTTTATAGTGCATTATAGGTGCATAGAAATGCAAAAAACTGGTGGGCACCAAGTTTAAAATGATTGATATTTTTACCCCTACCTCTAGTAAAAAGAAAATTATGATTTAAAAAACCTCCCAAATACGCATAACTCTTTTTTTGAAAATAGCACTTTCTAGGTTTTTGTTGAACATGGGAGAGCTGTGCCATGTATACTACGAAAACGGATAGTCTTAAAAAATTTGCTTCTTAGACAAAGTTACCATTTTGTGCCTATTTTTATGAACATTGATTTAAAGCAGGGGTTCCCAAACTGGGGTGCATGTATTTCCAGGGGTACATTTTGGCTTTTCAAAGGGTACATTATATGTGAAAGAATATCCTTATCCAACTTTTTTGTTGTGAGAGCAATTAATTAAATTTGGATTAGAGTATATTTTCCATATGTCCATTATCACTAGTTTTCAAAGATTTTCCAAAATTGGAATAGACTACTAGAATTCTAAGTATCCACCTTGAGGTCCTTCTAAGGAAACATTTCTAAATTAATTTGATAAAATCTACATTTTAAAACCAAAAGCTTCACAGAACTGATCACAAAACATCTTATGAAGTTAGAGAAGAAAATTAATGGATGTTTTCCAAGTCTAGATAAAGATGAGTTTGCATAGCCTATATTAGCAATCTTTTCACTGCAAACACTCAAACTCTACAGGCTAGACAGGTATGCAAGAAAACTGGTTGAACTCTAACATGATGGTTTTGGACACAATGTGTGTTTTGGGAAAAAATTTATGTGAATTTTTGGTTTGAGCAACTCATACAAAAAGATTGCTACACCTGCTATTCAAACATTGCTGTTGTCTCCATCATCACAATTACATGAATCGACATTTTTAATGCTGGTAGAAATTAAATCGAAATTAACTCAAAACATGATCTTTGTTGTGTTGTTCCTAATGTTTTACCTCGTATCCATGAGCTTGTTGCTAAAAGGCAGGTTTATCTATAAGCCTAGTTGGCGTATTGCTAGCTTATTTACACTAAATTGTTAGCCATTTGTTAAAACTTGTATTTCATAGTCCTGAAAGATTTTGTGTGCTTTTTATTGTTTTTTGTTCATTTAAAATTTAATTTAAGCAACAATAGTCATATTTTTCATATTAAACTAAATTTTAGTCACTAAAACTGTAGTGATTAATTTGAACACAAAATCCAACTTTAGTTATATTAGTTATAAAATTCTGTTTCAAACCTAAAATTTAACTTTCTTATGCTCTATTTCTATACATCTTCAAATTTCACATCCTATCGATCCACATTGCATAATTATGTAATATTAGGCCCACTTTCATGCAGTGATGTGGCTTTATCGCAGATGGTAATATTACTCTCTTGTAGACATCAGTTACATAATGTTAAAAACTTGTTTTAATTATGATAAAATAAGTTATTTGAAATTTTGTAATTGTTTTGTTTTTATTTCTATTTGAACAAATAAATACAGGGTGATTCAGCAAAGTGTGCACAAATAAAAACTCATCTTTCGGACTTATAATTAGGTCAAATGAAACAAGTTATATGCTGTGAAGATAGTAAATTTAATAAGCTTTCAGAAAATATACAAGTTATTCAATATAACCCCCTTTGTTTTTGATTACTTTCCGAAGTCGTGGCAGAACCTGGGCACATGTGACACGCACCACTTCTGGGTCAATTTCGTCCCATGCCGATGTCAATTTTTGCTTTAGAGAGTCCAGATTTGGATGAGAAGTACGGCAGGCTTTTGTCTCTAAAATAGACCATAACCCAAAATCCATAGGGTTCAAGTCTGGTGAAGACGGCGGCCAAAGCTCTTTCTCCCAAAAACCTTTGAAATTGCATCGACACCAAGCTTGAACTGAGTTGGCCGTGTGGGAGGTTGCACCGTCCTGTTGAAGAGTAACTCCTTGTTCTCCGACTACTTCTTGGACCCAGGGAAGGACTTTCTCCTCCAGCATTCACCTATAGACAGTCTGGTTTATCTTGACCCCTTCTTCAATGAATATGAGAGGAGTTTTCAGCCCTTTTGATGTTGCGCCTGCCCATACCATTACGGAGGCAGGTTTTTGTCTTTTGAAAGAGCTGCGACGCTCAACTGGGACTATGTTTATGTCTGGAAGCCAAATCCTGTCATTTTGATGGTTATGGACAGCTTGAACAGTGAAAAGTTTTTCGTCTGTCCATAAAACTTGAGGCTGCGTGCCATCGACAAGTTTCTTGACCAAAACCTTTGCTCTATTGAGCCTTTTCTTCTTAGTGGCCTCCGACAAGAGATGTCTTTTGGTGAACTTGTATGGGTAGCTCTGGAGATCATCCTTGAGAATCCTTTGCATGCTGGACACGCTCACAGAGTAGTCTTTAGCAAGTTGTCTGGCACTTCTTGCAGGATTTCTCCTCAACTTCCCTCTGACCTTTTTGATCAGTTTCTTCGTCCTTACGGTTCTTTCAGGGTCACTCCTGATTCTTGGAGCACAAGTCCCAATGTCCTTGAACCTTTTCACGGCTTTATAAACTCCTCTACGGCTTACAACCTCCTTCATCAACCGGAAAATTTCACTTGGTGGGAGCTTCTTCTTGCAATACTCTTCTATCACGTCATTGATCGTTTTACTCATCGTTTATTTTTACTTCAAATAATACCAGATTTTAAATTTTAACTCTTAAATAATAAGAAACTGAAATGTTAATAATTGAAAGTTAATAATGGACGAAATACATGTACATAAAACTAAGAAAAGTATTTGTGCACACTTCGCTGAATCACCCTGTAAATGTAAAAAGTGGTTAACCTTCAGAGTTTGAACTGTCACAATAAAACTTGGTGATAACACTCCTAATCGCTACAGCATAAACCAGGGGTGTGTGATCTGCAGCCTGCAAAAAGCTTTAGTCATCACTAGTTTTTTTTAGATGTAAAATAGAGCAGAAATGATTGGTTACTTATTGCCAAATATCACACAAACTTTATGTGAAGACCTTTTTTGTCTCCACAAAAGAAAAACCAATTGTTTGTATTTTTCTTTATACTACAAAATCAGGTGAAAATGCAAAAAAAAGGTCTTCAGATTAAATTTGTATGACATTTGCACTGGTACAGCTATAAGTAGGCTACTGCAATTCCGACCTGCAGTTTAATGTGCATATTTGAGCCAGCAGTGCTAAAAGTTGCACACCCCTGTTATAAACTACTAATTTTAAAATTTTTTAAAGGATTGCCATGGTTTAGCTATAAAAAGTAAGTTATGCATCAGAGCAAGTTGAGCTTAGCCCTAAAAATATGACAAAATTTTGTGAATACATGCAAACCTATGAAGTATCAAAAGGATACCAATGAACAAAAAGTTTGGGACCCCCTAGTTTAAAAGAATTTAATGTTTTTTCTAAGAAATGTGCTTATTTTTGAGTTAAGTTCTTAGTTTTTTAACACTTTTGTTTAGTTTTCAATAAATTTCTGAAAAACTGGCTTATCATAAGGTCTTTATGTACAAATAAAGAGATTGTTTTTTTGTTAAATGTTAACAGAAGTTTTTTTTTCTTCACCTGTCAACTATAGCTTGCAAATAGTTACAAAACCACTAGTAATTTTAAATAATTATCCATGCTTATTTTTTAGTCAGTTTTGATGGTATCTCTGTGCTAAGACAAAGCAAAAAATAATCATATTGCATTTTTATTATCTTGAGCAAATGTTTAATATGTTTAAAACCCCAATACCCTTACAACTAATTAGATTTTTTGGGATGGTGAAGTCAATATAGCCATAACTTTTTTATGACAAATATTTAACCTTCTGGCATCTAGCCTTTTTTTCCAAATTTTTTTGACTGGTTTTTCTAACAAAGTAAAATTTCTCTACATTTTTTAATAGATTTAGCCAACAATATCTAGTATACAGATTTTTTCTTTTTTTCTTCAAATTTAGTGTACCTTTTGTTTTAACTTACAAAGACATCAGTCAAAGCAAAAATTTTTTGTTAGAGCAGTGGTTCTTAAAATTTTGGAGATATGGCCCCTTTTTTTTCACAGAAACAAAACTCACACCCTCTCTTCCTTTAGAAAACAAAACTCCCCTTCTTTTTCATGCAAGCAAAAGTTGCAACCCTACTTTCTCATGCAAGCAGAACTCATGCCACCCCATTGTTGACACAAATCAAAAACAAAACTCAAGCAATTTTATCAAATTTTCGAATTTCAGCCAAAATTCAAGGTAAAGACTAAAAAATAGGTCTTCACTTTTCATCAGCATCTAATGCATCCTAAATTAATGGTGTAGACCAGGGATGTCTAACCTTTTTTTTATAATGGACCAAGGGTCAAATTATAAATTTAAGTACATTCAGCAGGCCACAAAGTACATGATATAAAATTTTCTCTTAGTATTAGATGCCATGGCTAAATGATTAGTGTTAAAATATAATTTAAAATTAATTAATTACATAGGAATCTAAGTTAAGTGTGAAACTATTAAAATCATTATGTGATTAATATTAAAAATATCCATGCTGGAGCTACTTTGAAGTCCCAACTATGGACTTCTTCTGCTTACACCAACTCAAAATTTTCAAGATTTAGAAAAGAGGGCTTGAAGTTGTCATCCCAAAGCTGATGAAACCCACAGGAGGACCCAAAGAGTTATTGACTGATATCTGTATTCTGTGTCTCCTACAAGATCCTCAAGAGGCTTATCTATGTCTGCATCGAACCAGTTATCAATCCATTGCTCCCAACAGAGCAGGCTAGGTTTTGATGCAAAAAGTCAACTATGGATCAAATCATTTTATTGACAGAAAACATCAAGGATTTTTTGTCAATTTGTTGATCTGACAGTGGCATATGACTCTGTCTGGCACCATGGCCTTGCCTGCAATCTGCTTCAAACTTCTACCAGATAAGAACATGGTCAGAATGATCATGGAGCTGTTCCAAAACCAAAGTATCACCCTTACTACCTGTGACAAAAAGCAAAGCAGGCTTTGCCATATGAAAAACAGCGTTTTTCTGATATTGATTTTTGCTCCCCCTTTTTTTCAACTTCTATATGTATGAACTGCCTTTGATGATATCTAGAAAGTTTACCTACACTGACAGTTAAGCATTGTTGCACTCTCTGGAAAATGGAAGGCCTTTGATGGGACTTTAAGTCAGACATGACTACACTTTCAGCATATCTCGAGACTTCTAAGCTGAAGTTTAGTCACATTAAAACAATGACAGCAGCCTTTTATTTATGTAAGTAACTGAGCCATCCAGTAAGCAAATATTCACAACAGCAATAGACTTTTACCATTTTTGGTCTACTCAACAGCTGAGTACTGCACATCAGTCTGGTGTTGCAGTGCTCACACTTGCCCATAGACAGTGTCCTGAATGATGCCTTGCACATAGTCACTAGATGCCTGTGTCCCATTCCAACAGACCACCTACCTATAAGCCAGCTGAGCTTTGCCGACTAGGAGCGACACTGTCTTTGGATAATAATGGAACCTTAGACCATATGTTAAATTTCTAGATTGGACCTAGAATCTCTGAAAATGTCTGATCCTCTTTCCACCCTCTTAATAAATTAAAATGTGTAACTTTTTTATCACAAACAGCATTGCTGCTACTACTATTTTCTTATTTCAAATCACTCTGCATTGGCATTAACTAACTATGACATATTATTGTAAAAAGTGTTTGGAAATAACAAAGTCAATATTAATATAATTGCAAAACAATGTGAAAATGATGCTTGGGGAAACGTTTTTATGACAAGCTCTGCCCACAAGAGTTTTCGTAGATCAATTTATTTGACATCATTCAATCCAGCTATCAATCGACGTATTAACTTTGTCTCCCTATACATTACTATGACAGCAGTAACATTGAATTTTCTATGATATATATATGACATTGACATCCCTAGTTAGACTGAAAAAATTGTCATTTCAGCTATCAACTGAATTACCAACTGGTTGCTTATGCCCCTCAGGGGGGTGCACCACAGTTAATCTTGGAATTAAAGCATCAAATGCCAGTTATATTAAAAAATAAAAATATTTTACATATGAAAAATTAATGAAAAATAGTTAAGTTATACTACTACAAAAATTCCCATTAAAGAATAGTAACACAAAATATCAGAACTATAAAAACTATCAATAACATATACTTATTAACTTGTAAAGGCCATGTGAATGCTTTTTAGTTGATAATACATAGATTTTGCAACCACATGATTTGATTGGTCTTAATATGGTCTCCTCACAGATATATTAAAGATTTTGCTTTTAATCTTTTGGTGTTTATCATGTAATTTATAACTGTCTGAAAAAAGGCTGTATTTTGTTTTTTTTGTGATTGCTTCCCTGGTTTGTGTCCTCAACATATTTCTTAAATTTAAATGTCTTGGCCATTGCAAGAGTTGGTTAATTGATTATACTTCTAAACCATTTTTGCTTAGTATTCCGAGATTATTTGAACATTTTTTTATCAAGGCAAGTAGATGTTTATTACACCACTTCAACTTTTCTATGCATAAACTTTTTTTTAATCATCAATTTAATTATAATTTTATGTAATTTGTTAATATATCAGAATGTAGACAAATTCTTTGTTGATATTTAACATTATGTTTTCAGTGTTGAACAAGTTAATAATCTCCGTGAAATTCAAGCAATGCGGCGACTCAACCCACATGCGAATATTATAGGCCTTCATGAAATTATTTAGTAAGTAAATTTTTCTTCTGCTTTGAGAAATGATATACAAGTGGCCTTTTATAAGAAAAACTTGTTGTTAAATTTTTTGTTATAATTTTTATATGATATATTAAATTATAAGTATTAGCAAATGTTCTGCAAGCAAGAAAGTTGTATCAATGGTTTTCAATTAAGTATTTTTAACTTTTTCATAAAATTGTCAAAAGTCTCAAAGTCATACATGTTTTTAGAAGTTATATACTGTAGCAATATAAATTTTGGTTAAATGTGTAAATATTTTTTTGTATAGTGATAAGAAAACTGGAACTGTTGCTTTAATATGTGAACTTATGGATATGAATATTTATGAATTTATCAGAGGTAATTTTTTTAACTGTAATTTTGTATTATTGTTTTGGTACTTTGTAGAAGTATTTTTTTCTGTTTCAGTTTGCTCTGTCTCGCTATGGCTAAATTATAGTACGCCTATTGTAAGAAATAATAGAAATGTTTATGTAAAAACTTCATGTAAGTTCGTTTTGAAGGTTTTTTTCTGTTTTGTTACAATATTGAACAAATATTTCTGATTTTTTTAATCTAAAATTTACGAATTTTTCCATGTTTTTAAAATGATTTATTGACACATATTATTAAGTTTAAAATCTATTTTCCTTTTTACCCAGTGTTTTTACTTCTTGCATCATTATCATTTAAATTGTCTTTACTTTATACATGAGTATACGTTCGATTCTTTTGTTGTAAACATTTCTTCAAATAAATTTAATACTGTTTTCCAATTTGCAGTTAAAAATTAAAATGAAAAAACAGCAGTCGTAACTTGTATGTTATTTGTTTTTAGTGATATTTTTCTAAAGCTATTTTGTGTTTTGTTGTCCGAGTCCTGGTTTGTGCTATGCCTTTTATGATAAAGCTTTGTTAGTTTGATGACTTATTTCCATTGTATTTTTTAGTATCTGTCATTGTCTTCAATAAAAGAATAATCCTCCCATTTCTTGCCGGGTGTAATTTAATCGCAGTTTTGTACGCTTGCTCCTTTAAAGCGAAGACGTTATTAAGACTTTTGTTTTTTCGGTGATGCGAAACGATTTCTATTATTTATATCGCAAGAATACATATTGACAAATGACTTAGTAGCTTCAATATTAAATGTATTAGTTTCTTTTTTTTTTTTTTCATTTTTAATTGCAGTCTTTTGCAGAAGTAGATTGATTAAATAACTTGTTTTTTTCGAATCCATCAAATTAAATTATCTTTAATTTTTCTTTTCACGATTAATCAAGGTTTAAAAATGAAATATAAAGTCACTTGATTTGAAAATATAATTTTAAATTCTTTATCTCATTTTGAAAGAAACAATGAATCAAAGCCGTAGTTTTCGACAGTGAGAATGACGTTCGACTAAAATAAATATTGACCAATTTTTAAACTCCAACCAGCTATGCTAGGTTTCTGTTTGATATAAATTCCATAGTTTATCCACACCTTTTTATCTATGTTCTATTATTATAAATTTTATTAGAGTTTTTACTGTTAACGAAAAAAACTGGTATATTTGGTAACATATTGTCATTCAGGTTTTTCCCCAAGCAGCGTACTAGATTTTGATCCGTATTTTCTTTGTAAAAGTTTTATTTAATTTCATAAAACGTGACAATGAGAAATTGTTATTCTTTTTTGCAGGAAGACGCCATTATATTCCTGAACCGAAAGTCAAAAGCTATATGTATCAATTGTTAAAATCGTTAGACCATATGCACAGGTAAGAAGTATCAAATTTACGATTGCCACTTTCACTCGAGGAAATGTTCAACGCAGATTTGTTGGGTTTTTTTTTAATATAGATGATTCCGATATAATAATGTAGAATCGTTTATATGTTACAGTATTCTATGTTCTGATTTATCTTTCCAACAAGATTAACGGCCAAAGCTTTACACCAACTATCAACACTAAACACTAAACGTTGACTTCAGAAAATTCTAAACTTATCTGTCTTGAGTTCTGATTTTACTAAATTTTTCATTTTTTTTATTTCCTCGTTTCGCTGCTCCTTTTTAAGTTAGTCTTTCCAGTTCAAAATACAATTGCGTAAAAAAGTGCAAGTGCCGCGAAAGCGTTTTAAACCTCGAACGAACTAAATAGAATTTTTAATTGCAACCCTGGCACTTTGTCCACTACGCCTTGTTGCTTACCTTACTTGTGTCCAAACTGACCAAAAAAGTTTTCATGACTTTGCAACTTTTAGATGTGGAATTTTTCATCGTGATGTCAAACCGGAAAATATTTTAGTTAAGGTAAAGATTGCTAGAAACTTTGTGTTTATTTTTGTCTTAAATTTATTGAAAAAAAAATCGTCCCCGCATTAAAACCTAATTGTAACCGCTAAATTTATCATGAAGTAATAACTAATGATTAGAACAGAGGTGTTCAAACTGCGGCCGGCGGGCCAAATGTGACCCGAAAAGTGAAATTTTGTGGCCCGCAAAAGCTTTGCTCTTCACTAGTTTTTTATATATAAAATGGAGCAGAAACGATTGGTTATGCCAAATGTCACACAAATTTTATGAGAAGATATTTTTTTGGGTCTTCACTAGGGGGAAAGCAATTGCTTTTTTTTAACTGCAAAATCACGTGAGGAAAAAAGTCTTCACTTTAAATGTGGGTGACATTTGAGGTGGCACGGTTGTGAGCACCGCAGCTCCGGCCCGCGGTTTAATTTTGCTGTGCGCATTTAGCCCGGCAGCGCTAAAGGTTGCACACCCCTGAATTAGAAGAATATGAATTCACTATTCAGTTTTCGCACCTTCTGCTATAGTTTCATAGTAATGCTCGTTTTTCCACGAAATATCGTTCACATTATTTCTGGTAACTCTGCAGCAGTAACGTAGCCTTTTGCCTTACAGGAAGATGTTTTAAAGCTGGCCGACTTCGGTTCCTGTAGAAGTGTTTATAGTAAACAGCCTTACACGGAGTACATCAGCACGAGGTGGTACCGAGCGCCAGAGTGTTTGCTGACCGACGGCTACTACACCTACCGCATGGACTTGTGGAGCGTCGGATGTGTTTTTTTTGAAGTGATGAGGTGAAGCGATTCGTTTGTTTTTGCTTGTTTTGTTCGTCGACGTCGTGTTGAAGAGCAGGGTTTTTTTGAAGCTGCGGGCGAAACGATCAAGCTTTTTTGACCGTTGCTTTACGTAGGCCTGCCTCACACAAATAGTTTTAAATTTTCAATTTTTTTCAGTGCTTTTCTCAGCATTGTTCAAGAGCATTTTGATATGAAACAGAACTATGAGTTTGTTTTTGCCTCAGCCTGCTGCATTTCGGATCAGATTATCCCGAGCCTGTTCGTTCAAGATTTTTAATTTATTCATTAAGTTCGTCCGATATTAATGGCAATATTGCTCTTTGATGTAGTCGGTTAAGAAGTGGTTAAAGCCTCCGAAATTCAGCCAGTAATTTTTAGCACAAATCACACCAAAATTGTGCGAAAGTTTCCGATCTTAAACATATAAAATAAAATCCGTATTTGTGGCCGTGATATACAGATTGGGATTTGAAAGCTTCCTGCATCAGCTCTAGAAATTAAAATATGTTAAAGGTGCGTTGTGTACCAACGCTGGCGCACAGCTTCCAGCGTGAAATATAGAAATTTGCATCAATGGCACTCAATCGAAAACTTTCTTTTGACAGTAGAAAAACGAGACACTAGAAACACAAGACATGAAAAACGGTCGATGTAAATTAGAAATCGACGGATTACTCTTGAATTTTAAATATGTAAAACTTGTTATACTTTCTTACCTAGTCCCTTAAATTAATAGACTACGCAGCTTAACAAGCCTTTGTTTTTTCCAGTTTACATCCTTTATTTCCTGGAGCTAACGAGGTCGACCAGATTTCCAAAATCCACGACGTCCTTGGAACCCCCGATGCCTCAGTTTTAAACAAAATGAAACAGTACGTGATGTTTGATTGGACGGTTGTTGGCCAATCAGATTGTCTCGTGAAGCGTTTTACCTTTCTGTTTGCTGTGCTTTTCGCTGCCGATTCCCAAGAGATAATGCTGTTTATTGTATTTGCTGAACTTGTAAACAAAAATGTTCTTTTGCATTTCATTTTTCTACTTCTTATTGATATTTGCTTTTATCGTATCCAGAGTATTATTCATCCATTTAAACGTATATTTAGATTGTTATTTAAGTTTATCTCATAAATAAGTTACACGCTGTAACCGAGTTTTTAAAACTTTTGGTAAACGAAACATCAGCACGAGTTGCATCGAGCTTTCTTGTAGCGACTTTTCTGTAAAACTAAAAGATCAAATTCGCCGCATTTTGGATGAAAACCGCTCATATAATTATGAAAGAAAGCAAAGCTTGAGTGACGTCTGAAAAATGATGGAGAAGTTCATTTCTGCAACTGTTACAATTGGTGTGAAGGAGTTACGTAAACTTGTGTTTAGTCGCAATCGCGCCATCAACTTCGATTTTCCCACCAAAAAAGGAACGGGAATCGAGAAGTTACTGCCGCACGCGTCGCAGCAGTGCATCGAGCTCATTTACAAAATGTGCACTTACGATCCCGACGAGAGAATCACAGCCAAGCAAGCGTTACGTCATTCTTATTTTCGCGATCTCAGGTGAGTGAAGTTAAACACAGGAAATCTTAAGGAACGAAAGCTGTCGGTGCTCGTGACGCTGACGCGATTGAAATTTGCAACAGCGGACTAACGAGATAATTTTGTCCTCTTTTAGTAGAGTGTGTAACTTGCAGTAATTATTTTACGTCTGTCGTGGTATTTTTCTGTCTTGTTAATGAGTGTATTTTTATCATCAAAGGATTGGAAGGAAAGAAATTGGGAAAGCCGTGTCAACTATTGAAATCAATCAGAAACGAACAAAAATTGTACATTGAAGTTGACTGAGTTTTATTAATCGCACAAGTTTTTGTAAACAACAGCTCACTTCGTCAGATGCAACGGAATAAAAAAAATAATAATGCAATCCAAGACAAAAGTTACACCAATGGCATTAAACGTAATAAAAAGACATGTGACGTAATGAAATAAAATGACAAGATACTAACCTCAGTCTTTTTACGTCATTACGTCACATATGTCTTTTATTAGGTTTAATGCCGTTGGTGCAAATTTTGTTTTGAATTGCATTATTATTTTTATTCCGTGGCATCTGACGAAGTGAGCAGTAGTTCACGAAAGCTTATGCGATTTATAAAAACTCAATCAACTTCAATGCAGAATTTTTTTTATTTTTTTTGATATATTTTTATGTTTGGGGTCAATGTGCCATACCCCATTGGCTTTGGCAAAAAATCTATTACCTCCGATTAGGTATATGTGACCTAATTTTTTTTTATATACTTAAATTTTTTTGTCTTAAATGACATTATACTTGAGCTATTTATAAGAAAATTTTACAATTGAGATAAAAGGAAAATAACAGTTTTAAAAATTGAAATCAAAAGAAAATAATAAATTAAATTTTTTTGTTTGAAAAATGCCCCTTTATTTATAATTTTTTTGGTAGTTGATTGCCCATGCTTTGTAGCTTCATGATACACGACTATGAAAAACAATTAATTCGATTCGTTCAAAAAGATTAAGCGGTGAACGAAATATTTTGAATTTCAGAGAAGCTGAAAAACGCGCACACGAGGCCAAGAAGCTGTCCCAGTACGATGGTGATTCCTTGAAAGGCGGTCCCGCTTCCAACGGTGGGGATGTCCCTATTTGGAAACAGCAACAGATTCAGAAAAAACGGGTAAATTGCTCTGATGTTTCTGAACTGATATTTTGACCTGATTTGAAATATAGCTGATGTTTTTAAATTAGCGACTTTTGAATTTGGAAGTTAATTTTTTAGCTCATCATTACTCTTCAACCCGTTTTGATAAAATTTTCAACTAATTAAAAAGTGCGCCATATTAGTTTTAATAAGAGTTGTCACGTAAATAACTTCATTTTCGTCTTCGGAAATAACCACCAGATAAACATTTTATTAGAAGCTGAGTTTTTTAATTGAGACACTTAGATGAGAGATGACGCTGTGTCGCTCTACTAACGTTCGTAGATTCATCAATATATCAAGATTCATATTACGAGGGTGGTTCATAAAATAATGCCTCCTATCTTCTAACTCAAATAGTTTAAGAAATAGAAAAACGGAAGCGACATTATTACATCAAGCACACGTGTTCAAGAATTTTATTTTTCTATCCAATCACCATCATTTTCAATGCATTTTTTCCAACGATCAACGAGGGCTTGTATGCTGAGCTGGTAAAACTACCACACTCTTTAGCTGTAGCAGTTCATTTTTTGACTGCGTCTATGACAGCATCGTTGTCAACAAAATGCTGTCCCCGCAATTCCTCTTTTTAGAGGCCCATTCTTTTAGAGGCGGGGGCTAGAATTTTCCGTACTAGAAGAGAGGAACAAACATTCTTCTTGCAACACAACAACGTCAGGTCACGCGAGTCTCAAGACCACAGAATGTGTGAACAAGTTTAGATGGACAATGCTGCCTCATCCGCCATATAGCCCTGACCTTGCACCATCAGATTTTCATCTGTTTGGGCCTCTAATTATGGGGACAGCATTTGTTTGTGGGGACAGTATTTTGTTAAGAACAATGCTGTCATAGACGCAGTCAAAAAATGGACTGCCGCAGCCGGAAGAGTATTTTACCAGCGCAGCATACAAGCCCACGTTCATCGTTGGAAAAAATGCATTGAAAATGGTGGTGACTAGGTCGAAAAATAAAATTCTTGAACATAATGTGTGTTTGATTTAGTGATGTTGCTTCCGTTTTTCTATTTCTTTAATTTTTTGAGTTAGAAAATAGGAGGCACTACTTTATGAGCCATCCTCGTATTTAGTGCAAAATAACAAAAACTTTTAGTTCGCATCCGTCGTGTGGCAACCTTCATGAAACCACAATTATATATCACGATAGTCATCGTGATAACTTGATCGCATTCAACGGTCTTGAAATTGATTATAGAGAACTCGTGAATTAGTCGTAGCAAAAACCATGTGGACTTGGGGAAGAGGTTCGTAAAAGCACAAGACAAACAAACCTGGTTTGATCACCGAACAGTTTTTGATGGCACTTTAAATGTCGAGTGCTTTTTGTGTCGATATACTTGTAGCTATTAGGTTCTTTTGTTTTGGCCAGTGATGTTTGTTGTCATGTTTAATAGTGTTGATCTTTTTACGTCTGATTATTGCATCAATTGATCCCCCGCTAATGCAAAGACCACGTTTCGTCAACATTCTTTTGTTGATTTATGGCTTCAGCTCAGAGTTACGTGTCTTCGTCAATAAAATTTTTATTGGTTTTAAGCGTCATTTTTTATAAGCGATTTTGTCGCATGCAAACTACGTTTTTATTGTTTAAAACTGTATTCATTGTTCAAAACAATTTGCTGCTATTTTGATTTTGCTATTCAAAACAAATTAGTTAAAAGTTTCACATATACGGAATACGTTAAAATTATTTTTGAAGCATTTCTATAAGTTAACTACCGTGAATTGCATATTGATTAAGCTACGTTACGTCATCAGCACTGGAAGTAAGGCAACGTGGTTAAGTCAGACTGTTGCCTGGTCAAAGCAGCTTTCTGGCGATTGCAGCAAATGCTTCTTAAGCGAGTTTTTAGTTGTTCAGTTACACTGTGTGATTTGGTTACTGTACTAACAAGTTTTGCTGCTTCTTTAAACGTGTTGAAAGTGTTTTATTTGGAATAGAAGAACTCGCTCGGAAAACTTTTACATCGCCCAGCGATACGCAAATTTAAGTACAGTATCAATTGTTTTTTGACTGTTGAAGGCGTCTATTTTAAATCAGATGAAATCGTGCTTCGTGTTAATAAAAACGAAATACTTTTCTAGAAACTCGTTTAGATTACCTAGTATTATATATTCACTGTTTTTTATTGGTTTGATTTCAAATTCTTAATTTTTATTAGTGTGATTACTTCACTGGAAAATATTTCTAAATAAGGAATCTTGTTGGCTTGCTTTGCTTGATTTCTCGCTTGACAGATATTCCAATTTTTGATTTTAAACCAAATAATGATTAACCTCGGCTTATTTACTAGAAAATCGAGTCCGTTTTAATCTCTATATGATTTGTTAAGTCTTAATCGATTATTGTTATGGTTGAGAAATCAACACTTTCGGGTCGAGTATAATTTTAGTTGCGTCTTGTTTGGCTTGCGATTTCGGATAAGGATCGAGTTTAAGCAAACAAAGGAGACGCGCAGTATTTGTTCAGTCAACCGTGAACCTTATCTCAACATTGAAGTGTGTCATTTAGTGTGAGAGACATATTTTTGTCAATGATAGATGTTGAAAATGCACTGCTTTAATATATATAGTATTAATACATACTTTTCTGGTTTAAAACACCTTTTATAATATTATTACGATGCCTTTAGTTCCTTTTTTTTATGCGAAAACGATGCTCAGTTCTGAGACTTTTTAGTTTTAAAAATCCCGAGATAGTTGCATTATACTATCAGCAGGAAAGAGAGCTTATTAGAATCGTTTTTCAACTTTCTTTTTTGGTAGTTTATCTGCAAGAAAGTTTTAAAATGAAGTTCAAAGTGTTCTATTCAGTCTTTGGCATCGAAAGCCAAGCGCTTCAAAAACACTTTTGTCGCTCCAGATTTGAATTTTCGAAAACTCAGTAAACTTGTGGTCAAATTGTTGTAATCTAGTAGCATCTTGTTACGCTCTCGTTACAATTTTGTGGTAATCTTGTGACGAATTGTTGTAATCTAGTAACATCTTGTTACGCTCTCGTTATAATTTTGTGGTAATTTTGTGATCGAACTGTTGCAGCATCGACAACGACGCTTGGTCGAACATCATCGCAACCAGCAGACGTTAGGTGGCATCAGCGTGCATGGCACTGGTGGCGTCACCAACCCCGGCACCTTGCCGCAATTGATTAACGGCGGATCCATGCATCATCCCGGTTTCGGTGGGGGAACGAAATTCACGGCCACCACCCTTCCTAAAGTCCACATTTCGCATCATCCATCGTCAAAAAGCTCCCTCCTCCCCGGGATTCTGCAGACAAACATGCTGCAACCGAAAACTCACAAGTCCAAGCTCAAGGTCGGTCGCTTTGAGATTTATTTTGTTGAAGTTTTAGCAGGATTTGATTCGGGTGCTGAGGTCTGTGTTTGGTTTCTAATTCTTATCATTTTGGATAAAACGTCAAAATCCAAAAGAAAGTTTTAATTTTGCAATAACATCTTTGAAAGCATGTCGGTGTAGTCGCTTGACCGTTGCTAAAAGTTTAAAGTTGTTGTTGTGTTTAAGTGGGAAGAATACGATGGTAATTGCTTTGTTCTTTTTTTATCTTTACAACTTACATTTCAAGCTATTTCTCAAGTTTACAAAAAAATCAACACCTTCGTCGATATCACACAAAGCACGTGACCTAAGAACGCGTATGCCATGAGGTTTTAACCAAAAGCAAAAACAATTTTTTTATACTCTTTCATACGCGAATCACCCGCCTGATTCAGCGCCCACCTGTGCTACATTACGCTGGCTTCCCACATATCGATTTGACCGGGTCTGGAATCGAGCCCACTTCTCACGTACCGAAGCAGTAATAATTTCTGCTAGATCGACTTTTCGCAACTTTGGCGTCTCGACCCCATGGGGATCGCTAAGTGATTTTAGGAAGGTCACAATAATATTTTTCAAATTTTTCCCCAAAAAAAGAGTGTGCAGACTCTACGTCAATCTTAAGAAAGAAACATAAAAACCGCGGAGGTCGAGGAACCCTGTGTTAGAATAACGAAGGAGTGTGGAATTTAACGTTTATTCTTTAATTTGCAGCAAGATGCGGCGTCCAAGAATATTTACGGACACTATCAACTGCCATCAATAAAAAGGCACGTCTATC
This sequence comes from Diplosoma virens, assembly GCA_963680785.1. Lineage (NCBI taxonomy): Eukaryota > Metazoa > Chordata > Ascidiacea > Aplousobranchia > Didemnidae > Diplosoma > Diplosoma virens. The sequence continues at coordinate 56,414,020 of OY796880.1, read as the reverse complement.
ACTGACGGAGAAGGTCTTCTTCCTCTCTGGAGCTTTAGGTTAAAGTTTAAAGGTTAAAAAAACTGGCCGTGCGCTTCGTCATACCTTTTAACCGCTAATGGTGATTTTTTGTTTTTTGCACTAACGTCAAGTCGTTCACCTGTTCCTTTACGAAAGTTTTTAAAAGGTTTGTTGCAATTTCAACGCGTGCGTGCGTGCGTGTGTGTACTGCAAAAGCTTCAATTGTAATCAACGCTTTTTAAGCCGCCCTTTGCGTATGTTTTTTCTTTTTCAAACTCCACTGTGCTTCTAGTGTTTTGTCGATGTCGGGGTGGTCCGAAACCGCGTGACGGCCAGGACTATTTTGTGCCGGAGTTTTCTTCAGTTTTTCGTGAAATTTAACAGATCAGCGCTGCTACTGGCTAAGCGTATCAGATCCCACGTATAGCAAAACTTTTTTTCGATTCCGGTTTTTTAAAGCTGTTTTGTGTTTTTGCTTTTGCTAGTTTTTTCACCTAGTTTTCGAGCTTGATGAAACGAGGTTTACTTTCAGTTTTTTGACAATTTTTATACTTTTCGTATAAATTTTATAGTTTGAATCTGCGCTGATTTCGTATAAATTTTAGTGTTTAGTTTATTTTGTTGTTGGTTTGTAAATTAACGTATGAAAAGTTTACTTCCACTAAAAAGATACCCTGTTCTCAATGTTAAAACGTTAAATCTACCATTTGCACTTCATTCGCAATCCTACAGTTTCTTAAAAAGATTATTTCTTAAAAAAAAATTTTTTTTTAGAATATTTTTAATTCTGTTTTTGCTTTTCATATCACGTGATGTCTAATAGTACTCGATCATGTCTCAGTCACGTGATTATAGCAGCTTCTGTTGCTTGAACGAGCACCAGAAAGGTGCGTGTAATTGTTTTTTGGATTCTTTTTTTGCTAATGGACGTTCACAGGTCACGTGATATTTTGGGCCACCCTTTTGTTCTTTTTTTGTAGCTTCATTCCGTATCCTCCATAAAGGTTTCGCTTTAGTCAATGCCTTGTGCGTTCTTTATTTCTCCTTTGATTGCGTCTAAAAGTTGAGAGTTATTTGAGCAGTCAGCTGAATTGCACGCACAATGTTCATTGAACAATCCCATGCTTGATCGAGCTGTTTCAATCGAACACTTCTATATCCTCTTTCGGTGCTTCAATACAATCTAATCTCTTCGTTCTTCAAGAAATTAGCTTTATTTTCGACTGCATACGTACAATCAATCAATTTTGTCTATTTATAAATATTTCTTTGAAAGAATGTCGCATATTTTAATTTAAGACTCTTAAAAAAACGGAAGAATGAATTTGACATTAAAACAACTTTCTTCCTTTCTATTTGCTTTTTAGCAGTTTGATCTTCCACTCGCTTATTTCGAACAAAACTGGGATCTGGAATCCCATAAAAAAAGATCTGGCTCCTGCTCCAGAGCTGAAAAATTTTCAAACCAATCTTCTCCAGCTCCCGTCTATATTATTAGCACCCTGTTTTGGTAGATTAAAGTTAGGGTTGGGTTTAAATAGCTTTTGAAGTTTAATGAGCTATCCACAGTATTTTTTACTGATTGAAATAATAAAAGTAAAATCGTAATCATTGTAGCTTGAGCTAGTAGGCTTTCTGTTGCTCCAGACTCCGTCTTCCCTGTCTTGGTCGCATTTTCACTCAGCAACTTAACGTTATAAGTTGTTTTGCAAGAAAGTTGAAATCAAGTCTAATGTAAATTGTAAAAATTGATTTTATTGTTGGATAAACTTCGAGTATCATATTTTAAAATACTTAATAAAGCGACTTAAAGCTTTTCAGTAAACTCAACACCTTTCATCGTTTTTTCCTGCTATTTTGGTGCATTTTCATAAATTCAACTGCGCCAAATTGTTTTATTTGCTTATGAGATCACGGCAGATTACGATCAAACTGTTTCACTGAAAAGTGTTAATAAGAAATAGGCTGAGGGTTGGCAAACTTTTTCTGTTGAGGGTCAATTTTTTCAATTTTTGAAAGGGGACATAATCTATTTGATTATATTGATTTTTTTAAGCCGTTAAATCAGTGGTGGGCAAACTACGGCCTGCCACGCCGTTTCGTTTCGCTCGCCAAGTACTCAATGTTATACCTAGAAATTCGGCTGTTTTTTCGCCTCCCAGTGTGGTGTCACAAGCCAAGGTGAAGACTTTTTTGTCTGCGAGTAAATTTAAAGTACAAGTTAAAGTTGTAAGTGCTAGTGCGGTTCTTGGAAAAATCAGCTTTTGAACGAGCTGAAAAGTTTGCCCGCCCTTCTCGACCTTTTTACGCCTGCGGAACACTTTGGAACTTTTTCAAAATTCGCGGCACTCTTGGACCAGAGTGAAGATCTTGATTTTTGTCTCTAAAAAGTAGTGTTTCTTGAAAAAACAAAAAGGTTTTCACTTATTTCAGCGTTAAACCAATGTTGTAAATGACGTCACAAATTGTTTGACAGACCGAATTAATCAGTGAAACGACCGGATTTAGCTCACTCCTGATATAGTTTGAAAAAGAATCGGCTCAACTTGTTTCAATCCATTTTCTGTCGTTTTGTCAAGGTTGCGATACATTTTTTTACGAATTCTTTTTCGCATTTATGTTGAAATTAAAGAATTTTGTTGACTCCGAACAAGTTTTTGCAGGAAATGTCTGGCTCGCTTTTTTTCCGGAAAACCTGATTTCAATAGCTGCTTAAGTAAAAAACATTACTTCAAGCTGTAAATGCTTGTCCGTCCCACTACAAGCATGAACATAGAGTTTAAATCGGGTACATTTTCATCTCATCTTGTCCCTTCGCTTCTAAATTTGGCGTTTTAAAATTTTAAAGACAGCTTTTATTAATAAGTTGTATTGCCTATGAACTGTCTTGCGACGTTTCTATTCGTCCTTGCGTAACTGGGTCTATACCGAGGGTGACTTAGCTGCCGTCACGCGATTTTTTAAAGATGCTTTTCGTTGACAGTGATCGCTTCAGTGTGGAACAAACGGAGCGGCGCACCAGTTTTCCCTAAAAATGTAGAAGTGTTGCCACCTTTTATAGTACCATTAGTATCTAGAATGCCCCCCTTTTTAAATAGCACTTCTATAATAGCAAAACTACAACATATTTTTTGAATTTTCGGAAACTCAGCAACATCGCTGACAACGTCAGTTAAAACAAAAGCTTGAATTATTGTTTTTTTACTACAGTATTCGATTTATTGTAGAGTATAAATGCAATCAATCCGAATTCGGATGCATTGGAAGATTATGGGAAAGGGTTAAAAAGGCTGAAGCACTTTTGAACTGTCGCATTAATTTGGTCAAAGTAAAACCACAAAATTCAACTCGGAACCCAAAACTATCTAAAAATGGTTTTTCTATCTTGAAAGACAAGTAAAGACTTGTTTTTAATTGTCACTTTTATTTCTAAAAATTTAACTTGACAAGGACGAATACAAAAAAGGTCTTCATTTGCCGCAGCCCTCCAAAAAAATAATTCCTGGATCAACCAGTGAAATGATTACACCAAAATTCTGGCATCGTATATACTGTTGCTAATTTCTCTCATTATTATTTATACAGAGTTTGGACCATTCTTCTAATTAGATTTGCAGTATTGAAAGAACGAGTACATCAACGCTTGCTCCAATTCTTTTAAGAGGTTTTTTTTATTTTAATAAATTAGTAATAATTTTTTATTTAAATTAAAAAAAAAAAAATCAATGCTTGCTCTAGTTGTCTTTTTAGGAGCCCAAACAAAAGAGTAAAGCATTTTAGTAATGTTACTTTTTTATCCAAGAAATCTAACTCCAAGGTTCTTAAGCTGGGAGGCGTAAAAGGTTCATCAGGGGGGGCGCGAGCAACTGGCTGCAATAATATTTTTTTTAAATTTTCATCTTGAATTTCGAACAAAAATAAAGATTTTGAAGCCTGATAAAAAGTAAAGAACTTTTTCTTTTTTAGTCTTCACCTTTAATTCAGGACAAAAATAGATAACATAATGATAAATCTTGGCAGTAATAGCCTTACAAAAGGGGGGCACTATTTAGTGTACCAAAAAAAGGTAGCTGAAGCCATTTTTAGTGTATTAAAACAAAGGAATCAAGGGAAAAAAAAGTTCTTTAATTTAGGGGGCACTATGGAGTGATCGAAAGCATGGAGAGGCACTTCTTTATTGTCTCAAGACATAGTAATCTTTGAAAAAAAGATCTTTACTACCACAAGCGCAAAGGACAGCAGCCTAACGAGCAGAAGCCGAGCTTGCTGCTTGATCTTCAAAATTTTTTTCTTTTGTTTTTGACATGCCATAACGTCCTGGTGCCACTATAAAGAAATAAAACAATTTCTTGTGTCGGGGGGCCGCTTTTTTTGGTATTTTAGGGGGGCCTGGCGCGGCCGCTCCGTTTGCACTTCATTAAAGCCATCACTGAAGCTTGGGGTTTTTTTTGTTGTCAAGAGGGACGCGAGCTTTGCTGGCATGAAGAAGAGGGGGCGCGTCTCAAAAAGTTTAAAAACCATTGATCTAACTCTACTTTCCGGTCGTGACTCTGGGTTGAAATTGGACTTTAAATGAAGAAAAAAATGTTTAATACCCAAAATAAGTTGCATGTAAGGTAAACCAACAAATAAAGTTCTTTTTAAACAAGCTGCATAAAGATGAGAAACACCATACTCGAGTTTCGCTCTAATTAGAGCTCATCGCTCTAGTAAGATAAGCATCACTGATGAGCTCTAATTAGAGCGAAACTCGAGTCTGGTGTTTCTCATCTTTATGCAGCTTGTTTAAAATTAATTCCAAATCCTCTTAATTCTTCAAAAATAAATAAAGTTCTGCATAAATGATTTATTAAGCCGAAAATTAAAAGAACTACGGTAGTTACTTAGAAAATTAAAAGAACTACGGGCTTAAGCGAAGCAAAAAATCAATAGAACAAACTAAGAATACTCCCGCCAATGCTCTTAGTGAAAACGAGCCTTTAGGTTTTACTGCTTTGCCTGGCACGAACATAGCCGTACCTGCCGGGGGTGCAGGGGGGGCAATTGCCCCCCCAAGTTTCGAAGATTTGGGCAAAATTAAGATTTTTCGGGCAGTGAGAAGAAAATATTTGGGCAAAACCATAGTTTTTCGGGCAGCGATATGAAAAATTTGGGCAAAGTCAGGAAATTTAGAGAGGTGATGATGAGGAACTGCAAGAAATAATAACCCAAATTTAGGTGAAGACCTTTTTTTTTTTTTTTAGAGAACACCTTGATTTTGGGACGAAAATCGAAAATTAGGAGACTGAATTTAAGTGAAGACTTTTTTTTTTTTTTTTTTTTTTTTTTTAGAGATCACCATGATTTTAGGACAAAATTGGTTTTTGTCTGAGAAACTCAGACAATTTTTTTGTCATATCCGAAATGTACTCTAAAATCATGATTTGGGCAAACGTCACAAAATTTGGGCAAAACTTCATTGCCCCCCCAAAATTTTTTGGGCTGGTACGGGTATGGGCACGAATATTGAAAAATGCAAGCTCGTAACACGCAAACACGAACGAATGTAACAAAAATTTGGGTTTGGTTGATTAAAATTGTTTGATACAAGTAAATATTCATTTGAAATTCGTACAGGCCGAAACAAATTTGGGAGACCGATGACTTATTATTCCTTTTTTAATTTTAATTGTTTGGCTAACCTTATAAAAACTTGTTAGTATGCCGTAAGATGGCGCCCCTAAGCACCAAAACAATTTTCTAAGTTTACTATTGTGTGTTTCTATTTCTTTTTAAAACTCTGGAAAATATTTATATTTTTTTAAACTTGCTGCTTTCTAGAAGCAATTAGTATCACATTTAAAAAACTAAGGTAAATGTCTATTTTATACTCCATTTTCTTCTCATGGGCGGTTTTAACAAGCAGCTCTAAATTTTAGTCATGCTATCAAAATGAAAAAAAAACAAATAAAACTTTTGACCAGAGGTCGGTTGACCAATATTGACATCTCCAAAAGCAATTGAGGTTTAATTGCTTGATGTTTTCTGTACATTTAAATGAAATAGAAATCAACAGTTCTTGCCGTATTTTAACAAAAACACGGTTAACTTTTGCGAAAAACACTGAGTTTAAAATGTCAAACATAAACAAGTTCTGTGCAGTATAAAATTTTGCTATAAGCCGAAGTCATTAATCTTTATCTCGCTCTTTCGAAAATGTCGTTTTTTTAGTAGGCCACGCCTCAGTCACCACTGCTGAGTTTGAAAGAACCTTCTCGAAATTCTTATGATTGCTCTGTCACCAATGTTCTGACTTTAATTCATCTCGCAAGTTCTTTACCTTAGTTTATCTAAAATAAGGTGAATATGCCACTTCATTATCGAAAAAATCTGCTTTTTTTCTTAAAATAGGCATACCGTATTTTTGGATGGGCAAACCGGGACGTTCACTAACAGAAAAAAATCCGTCCCTAAAAAGTAGTGTTCTCTAAAAAAAAGGTCTTCACTTCAAATCAGTCTCGATTTCATAATTTTCGTTTCTAAAAACTAGTGATCTCAAAAAAAAACAAGAAAAAAGGGGTCTTTACATGGAATCTGTCCTCGATTTCTGGCGAGATTTCTGCCAAAATGGGCGGGACAAAGCTCTAAAATTCGGTACTGTTCCACCCAAATCGGTATGTATGGTAACCAGCAATTGGATTCAAATTTTTTGTCAGCGGGTTCTTTTAAAAAAAACGTAAAATTTGCACGCAAATAAACTGATAAATCTTAATTATTTCCCAAACAGCAATTCCAAATTTTTGTTAAGCAAACATTATTATGACAATATTGAGGAGTGCCTATACATTAGCAATAAATTTAGCGGGTTCTCCGAATTTAAAAAATTCCATGAGATGGTTCTATAGAACCGGTACGAACCGGCTCGATCCCACCACTGATGGTAACCCTACATAAAAAATCCGAGGTTTGTTCATTATACGGTCTTGGCAAAGACCTAAATTAGCAGTAGTTTTATTTGTGGGCTGGCTTACCAGTCTTCAATGTCAGGGTTGGTGTAAACTTAACCGATCCTCCCCTAGAACTGAAATTGGGGCCTTAGGAAACTAGGTAAAGACGAAAAAAGTTTTCACAGAGTGCATGTACTTTTTCATACATAAAAAAAACTTTTTTTGGTCTTCACCTAGTTTTCTGGCTCTAATTCTAAGTTTTGAGAGGCAAAGTTAATTAAAAAACCAGGTGAAGACCAAAAAAGTCTTTATTTTTGGAAAAGTAGGCTATCCTTTTTTTTGGTCTCCGCCGGTTTTATGGTAAAGTTTGCGTTTGTTGAGGGTGGTTTTTTCAAACGAAAAGTTGTGTTTTTTCTTACAAGCACTGAGTTTTTAAAGATTTGACTTTGATAGCTTGACTTAAAAAATTTAAAGACGGCCACTAGCTATTCTAGTTAACTAAAACAACTGTTTAGTAGCCTATTTGTGGTTGAAATGGTTACTGCTACATCATTTTGTGAGAGGCCGATTGCAAATTTGAGCTTTCATTGTGTGGTCTCTTCGAAAATCATTAAATTCATTAATTTGTTGCTTTTTAATAACTTAATAATAACGAAACTGAAGCTAATTGTTTTTATGGGTGTCTAATTTATTGCCTACCTGCAGTTAATTAAGTTTTTTGATAGTAATGGTTGTTAATTAAGATGACAGAATAAAAATTTTATCCTGTCATCAAAATGAAAACTTTCATTTGAATTAAATCGAAATTGAAAGAAATCAGACTAAAAGTTATGTAATTGTAATTAGAGTACAACATACAAAAGTCATGGTTTTTTTCTTACGTACGGTACCATAGCAAAAACTTCTCTCAAAAGGGAATTATTTAGGGTTCTTCAGACGGGATGACTCAATGGTACCTTGGAGCCCCGCAATAAATAGCCTATACCTATAGAAAGCTTTATCAATAGTTTTTTCAGTACTGCAGTTTACCTGGAGTTCTCTAAAAAAGTAATCTATGCTTTTTAGCCATTTTTGTCATACAAAAAAATTGATTCAAAATGCCGCAATCATCCAGCCCCGATTTTTTTCTTTTTAGTGAGGCTTAAACTTTAGAGCGAATTAAAAGAATAAGTTAATTCAGTAAGCTTAACTTAAGCAAATATATAAATTAAAAATAAGTAGTAAATTTCCAATTGGTAGAACAAAACATTTTAAGAGTTATAAAACATATTTATAAACAACTTTTAACGATACGGAACTTATGTATTATTATTACTAGTTTTGAAGACTCTTCGATGTTTAGTGGAGCCCCCACAAATTGTTGCCTCTTCAATTTAAAATTGTTTAAACCCTATCTTTTTTTCTTTTTTTTTATGACGCGTTTAGCAACTGCGCATGTCCCGGCCGTTGCGTCATTCTAAATCACTAACGATCAAAAATTTTCCGAGCAACAGTGTGTGCTGTATTCACAAGTGTTTTAATTTAGTACAAGTGTTTAAAACACATGCCCTCAAAATAGATTGTAGAGAGAAGAATTTAAGATCCGTTTTTAAAACTCACTATACAGGTTGGTTTATTTCATGCTGAGGTTGAAACTAAATTACTGGCTTTAGTTTGTCCACAAGCCAGTGGAACCAATTCGCTGTAAGCCATGTTGAAAAGATGTAAGGTTTAGATCTTTTTTCATTAATTGAACGCAAATTATCTTTAACGTTAAACATAACTGATCATTTAACTAAAGAAACTATAAAGAAAGCGTTAAAATGAAATTAAAGGAAAGGCTTAAGAACCAAATTTTAATTCTGTTTTTTCTTCAGCTCGTCACAGCGCTTCGCCATCTTTTCTACTTCGCTTTTTTCATGATGACGCGTGACGTTTTTGTGATATTTTCTCTGTCCAATCAAAACTAAGAATAGGTTTTGTGATTTTTCTCTTTGACACAGTTGGCTTATTCTCTTTTATACTCAGTTACGTAAGGCGCTTCACTTGGTTGTTTAGTTCTTTGTTAGTTCATTAGAAGATGTGTAACTTAGGAAACGGGAACTACTGCAGTAACTAACAATTCGTCTTTGATGCTGCCTTTAAGTTATAGCTTCTATTAGTTACTAGTAATTTAATTATATACAATAGCTTCACCAAGTAAATGAATAAATAGGGTATATCAATATTTTGGCGTCCTTTCTGAGTTGATTCGATGCTTAAAGACCTTTACCTGCGTTTGTTATGTTAAGCTTTGTTAACTGTGGAGAATGGCATCATATTCAAGCAATATTATTGAAGACAATATATGTAATAATTTTAAATTAAGGTATTGAGAAATTGTTTTCAATTAATAACGAATTATGTAATGTCAAGAGAAAAAAACGATTGTTAAAAGCTGCTGAAATGATAAATTTGCCGAAATACACAACAGTAACGGTGTAAGAGAATAATACACAACAGTAGAAATAAAACAGTTTTTTTAATAATCACCTCATTTAGAGTAAAGCTTTGGTTGTAATTGTATTTTCAACCCAGTTTCATTTTCGATTAACACAGTTTTATTGTCACGTGACGTTTCGTGATAAGAGTAGTCTAGTTGATCACGTGACTGCAAACGCGCAAACATAATTGAATCCATACACAATCGAGCTATAGCGAGTAAAACTAACAAACAACGCGATTGAATCAGGCCCAAAGAATTTAATTTCACTCGTCACACAATTATAATACGGGAGTTTTCTGTATCAACTACGCAACAATGTAGATTACATATCATTCCTTATATGGTTCCTGTAAACGGAACTCAACTGCACGCTCATGCAGCAAGGGTCAGCTTTCGCTTGCTGCTTAAGATTTTGGCATTGCAGACGAACTGCAATAAATATTACACCTTTATAATATCCGTCTGGTATACATAAAGATATATAACACATATAAGATGTGGCTTTACCTCGAAAGCGAGTGCGATGACGCCTGATTCCTCAATTCAATTTTTTTTTCAAAAACAAAGAAATGACTAACTCGAAAATTAAGCGCTTTGTTTCGATAGTGAAAGCATTTTTCCTGGTGCACCAGCTATGTCAAATACGAACCAGGTGCGACTCGCGGTGCCCAGGTTACCCATCCCACTCTAGAACAAGAATGGGAAATCTTTTAAAAACAAATTCACTTATGATAAAACGACCAAACTAAATTGACAATACGCCGTTTATTAAAAGTAACGTTGAAAACAACTACTATGTGTATATCTAAAGCTTTCCAAAAACTAAATTAACCTGTCCATTTGTTCACAATCGATTTCTTCATTATGGCTTGTAAATTAGGTTTCATTGTGTGTCAAAATAACTTCTAGTTTTCCACTATTTGTATGGTTACTTTTCCGAAAAATTTATGCAGTAGAAAAGAAAAATTACGTTTCATTTTTATAAACATTTAAAATTTTTTTTTGTTGTTGGTTAAAGGTGATTAGTTACACTTTTTAAGGTATGTTTTGGCTTGTGCATTTCTGGCCTAGCATGGACGCTTAGCTAATCATTATGAAGAACTCTAGTCAAACGATGTTACGTATGGGTGCAATTTTTGTTGTTAAAATTTGCCGATAATTTTTTGCTTTGCTTCAAGTTAGTTTGATTAAGGTACCCCCACTTTCTTATTTTAAATAACCCAAACAAGTGATTCAAAATAGAGTCAACTCCAAATTATCTAGAATGTTTTTAATATAGAAAGTTTTTTCAGTTATTTGAAAGCGGAAATCAGCTGCAAACGCTTTCTTAAACAAATACGTTAAAGGTCACCAAAAAAAAAACAACCAATGAAAGTACAGAAAGCGTTCACGCCTAGAAACGCATCGCGATGTGCTCAAAACCAAAATTGCTCGCCCGCTTTGCCGTGGTGGTAAAAAAGATTTAAACATTTCCAAAGAAACCTTTTAATATTTTTTGTTAAACAACTTGCCAGCTTTGATAAACGCAAAAGTTTGCGATAATGATTTTAATTATCTTACAACTGTTGGTCAATAAAATTGCTTGTGATCTCATAAAACAGAAAGCCTTTAAAATACTTGGTTTATAGTGCCTGGTAATTTTTTATTCAAAGTACTGTTTATGTAAAAATAATTTTAGTAAATTTTGAATAAATGCCAAAATAAAAATTGAATACGAAATAGGCCATCTGTCAGTATTAACTAAACTGTTTCTAATTTTAATACCCTAGTTTTCAAGAAAAATATTTGATGCCTAGATTTTTAATAGTCTAGAATCGTTTTGGTAATTGTAAAAAACTAAGATCCAATACGTCAAATGATTTATACCAGTTACTTTAAAAAGTTTTTATTATTAGCTCCCCTTTAGTTGTAGAATATGAATTGTCCCTTTTTTCGGATATCACGTGAGTCAGCTTTTCGCTAAAGAAAAAAAGGTAGGAAAAAGACTTGTCTGTAAACAGAACATTCGGCTGCTCTTTCTTTCTCTCTTTTTTGCTCTAAGTTTTAGAGACAGCATTCGGGTTCTTCACCAACTGATATGTGCGCCATGTCAACTTTGTGAAAACCTATAGTTCAGCCATTTCTTTAAACCTCAATTATGCATGATTGTAGGATGAAGTTGCATTTGTTAGTTAGTGAGAATGATCTTTTACAAGTATTTTTTAATAACCGGTTAATACTGCTTAATTTTCGACATCATTTATGGCTAATTTCGTTTTAGATTTCAAAGTCGACTGCTGCGAGAATTTGCTGCATATTTTACATGTTCTATTAGATTTTCATTACACAAACTCTACTTTTATTGTTAACCATTACTGAACAATTTGGTTTGAGATTTTAAAATAATATTAACACTCTACTAAAAACCTTTATGTATTATTGAAAATATTAGAACAGGGTTGTGAGTTACTGATTTTTCTACAAAATTGTGCCCAATTTTTGTATTTTCAGATCAGTGGTGAATAGACTTTATGATTTGTAAGCTGCCATCTGCAATTCATTTACTATTACCTTAGCAATTAAATTTGGCAAACACTTTTATATTTGTTATTCAATTACATTGCCAACCTAAGTATTGGTCTTGAACTAGTACATTTGTTTTTAACAAGAAATATCAAGTTAAAATTATGAAAAAAACTAAGCCTTTAAAATTCTCATGAACTAGTGTAAAGTTTGTAATTCCTTTTCAAAAAACACTTGACCATTATTAAGCTTGTTTGATTATTCAACTCATACACTTTTTGAAAATCAATCAATCATTCTGTAAATATAAGCATTTATTAGCTTTTAAATTTAATTTTTATGTATAGTTGGATTAAGCAACTGAATTTCGTAACAGTGTATATAAAATTTTGAACTATTTTTTTCAAAAATTAATTTTCATTTGGCGGTCAGTCAACCAACACAGGTCGAAAAAAGCAAAAGAATAATAATAATAATAATACCAAATATGTTTTATGGTTGTTGTGCCCAATTTAGAGGTACTATATAAGTTAAAACTTTTTTTGAAGATATTGGCAACTTTGCACAACACTATTTTTGTATCACAATTGTTGGAATGAGGTGTTGAAACGCGTTTGTCCTTAGCACCCAATAAGTTTAAATCACAACCTTTCTGACTTCATTTTTCTCAAAACACATAATTGCAATTATGCAATTCCAACTATTTGCTCAAAGCAAATTAGAATAGAATCATTTTTGATCCCAAAATAAAATTTCCTTTTGGGTCTACTAACGTTTTATTGTTACTAATATGAGTAATTAGTCATCTTTGTTTAATTGTTTCATTGATAGTTCCAGCTTGAACTAGTTAAAACGTTAGTAACGCTGTTGTAAGTTGTAACATTAACAGCCAAAATATAAAATACGACCAACGGAAAGTTTTACCTCCCAACATTAGTATTTCAATGGAAGCTAAATTTAGTATTTGCCCAAGCTACACTTGAAAAGTTAATGAAAAAGACGATCACATTTTAAAGATGTTGGTGATTGCTGATAAACCATTTTCATGTGAAAAATATCACATTACACATAACGTTAAAAGTATCAAATTCATTATAATACGTCGCGATAATTGAAAAGATTCAGTCGAATTTATACAAGTAAAATTATAGATTAATCGACTGGTTTACAATCATGTCAAAAACTACTCTGTTTTACTGCGTAATTTTGTGTTATGTTAGTGCCATCTAGCGGTCGTTTTTGCTTTAACTTTTTGGATTCGTATATCACCGTACAATGGAAGCCAAAAAACAATTTTCGAAATTACTGTATAAAAATAGTTACTGCGAGTCACTAGCAGGATTGTAAAAAACGGTTTCTGTTTTTGATTTGTTTAAAAAGTTGAAACGCAGAGCATGAAATGATATCGTAGGCCTATATTCAATTTTTTTTACTATTTCCAGCTTATTTTGTCAAGCAACGCTTACGCCCTGTACGATCTTCTTTTAATAATGATTTTTTTCGCCTCTTTTTACATGAGTAAATTGAGCAATGAGTGAAATTGGATTAAAAAGTCGATGAGACATTTAAATTTGATGGTCAAAATTTTTTAGTATTTCTACTTCTCTTACAAGTTTCTTGTCCCAAGTTCTTTTACTTTGATTTGTGTCGTATATTGCCCAGTAAAACATTGTCCGCATTTGGCATCATACCACATAAAATTCTTCTTTTGATTTAAAATGATCATTAAATTCAAATTTGTCAAATCTCTACAATAATTTAAAAAAAAACTAAATCTGCACTTTTAGTTTGAAATTCAATAATGTTTTAAATGTTAATTTTTCTGTGCTTAATAACCAACAGTAATGGAAACCATGGTTGACAATAATGCTCAGCACAAAGATGAAGAAGAAGGGGAAATTCTTGAAGATGGTGAAATAGACGACGATGAAACAAATGACGTCGATTCTGAAGTAATTCAAGAAACTGATGTTATTGAAGAAGAAGTTGCTAATGGAAATGAAGAAATTATTGATTCTGATGGAGATGATGATTCCAAAAAACGTAAGAAATCGCATCACCGAAGACGTAAAAAAAAGCATGAGAATAAATCAGACGATATGAAGTTGGAAGAGAAGAAATCTCGGCATAAAAAGCGGAAAGTAAGTGAGACTTTTTAGATTTAAATTATATTAAATTGTTTGTGATTTTAACTGCTTTGTATTGCTTAATAGGGTGAAGAAGGAAGCGAAGAAAATGATACCCCTCCTTCAAAGAGAAAGAAAAAAAAAAAGAAACATTCTAGAGACAAAAAAGAAAGAGAAAGCACTTCTCCTGAGGCAGACACTCAAGATCCTTACAGACTTTCCAAATCTCCTCCCATGGCTTCTGAACAAAATCTCTATAATTACGGTACTTACGCCACTCCTTATGGCAACGCCGATGAGTACACTGCAGTGTACGATCCAAGTGACCCATACAGTAATCCTAATGACTCCTATCATCACGATACTTATTCAAACAATATGTACGCAGACGCATATCGTCCGGAACCTGACTATTCTTCCGGATCCGATTCCTATTACAGTGATTTCGAGTCGCACTTAAAACAATACCAAAGCTACAAACTAAATAAAGAAGACAAAACAAACACGGGGTCCGGAAATAACGTCAGTGATGACGATGCCGATGATGATAATTACTACAGCGTTGGATATGATGCTGAAAAGCGACGAAAACGCCGACAAACTCGAAACGAATCCTTGTCTGGAAAAAAATCAAACTATCGCTCAGGTTCTGGTAATATTAATAACGTAAGTGGCTTTTATAGACACTGCGATGGTAGTGATTTGTGTTAAAGTGATTGTTTTCCTTCAACGAAATTATCAAATATTTAATAATAAATCTCTTCAAATGAAACAGGATGACAGGCGCAAACCAGGAGCATCTCGTAAAGATTCGAAGAATTCACACTCTAGAAATGATGTTCATATTGGAAAAAAGGTAGAAACTAGTTTGTTGTCGGTCTGATGCAAAATAGCTTGCCGTTTTTGGTTAATTAATGAATGTTATTAATCATGAATTGCTCGATATGCTTATTGAAATATTTTAACGTCTTGTTTCTTTTCTTTTCTACCAAAGCTTATGTTTTTTCTTAGCTTACCCTTTTTTAAGGATCAATTTTTATCAACTTCTACTTTAACCAAATGGACTTATTTTGGATTGCAGTTTTAATGTTGTAAATGCTTAAGTTGGTGTCAAAAGTAAAGTCAAAGATTAATTCAGAAGTGGATAAAAAATTAAAAATTTTTTTTTCATTATGTATTCGTTTCAAATTTAAAATTAAAAATTTTTTTCCATTATGTATTCAATTTTTTTTGTATCAATTATGGTAAGTTACTTTAATTCAAACGCTTTTTACTTGATTCTCAGTTGGCATCAATCCAAAAAACAAATTTTTTATTTGCAGGGTGATAAAAACAATTATAACCACCACCCTCGCCATCGCCGCCGGGAAAATAAAAAAGTTACAGAATTGTGTCAACATTATTGCCTGAAAGGCTACTGCCCTCAAAAAGAAAAGTGCAACTACATGCATGATATCCTTTACAAAAACAGTATCAAGGCTTGTTTCCGCTACGAGCGTGGAATGGAACATTCTTTGTTTCTTTTATTGATCTTTCCGCGCTAAAGAATATTTTTTCCACGCTCGTAGTGGAAACTAGCCCTTATATATTCATAAATATAATGTTTTTAAATATATCTCTTTAACTTAGCACCTTTACTTTAAGCAACATAAAAGTTTCGCTGAAATGATTTGTTCTTTAAATTTAACAAAATTGTCATTAATTTCCTTGACTTTATCTTTGTATTGTTCGCACATGATTATCCTTGCAAATATTTCCACACCGGCACCATTTGTCTCAACGGTGAAAATTGCAAATACTCCCATGAACCATCAAACGAACGCACCGAAAAGATAATAAAGCAGGTAAAGTTTTTAAAGTACTATTTTTCGCGTTGCACATCATAGTTGGCTGTTTTATTTTTAGTTTCAGGAAGCGCTCAGTAACATAGACGATTCGAAGGAAATTGAAGCTCTTGAGAAAGCCGGGATTAAACCTTTGCAAAAACCTCCCCCTGGCATGGGTCTTCTGCCGACTCC
Organism: Diplosoma virens; assembly: GCA_963680785.1. Taxonomy (NCBI): domain Eukaryota; kingdom Metazoa; phylum Chordata; class Ascidiacea; order Aplousobranchia; family Didemnidae; genus Diplosoma; species Diplosoma virens. Next base: position 56,397,984 of record OY796880.1, on the reverse strand, counting down.
CCCGGCTGAAATGGCATTGGTACCAAACAAAACCGCTCAAAGCAAAGTGAAATCTTCAAAAAATTCTTCAATTCCATCTTTATTTGACATTGAGGTCAAACCGACTTTTGAACTCCAACAGAAAATCGAAGCCAAGTAAGACTTGATTGGTCGAGTGATTCTATTTTTGCCGCCGTAGATGTTTAGATCAAAGCATTTTGCTTGTTCTCTTAGTTTTTAGCGTTGCAAACTTGGAGTTCTGGGTTAAAATCCCGACATATTCCGTCACCAGCCTTATTTTGAGCGAGATAAGAAATCGGTTCGAAGGAAAGTTGCCCTAGTTCTACAGCGTTCAGTTAGCCAGTAATTCGTTTTTAATTTTAGTGCCAAAATGAAAGAATGGAACAGATCAGGCAGTTTGGGTTTTTCAAGGTGAGATGTTAAAAAAGAAAGTTTTTTTATGAAAGCTTTAAGCCGCAAATGTATGAGGTTGTGAGTTCGAATTGGAATTAGATCGCATTAAAATATTTTTCAAATCATATGAGGTCTTGTGTTTTGCTAATAATTGTGTCATTGTTTGTAAACTTTTAAGTAATAAAAAAAACTTAACTAAATTGTAGTAACTCTTATCAAACATTTTTCAACCCAACCTCAACCCAATCAACCCATTTATCAACCAAATCGAATTTGAAAAACCCTGGTTAGATGAATATTTGTTATTTACGTTTTGGTGCTGAAATGACGTAGCTCATGAGGATGTGTATTTAACCTGAAGATTTGACCATAAAATATTTGTATATAATTCATTTCATAGCGTATAGGTTATAATTGAAAGCACTCCATAAAATTATTCACGCTGCCTTGCTTTCGACGTCATTGACCAGCGACCCTCTTTTACTTTATTTATTGTACAATATGCATTTCAATTGTAGCAAAACTCTCGGTATTTCAATCTATTTAAAAAGAACTTGTTTTTAGCTCTGTCGCGTCCCTGCAGCTTCTAGACGACGAAGCAATCGACGATGTTGCTGGTTCCGTGGGAATGCCTCCTTCCATGTTTGATCATCTCGGTCATAACTCTGTTCCCGGCGGTGGACTTCTTCCGCTTCCGAATTTGGGAGCCTCTTCAATTCGACCACCTTTAATTTCCAATTTTCCGCCTTCTAGTCTTTTGGGGACTTCATCCCGTCCTTTAAATTCTACCGGAGCATCACGATCCGCGTCTTCCGCTTTACCACCTGGTAAAAAAACTGTTTACTTTCGTTCGTTCGAAACTAACGATAATACTTTTTATTTTTAAATGAGACGCACACCATTTAACTTAATATTTTGTAGTAGAAATCACTTTTGTAGATTAACTCTTGCCGCAATATGTTTGCCGCCCAGCGTGTGCAGACTCTTTTTAAAGAGCTATTTTGATAATTCACTGGCCTTTGAAAGCTCTTTGCATGATCAAAAAGCCTTCACGTGAAAAGTTGACATGCGAATTAAAACAATTGTTTAGTTGGTTTTAGTAAACATCTGATTAGATATCCTAATATTTGTAAAGGTGTTTAAGATTTCGGTATAAAGCGCGTGCTGATTAAGGCGTAACAATAATCGTGAATCACTGCAGGTGGCGCCACTCCGCCATGGCTGCGCCGCCAGCAAGCCCAGCAGCAGGAACAGGAAGAACTGCCGCTGAATCACGACGGCGCCTACTCTGCTTTGTCCAACAAACAAGGCGACGCCAAGACATCGCAAGCCAAAGCCGGTGACGTCATCGGCAATCACGTAATCGACGCCCATGGCGACAAGCTAAATCATTCCGGTGATTATTCTCTGCTATTTCTTTAACGATTGCAGCTTAAAGCGTTTGTTTCGATCGTCCATTGTTCTTAATAATCTATTCTTCTAACTCACAGGAAAGCATCGGAGCGTTTAACTCGGGGCAATCATCAAACGATTAACCCGACCTGCTTTCACAAATATTACGGCCTTGTTATCTAATTAAGATTTTTTACTTAGTTTTAAATTTTTATACAATGATATGACTAAATTTTAAAGCTATTTCTAAGATCGCCAACTGGAGATATTGCCATAAGCTGCCTTTTCCAAGAACGCAACAGAATAACGAGAGTAGGTTTTGATCAATGACCTTATCGATTGCGTACGTCGTCAATCTCATCCTTCCAATTAGGAATATAAAACGCAAGAGTATGTAATGCTTCCAATTAATAAAAAAACTTCTAGTATTATTGTGTTCGTGGTAGATATTTCGATTTTGTTGCCCAACGAAAGGAAAAATGTAAAATTTTTCTGAAAATGTTTGTGTACACAAACAACAGTAAAATCAACTTCACCATCCAGTAAATTACGTCACTTCGAAGTAACAAATGTACTTGAAGCGGAAGTGAGCTAAGATGAGTAAAGTGCCAACGCTTAAGTTGTTCGATTAAATAAAACTCGGCGCTTATCCACAACCAAGATGCTAACTTAAAAATGAGGCACGAGAATCAAATATTTCAAAGCAAAACTGCCTGCACCACGTTGATGACTTAGGGTATGATTTAAAAATTAATTTTATGTTTTCAGTTTCTCCGTCAATGAAGAACAATTATCAAAATGATGATGACGCAAATAAAGAAGAGGTGATAAGAATGGATGATCATCGTGAGCACAAACAAAGTATGTCTGTTGGGTTTCTAAAGTCGTTTAGTTCTGAATTCGTGTATCATCTGTCGTCATATTTTATTAGCGGTCGGTTGTAAATTTTCGAACAATTTTCTAACCGAAAAAATATAAGGTCATCTAGTTTTATGTTGTTTGCAAAGAGATCTTTTTCTTAACCTCCTTTTCAGAACAGAACTTTCGTACCAAAAGATTTCACATGGAGGCAATTTTTGGCGCAAAAATGAGAAAAAATGCGATTTGATAAAATTCAACCAAGACTCTTGCCCCCTTAAAACCCTCGATTTTTTCGAGGCCTTGATAGCATTTCCCAGAGTTACACAACGAACGTTAGCATTGCACAACCATAAGCTGAGCGAAATAATTGTTCGCCTTCGCCGAACTGCCCATGCAAGCCTTAATCGATGTTTTGATTTTTCCAGAACAAAAGAACCAAGCTCCTGATTTTCTCCCGCCACAGCAAAAGGCGTTGTTCATGCGAATTCGCCAGAAGAATGATCTGAACGGTGAATCTCTTCAACAACGTCGTCAGAAATGGGATAATAACAAAGGTAGCTAGTTATTTGATTGCTAAGATGCGGTCAGTTCAGATTTTCGTGTAGTCCACATTAAAATGTGGACCAAATAACAATGTCCGAATCCGCTATGGACTTGATGCCCGTCTGTTCAACACAGACGCCACAAACCAGTCAACTGGTTTCATTGGCGCCAGAAATTGTTCGCGCGAAAAAGGATTAAAAAAAACTCTTTTCAATGATTAGCGCACACAAACGACCCTGAGAGTAAAAATAAAACGTAATCCAGTCAAATCGACACTGTTTAACGTTATGACTTTAAATCTTGGAAAGGAATCGAACCCAGAACTATGAGAGGCGTCGCTAATCCAGATAGATTGTTGTTGGTTTAAACTCCCGAAATTCTGTCATTCGAGTCGGAAAATTTTTAAGGTAGTTGTTAAATATTTTTAAATATTTCCATTCTACTGTAGATATTTCGTCTGATAATTGGACCTACTCCAGCGATGAAGATGAAAAGATGAAAAGTGAAGAAGCGAAAAAAGGATCGTCATCCGAATCAGTTCAATCCATTATCCAGATGATATCGAACAAGAAAAGTGACCATACTGCTGTGGTGGATACTAATTTGTTGTCGAAAGTAGCAAACGTCATAAACATGAGTCCAGAAGGGACAGGTAAATGAAACAAGTAACCTAGACTGGTAGTAAATTTTGAAGCTTCGGTAAAAAAGCTTTCACTTATAAGTTTGTTTTTTTTACCTAAAATCGATTGGCAAGGAGAATTTGTCGTCGACAAAACTAGAAAGCTGCATTTAAACTTGATTCAAAGCGATCCTGATAAGCAGTTTCTTTCATCAACGAAACGTAACAGTTTGGCTGATAGTCACGAACATGAACGATTGTAGTTATCGTTCTGAATAAAATGTTTTGTTATTTCAAAACAGGACCGTCGCATTCCAAACATTCCGGCTTCGCTCCCCATTCCCAGCAGTCGTCCGCCAAATCAATAACGTCACCGTCGCATTTGCATCACCATCAAGCCGCAGAGCGAAAAATCAGCGGAGGAGAAAGCCCCAGCCATCATCATCATCATCATCACCATCATCATCATCACGACCGGTCACATGACCACCCGTTGCGTCGACGACTTTCGACCAGCGAGTTGAACAAGGAGCCGGTTACGATTCCGCTCGTGACGAAACAGAATAGCGACGCGATTCGAACCACCCACCCCGACCCCCGCCTTACTCTGAGTCGATTGTTCGGGAAGACAAAGAGCGAATTTCGCGCTTCCCTTCCGTCGTTTGGCAAAGACATTATGATGCCAGGCTCCGGTAAAATGGTCGGCCTGAAAATCACGCTTTCCGCGAACGACTCCGCTAAAAGCAAATTGAACGGAGAGAAGCGGATTGATCCGCGGTTAATTCAATCCCAATCCCGACCAAGAGGCGCTGATCCCAGAGTCAAAAGCAAGCTCAACGATCCTCGGATGCGAGTTCGATCCGCTTCAATCACCAAAACGTCTCCTCCTCATCTCTCCTCCCATGTAACCAAATCTTCTGCGATCCCTCCCAAGCCGATTGCTCTTCTGACTAAACCTTCCACCTCAATCATACCCAGCTTGCCTGAGTTGAACCTTGACTTGGCAAATATTCCCGAATCAAAACCCAAAGTGTCCCTTCCTTCTGCGCTGCCCGCCACTACCAAGTCTGGAGATCCTCTTGCTCGTCTTCCCAAACTCTTCCGAGGCAATGTTCGTCCATCCAGCAATCGAATGACGACTACGAACAAGGAGGTGTCTCCCAAAGCTACTTCTCCGCCGATTGCGCCTTACGACCCGCGATATATTTCTTCTGTATCTTCCACTGCACCGGAAACGCCTACGTCATCGACCAAAACAGGTGATTGTTTTTACTTTACCGGGTCGATAAATTTGTTGTTGTTGTTGCCCCTCCTCCAAGAATATCTCAGAATAGTCATCTCTTAAGCCCTCAAAGAAGCCAATCTAGATTCCCATTCTGGGATCACCTCTGCTGCTTCTGAAGGCTTTTTCCACAGACTAGTGGTATTGTGTTGTGTTGGTACTTGACTACAGTTAAAAGGTGATTAGTATCATGTGTGTGTGTCAAGCATAGTGGGCATTGTGGCATGTAAATTTCGGGGTTCACTGTATATGGGTAACTTCGCAAGAATGGTGATTTGTTGGCTCTGAGCTGTGCCAGTTTTGTGCGCATGTGACGTGTAATGTTTGAGGTTTTCTCTATATTACTCAGTTGTTATGTTTGGATCTGAGATGATGATGTTAGTGTGCTCATTGTTATGAAAGATTGTGGCTTTCGTGTTTCGGGGCGGATCTGAGTATGTATCAAGAACACGTAAAGAGTGTGTTTGTGTTTGAGTTAGTTGTTTAAGTTGAGTAGCATGAAGTTTGAGATGAGTGTCTATCAGAAGGACCTTGGTTTCGTCGTGTGCAGTCAGGAGCAATTCGCAAAACTGTGCTCTAAGTTTTATTGTTTAATTTTTTTAATGGGTCTTTGACAGTGGCTAGCCGTTTGCGTCTAACCTTTTCATAAACCTGCAGTGGACAATGTAATTCAATTATCAATTAAATCTGAAATTCTACTTTTGTTTTTTAAACCCCTTTTTAATATAGAACAATACAAAAAACGTTATTGATAATATTTTAATCCTGACTTTGTGTGTAAATTATTTTCAGATTGCTTTTTTACAAATCTTCTATTTATTCAGAAGTTCCAGCGTTAAGTTCGGCGAGTTCAAATCCAGCTCCGTATGACCCTCGAGTTATTAGCAGTCAACTATCAAGTGTCCCTCCTCTTTTCGATCCACGATCGTCGAATCACGACTTTAAACAAACTGTCCAGCTTCCCAAGCTGACCCCAGCCCCAGGTTACTTTTCTAAGCTTCAAGAAACAAACGGTAGCAGTAATGAACTTCCCGCTGGCGAAGCGATAGACTTTTAATTGTGGTTACCATTCACCGGAAAACTTTGCATTTTGGCGAGTTCTCATTGGTGCTTGCAGTCTATGACGATTGGTTACGTCATGAGCGCGTTTTTTTTATTATTATTATAATACATTCTGCTTCAAGCATTTTTGGAGTGATAATGTGTTTTTGGTTTTTGGCCAGTTTTGTGTTACCCATTTTTTTAGCAATGCTGACATAGTTCAACATTGCTCGACTTCTTTGAGGAAAATGTGGGGAAAACGTTCGTCAAAGATGACCGAGCAAAGCTCGACAATATCTAGTTGATCAGGCTCCTTAGAGCGTCAAGGGGAAATCACGACTCGACTAGTTCTGTTTAAAAATAGAACAATAACTGTTGCTACTTCCATAACAGTCACCATAACAAGAGATCTAGAGATTTATTCATTAGATATAGTTTTTTAAGCTTTAGGAGGAAAGGAAAGAGATTCAGGATAAAAACAAACAGTTACAACAAGAACCTTGTTGTTTCCCTTCCAAGGTTACCCCGGAATGAGCCATCCCTTAACCAGGGTTGCGAACTTGATAGATTTTTATTCGAGCTCGTAAAAGATTCGCAAGTCCGAGTTCGAGTTCTTTAATTTTGAATTTTTCGAGTTCTATTCAATGCTGTAAAAATCAAAAGCTCATATCTACACAATAACTTAAAAATTTGGAAGGCTACTGCGAAGAGATGAACAAAAAAAATGAAACAAGCCATTATATAGGTATACCAGCGAAAAAATGTTGGGGACAATACTGTTTTGCCCAAATTTTATGACTTTGCCCGAATCCTAATCTTTAGCACTTTACAAAAATGAGAAAAATTTTTGTTTTAGATTTAGAGTGAAGACCAAAAAAAGTCTTCACTTGGAATCTGTCTCAGATTTCTCAATTTTTATCCCAAAAAAGTAGTAATCTCAAAATAAAATTTTTAACTCAAATCGTAATCTTTTTTCTGAATATTGAAACTTTGTTCTGCAAAAGTAGTTGGTTATCTGTCCTCAAAAAATTTTTTGTTGCCAAAATATTTTTCTGTCGCTGCCCGAAAAATTCTGACTTTGCACAATTATTTCCTGAATCATTTGCGTTTGAAATTTAATGATTTAAATTGAAAAGTAAAATGCAAAATATTATTTATTCTCTTTTCAAAACTTTTCAATTAATGAATTCAAATTTGAATAAATATTTTTTGAGTTCGAGTTTAATTTCGAGTTAGGCAATTTTTATTTTTCGAGTTCAAGTTTAAGTTCGACAAAAAAGACCGAGTCCTTTCAGTTCAAGTTCGAGTTGGCAACTGTGCCCTTAAACCATTCAAAGAAGCCAATATAGACTCAAACTTTTTGATAACTTCTGCAGTTTTTTAAAGTTTTTTTTTACATACTAATGGCTTGGTGTTGTGCTAGTACTTGGCTACAGTTGAAAAGGTGATTAGTGTCAAGCATTGTGACGTAGCCTATAAGTAGGCTATCAGGGTTAACTGTGTGCAGGTACGTATTAGGTAAATTGCTTGAAATTATTACCTTACGGCGGCAGTAAAGTTTGCGTGTGTCAATGACCTGCAAAGCTTTGTTTGTCGGAGACTTTGTAACTTTTAAGGATTGGAAGGAACTGAAATTGAGAAAGTCGCGTCAACTATTGAAATCAATCAAGAAAAAAACAAAAAATTGTGCACTGTAGTTGACGGAGTTTGTATTAATTGTACAAGCTTTCAGACATTAATCGCATTAATTGCAGACGGTTTTGCAGACGCCAAGATATTGTTGTCCGGTTAAAATTTTTGATTTGGTTTTTTAGTTTTAAATTAGAAATGTGACTAAAATTTAGACTGCTTGCTCAGACCTCTAATGGGGAAAAATGCCCTAAACTGTGTCTTTTCCAAATATACAACAGAATGGCTCGAGTAGGTTTTAAACCGAGACCATGTCGATTGCAGTTACCGCTTTTTAGTTTTAACCACTTGATCATGCTGCCGACACTTTTTCATGTTACTCGTCGGCAGTGTGATCGAGTGGTTGGAGCGTCGGGTTAGGCTCAACAGGGTTCCCAGATTGGCTTTTTTTGACGCCAAATTTGAGAAATCTGGCTTTTTTTAAGCAGGTTTGGCGTCAGAATTTCAGTTTGGCGTTTTGGCTTTTTTTTGCTTTTTTTGCGAAATTTGCAAAATCTGGCATTTTTCAATGTGGTTGGCATCAAAAATTTTGTTTCGCTTTTTGACTTTTTTCTTTATGGCTTCCGGCTGGATGGGTTTGGGAGAAAAATGAAGAGATTATAAACAGATTTTAAAAGAAGACCTTTTTTTTTGGAGAACACCATGACTTCGGGACGAAAATAGGGAAGTTCGACATGGAATGGAAATGAAGACCATTTTTTTTAGAAAACACCATGATTTTGGGACGAAAATATATTTTCTAGCTGGTGAAATTGTTTGGCTTTTTTTGGCTTTTTTTATTCCCTCCTTTGGTTTTATTCCATCTCTGGGATCTGGCAATCCTGAGGCTCAATCGTCTGCGAATTGGTGTCAGGCGGTTCATTCGTCGATGGGATCCAGCTCCTTCACCACATACAAGTAAAAAGTGCAGCGCCATTAAGCAAAGTACAAATCACGTCCTAACAGCGTGACTCATACATCAGGCACTGTATGGAGGACGAGATATGGGTTTAAAAGACAAAAGCCAATGCCGTCTCAATACCATTGTTTTTAGCATGTGATCCAGGCAGTACAACAGCCTGGAGTAATGAAAAAATAAACCTTGGGGGCCCCAGTCCTGTCTGTATTGATTTGAAATGGATCCCTTTCGTTTGATGACGACAACAAAACCGAAATTAAAAAGGTCATCATAATTCAAATGCCCCCAGTATTTTTTGCAAATCTCACAAATGTCACTGACTTTGATTTATACAACTACTTGGTCTCACTGGTTTCTTGCAAATATTTTTATTAGTTTCTTGCAAATCTACGCCCGGTTTGAACCATTTATTAATTTATGGATTGACACTATCTGAGACCATATGGTCCAATACCAGCAAGCTATTGAGACTTTTGTGAAATAAGTACATGGACCTTGTCCGGAACAAAAGTTTTACCTGTACTATAGCGGTGACAGCAAGCGAAGCAAGTTCCGCCGACTGAAGAACGGCGGTCCTCAGGCATCGGTATTGCCCTCCTTTTTACCCTCCTTTTTAACATATCTATATATATACATATCTGTTTACCTTACATTGGTTGTACAGAGCTCGATAACGGAGCAGCTAGAGCAGAATTTATAAATGAAAACACTAAAATAGACTAAAAATTAAAAATCAACAACAGCCTGTTTTGCCAAAGACGGCTTATCAGGTGGAATATAATATATACATGTATATATATATTTAAAGCTAATTTAAAACTTGATTTTATTATTTAAATATTAATTTAACAACGATAAAGTTTTATTAATCTGTTCAGTCCCGACTTATCTTGGAACTGCACTGGACAGATTGCTCATGTTCCATCAACAAGTATTTATTTTATTTTATCTCTGTATTTATCCTCCTGACACGCAGGAAAGCGACGGAGGCGCTAATGCATGGGGCAAGCAATTACCCCGACCTGCTTCCAGAGATGCCAAGATATTGCAGTCCGCTTGAAATTTAATACAGATATCACAGAAATTTAAAACTGCTTGCCAAGACCACCAAGCAGGGGAATGTGCCATAAAGTGTTTTTTCCAACGACACAACAGAATGGCTCGAGTAGGTTTTGAACTGAGACCAACTTTGATCACAATCCCGGCGCTCTAACCACTTGACCACGCTGCCGACCACACAAGTAATACTCTAACTTGCAAGCAAACGAATGCGAAATGGATGCTCAGTTCAACCAGGTTATTTCTGTTGTTCCTGAAAGCCCTTCATGTTAATAGGGTAACGCCGCTTACCTATGACTTCTATTAAAACAAAAAGCAGCAACTCAACGTGGTCGAGTGGTTAGAGCGCCGGGATTATGATCGACATTGTCTCGGTTTAAAACGTACCCGCGTCATTCTGTTCTTGGGAAAGACACTTTACAGTACTTTTTCCTGCTTGGTAGTCTTGGCAAGCAGTTTTTAATTTCAGTCACAGACTATCGCTTTTAGATTTTAATCGTACAGCTATATCTTGGCATCTCCGGAAGCAGGTTGAGGTAATTGCCCTATGTATTAACGCCTCCGTCGCTTTCCTGCGAGTAGGAGGATAAACATAAAGATAAAAAAAACAATTTATTAAAACGTAAAATCTAAGTACGGTACACATCGGTTAATCCGGATTCAATTTGACTGATAGAATCATCCGAATTAGGCGAAGTCCGGATAATCCAAAGCTTTTTACTGGAAATTGACAGTACGCGCTACAATGTACAAATGATTTGCTAATCATTTGTACTTTGGGTTTTTGAATAAATTCTTTGTTACGCAGAACTTTAAAATAACTCAAGGAATGGACGGAACCATTACACTTTTAATTTTTTGATAGTCTTTAAAAAGACTGTACTTGAGAGCTCGTTTGGCCAACTCTTGTTAGAAGAATTTGCTGGCAAATGACGGACTTAAAGAAAAAGGTGGTTTATATAGTATTGGAAGATATCGAAAACAACGGCGCCTCTAATTGGTTGGAGAAAGCGAGTACGCGATTGGTTGCGCACTCGCTTGCGCCGCAAGCGAGAAAGGTTTAATCTATAGGTGAACTCTTTCCGGAAACAAAGAGATTTTTTTATTTTTTATTTCATCTCTGTATTTATCCTCCTAACTCGCAGGAAAGCGACGGAGGCGCTAATACATAGGGTAGGCAATTACCCCGACCTGCTTCCGGAGATGCCAGGATACAGTATTGCTGTCCGCTTGTAATTTAATAGAGATATCACAGAAATTTAAAACTGCTTGCCAAGACCACCAAGCAGGGGAAAGCCGTAAAGTGTCTTTCCCAAGGACACAACAGAATGTGTGAGTGGGTTTTGAACCAAGACCATGTTGATCATAAGCACGGCGTTTCAACCACTCGACCACCCTGCCGACTAGATGGTTTAAGAGACTCTTTAAAGGGTTCGAATCTAATTCGAAGAAAAACCGATTGGAGTGAGAGTTAGTTTTAGGGATAAAAAGAGTTAATTTTGGAGAAAAAGTAGTTGGTTCAAAAGAAACTAAGTTCTTCTTGAGCATCTTAACAAATTTTTAAAAATTCAAAAAATTTTGTGCCAGCGAGAACAATTTGCGAGGTTTTTTTTTTTTTATCTCTTAGAGCAACTAATTTTGTTTTTTTTCACTCTCACTTCAAAGGTTTTTTCTTCGAATTAGACTCGACCCTATAAAGGTGGTTTCGAGCGTTGCCAGATGAAAAGATGATCGTCTTGTAGCTAAAATAAAGAACCAGTTGGTATAAATTTTTTCCGCGCAAGTTTTTCGAAAAATTAAAAGAGTTATGGTTCCGTCTATTCCTTTGGTTATTTTAACTTTCGGTTTTATCTGAGTTAAGCGAAGTTCCGCATTAATCGAATCCGGATTGACCTAAGTCTACCTTAATAAAATTTGGATATAAAAAACACCAATATTGTGAGATTGGGCAAAAATTATTTTATGCGTCCTGCTGTTGAGGCGACTTGTGGGCTCAGGATCAGGTGTTCGTGCTACAAACAGCTGTCTCATCTCTAACCCATCGACAGCGAGTACTGCGAGCCAATCTAGATGTCTGCGTCTGATTCCAACGGACCACTTACCATTTACCACTCCCAAACTATTCTTAAATTTAAATCGCTCGTAACACATGATTACCTGTGGATATTTACATCAACTTACAAATTCTTCTTTCTCAAACAGTTAAAAAACAAACCTTTAGGATACCCCAAAAAGGTTATACCTGGGGCTGCTTCTTTTTTAAACACATAGCATCAAACGTTGCTTCATAAAAGTTTTCTGTCAAATCATGTTCAACTGTTACAAAGGATTATTTTCATCTTTTCTTTTAATGTGACAATATCTAAACCAGATTTTACTTTGGAACCAATCTTTTAAAAAAAGTTTTGAATGAATAAGCCTGCATTTTTTTCTCCGAGGGCATCTTGCTCTTCAACTGTACTAACCTTGCTGGCATTCTACATATTATCATAGTAAATTGTCCTGCAGTAGTTTCAGTCATTAAAATATATGTATAAATAAATTATTGTTTTAAACAGAATTTTTTGAGACTATAAAAGCTTTTGGCTTAAATTTTAGTGAAATGGTGGCAAAAAGTTATATATATATATATATATATATATAATTTTGATAGATTGTGTATTTAATTTTTTTCTTTATCTCTGGTGCTACCTTTGATAACATATTGTTAAAACGATAGTCGAATTCTTGCTGGTTTTTTGGGGGGCTTTGATTTTGCTTTAGGCCCATAATTTTGAATTTTTCCCACTGCTCACCTTACTTGAAAGAAAAATAAAAAGTTTGACATTTTTTATTATTGCAAAATAAATTTTAAAAAATGTTTTCTCTCTAAACCCTCCTTTTTTTCTTACACCAGCCACCTCTTTTTTAAAGCCATCACTGTGTAGGCCTATGCCATAATGAAACAAAGCATAATAAATCGATATTATACGAAGTTTTCAGCAGGGCGTCGAACCGAATCCGAACCAGATCCATAAACGGGCATTAACCGTTATTATTCTTTGAGCCTAAATCCGAACAGAACCCGAAAAAATAAAATTTGCTGAACTTGAACTGGAACATTGTAGCGGATAGGTTTAAAAAAAAGTATCTTGCTACATGTAATCAGAACAGATATTTTCCTTTTAGTTCTTTATTCTTTAAAACCAACTGTACAATTTTTTACATATACTTGACGCTTCACACTTCGCAAGATTCTCTCGTTTTTTTATTAAAGAAAAAAAAATACATAAACGAACAAAAAAATACACAAACATGTCAAGCGCAAAATGCGGCGATCGCTACACATCTCCCCCCCAAGTGGTATGGCCGCAATATAAAAGGCAAATACCACTGAGAAAAAAATAATATCAAAGCGATTGCAAAAAAAAAGCAACAATATTTTACATGCACTGTTAGCGGTAAAAAAAATTATACTGTACAAATAAGCATGCAAAAATGGAACACGTTATGAAAATGTTAAACCAAACAAGATATCGATGAAGTTTAATCGCGATAGCGTATGGGTTTGGTAATGAGTCTGCCTCTGCGGGAATAAACGTGATTAGCGGGGAGTTCGTCTAGCTCTCCTGCCAAAGTATTATCATTCTCACTCGAAGATGTGGGCGGAAAAGATAAAGTCTCAGAAGTTTCCTCCTCATCTTAGGAGTCAGTGGGAGATTTAGGCTCAACAAGGGCCGGTTTTAAAGGATCTTTTGTTACGGTGTCAGTGTGACCGTCTTTTTCAATGACAAAATATTTATTGTGTCGTTCGAATACAAAATGAGGTCCGGAATAAGGTCGTTGCAACGGAGATTTTACGCTGTCAATGCGAACAAATATTTGGGAATACCGGAAAAGAAGTGGGTCGACATAAGTTGGTTGTTTTTTAGGATGACGTGGTGTACTATAACGTAATGAGTTCATGAAGGAACAAAGTGTTTTAGCATACTGCGAAGTTGGTTGGACTGTGCTTTCCTCGGATAACTCTACAAGAGTCGAATTTTTAAAATATTCCCCGGGGAGTCGTATAGAAGTCCCTAAAGCCATTTCAACTGCAGCACACCCCATATCCTCTTTTATTGCCGATTGCAAGCCTAAGAGTACAAGATTTAAGTTTCAATACCAAAGATCGGGAGGAGATTGACATTTCAATGCAACTTTGAGACTGCGATTGAATCGCTCGTTTAATCCGTTTGCAGCCGGATGGAAAGCTGTTGTGTGACATAATTTCGAACCTAAACATTGGCACATTTCTGTCCAAAGGAGAGGCCTGAATTGGGCCCCTCTATCTTTAGTGATTATTGTAGGAGATCCAAAACGGGCCACCCAATGTAAAAGAAAATAATCTGCACAAGTTTGTGCAGTGATATCCTTCATGGGTATGGCCTCCGGCCAACGCGTAAATCTGTCTACAACTGTCAGTAAATATTTGCAACCAGAAGAATCGGGGAGAGGACCGACGATATCGACGTGTACATGCGAAAATCTGGCATCTGGGGTTCTGAAATGCTGTAAGGAGATAACTTGATGTCGGGTAATTTTTGTTTGCTGACAAGAAATGTAGGAACAGCACTTTTCAGCAATATCCCGTCTCATATTCGGCCACACAAATCGCTCTCCGATGAGTTTTTGAGTAGCCTTAATGCCATGGTGGGAATGGTTGTGCATGCGCTCAAAAATTGTGGTTCGTAATGAATTTTGAATGATGGGGCAAAATCTTCCCGTACTAGTGTCTCCAAGTAACAAAAGGCCTAATTTAGGAATCGCACGTTCACATAGTTTTAATAAAGTCATCGAATGAGAGAGCTCGCGAATCGATGGATCGTCTCTCTGTGCCAAAAACCAGCTCGGTATAATCTGTGAAATAAGGCGAAAGAGCAGCAGTGATTTCAGGATGGCTCAAGCAATCGGTAACCACGTTGTTTTTTCCATCAATATGTCTAACATCAGTTGCGAATTCTGAGATAAACGATAGATGTCGTGCTTGCCTGTTACTTAATGTAGCTTTTTTTCTAGATATAGCACCAACTAATGGTTTGTGGTCCGTGTAAAGAGTAAACGGACGGCCCTCTAAGAAGTACGTGAAATAATGTACTGCCAAATAAGCTGCCAGCAATTCTTTATCAAAAGTATTATACCGTTTTTGGGCATCAGAAAAGGCGGCTGAAAAGTACTCCAATGGTCTGTGCGAACCACTACTGTCAATCTGACTGAGTACAGCACCACAGAATTTATCGCTTGCGTCTACATACAATGCTGTCGGACTGTTGTGGTAAGGTTAATTTAGTAGTGTTGCCTTACTCAGTGCCACTTTTATGTCCTCGAACGCAGTTGATGTGTCCTCGTTCCCAGAAAGATTTGCATTGCGACCGGCAGGAACCCCCTGGAAGAGGGAATTTAAAGGGGCCAAAATTTTTGAGCATTGAGGAATGAATTTTCTATAAAAATTGGCCATGCCCAAAATCGCCGTAAAGACTGAGCGTTCTTTAGAGTCGAAAAAGAATTTACGGCATCAACTTTACATGCAACAGGAGCGATACCTTTCTCCGAAAAGATATGCCCTAAAAAGCGTAACCAATTTTGGCCGAATAAGCACTTAGCTGCATTGATGATTAATCCGTTGCATTGTAGACGCTCAAATACTTGCCAAAGATGGGCTCGGTGTTCTTCAATGGAGGACGAAAATATTAAAATGTCGTCTATATACAGTAGACAAAGACAAATGGCAAGTCTTGAAATAGAGAGTTCATAAAGCGTTGGAATGTCTGGCCAGCGTTAGTTAGGTCCATAGACATTTTTAAAAATTCCCAATTTCCGGCCGGTGTGCAAATTGCAGTTTCACCGATATGTTCTGAGTGAATATGAATTTGGTGATATGATTTAAACAAATCGATGCTGGAAAATATTGTGGAACCAAATATATTTTCGTTCAAGTCATGAAGGAAGGGAATAGAATATGAGTCCTTGACGGTTACTTCATTTAGACGTCGATAGTCTCCAACTACTCGCCAAGATCCGTTAGATTTTTTACCATATAAACGGGAGATCCCCAATTCCTCAAGCTGACTTAATTATTTTCTTAAAACAGCAAGTTTTTCGGGAGAAAGACGACGTGGCCGCTGTTTGATTGGTGGGCCGGTTGTTTCAATGCGTGAACGATATCATATTTTGGAGGAAGCCTTAAGTCCGAAACACAGAACACCTCGGGAAATTCAGCTTCAAGAAACTGATAATCTCCTAAGTTGCAAACTGGAGGTTTGACATTACACAAACTAGGCTTAAGTTCGGTATTAGATAAAAAAGAACAAGGATCACGACACTTTTGTGCATGAGGCCAAAACGTCGATGAAAACAGGAGAATGATTTAATATTTTCAGAATGTTCATGTGGTATATGTTCAGGAAATATCAATCTTTCTTTTCTAGGATCAATCTTGATATCAAAGTGCGATAAAAAATCTATTCCTATGATAAGTTTTAACGTCTCAGCAACGCAAAATTCCCAGTTTAAAGGCACAGGACCTCTCAGGTCAATAATAATATTTTTGCAACCAAACGTAAGAACAGAGCTTCCATTAACAGCAGACAAATAATCCTGCGGATGATCTCGAGAATTAGGGTCCACAGGAAGTACAGAACAAGAACTGCCCGTATCAACCAAAAACTTCAAATTAGTAATAGAACATTTTATGTACAGTAGTTGTGACGTAAGAGTTGAGCATTCATTATTTCCTCCGGTAAAGTCGCCTTTCTTTACCGGAGCTATTAGTTTAAATGATTCTTTTGAGAATAAGACATTGCGTCATTTGCTTGCCAAAAGCAAAGGGATATGCATTTATGAGCTCGATTGCCATAACGGTTGTGGTAAAAACATAATCCATTTTTAGAAATTGTTGATGTGGATAAAGAACCTTATACCACCCTGGTAAGAGGTAAACTTTTCAAGCTTTCTATTTAATTCGTCTACGGCGTCCGATACATTTCCCAACTGCTTATCAAAATACTCATTGACCTTGTATTGCGGTTTATCATCTGTGGGAGGATTGCTGGGGCTTACAGATAAAATATCAGTGGCTTTTTGTGCCAGTAAATCAACGTCTGTTTCGCCAAAAGCCGACAGTAACTGACGAACCATTATGGGCATACCCTCAAAGAAAATTTTTTTCATAAGACTTTTGCAAGTAGGTTCATTGTGATCAAAGCTTATCAAAGAACTCCAAAGTTTATTTTTTTTTTATTTTTATCTCTATATTTATCCTCCTGACTCGCAGGAAAGCGACGGAGGCGCTATACATAGGGTAAGCAATTACCCCGACCTGCTTCCGGAGATACCAAGATATTGCTGTCCGCTAGTAATTTAGTAGAGATATTACTGTAATTTAGAACTGCTTGCCAAGACCACCAAGCAGGGGAAAGTGCCGTAAAGTGCCTTTCCCAAGAACACAACAGAATGGCTCAAGTGGGTTTTGAACCGAGACCGTGTTGATCATCAGTCCGGTGCTTTAACCACTCGACCACGCTGCCGACGAATTAATTAGTTTAGCTAAAAATTAATTGGGGACATTTCACCTAATTGGATTTTATGTAGTTTGTCTAATTGAGCGTCTTCCGACAAGGTATACCGCGATATTAAAGTTCGCTTCAAAATGTCGTAAGGACTAATAGATTGCGAACACTGTAATAACATCACTTAATGGCGCCAAATACTTAGGCAATAGACGTTTAAGCACATGGTCGAACATTTCGCTTTGCTTACAAATATGCTGAGAAGCAAAAAAAAACATCCACACATTTAAACCAAGCGATGGGTTCTTTTTTCCAGGACGCTGGTAGACTTAAAGATACGTTTCTATTAAGTTGAGACAACCTCTCTAACATAACTTGATAACTATCATTCATTGTGACGTTATTATGGTTGCTATTAGTTCGTTCAAAACAAGATGGCAGAACTGTTCTAGTGTTATGCAAGTCTTCACTAGTTTCATTTTGATTATTAGAAAACCGGAAATATTTTACATACAAATAATAAAATGCAAGAAATATAATTGCTATATGCATAAATATTACATAAATTGATATTAAGCTGAGCATTATGGTAGCATACTTAAGTTCTTTTTTTTTTTTTGGTAGATGGTTGAACTGTGAATGGACTTGAGTTCTTCAAAATTTAAATTAGTTGAAATCTAAAATCACGTTGGGGTCACCAATGTGTAGCGGATAGGTTTAAAAAAAGTACCTTGCTACATGTAATCAGAACAGATATTTTCCTTCTAGTTCTTTATTCTTTAAAAAGTAACCATAGATCTCTTAAATAGAAGGACTAGACTTGCGCTCTCGGGTCGCGAAACTTGTGTTTCACTATTTCACGACGCAATACGTTCACTGTATGTAAATAATGATTTGTATTTATGTAAACAATGATTATATTGTAGGTAAATATTTTTTACATTTATGTGACGAGTCTGTTAAGTTTATGCTGTCTTATGACGTTACAATAACGTAATTGTAATCAGCACGTGCTACTGATGTTGTATGTAGTTTAGAATTTGCCTACCTAGTGCCAGTTAAGTAGCTTAATTAAGAAAGTAGTCTCAGTTTAACAGGAAGTTAGCTTGTACTAGTACTATAGAATAGTTTCCGTAATCTTAATACTGCTTTATATTTTATTTTATATTTGATTCTCTTTGAATAAGGATGTAAGGTGTTAATAGTTAACCGGTTAATGTTAATTGAATAAATAGTGTTGTAAGTATTTGAGTGTGCATTTGCGAAAGACCAAAGAACCTAGACGACGGGACATTTATTCGCTTTTAGTGCGGTATGTTAGTCATAAAATGGGCCTATTTAAGCAGTTTATATATTAGTCGAAAAAGAAATCAAACTAATTGCCAAAACTGTCTTAGACCTTAACTGATATAATTTATTTCTTTTTGTTTCAGGGGTTTCCAGTAACAATAGGCTGCTACACAATGCCTAAGAAGTGTAATCTCTACGGGTGTCGGGAAAATTACAGGGGTGAACAATTAATACACCAAGGTAAGTATCATTTCCAACTGATGAAATGGAGCGAAACCGTTGGATTGAAGCTATGCCAAATGAGCGTTCCAGTTTACTACAGCTGAAGCAGATCTATGCTTGTGTTCGTCATTTCGACTGTGAATGGATTACAGTTAAAGGGAGGAAAAGACCAAGTCATTTACCATCCATTTTCCCTGGCGTTTCAAAGTCATGCTTGAAGCAGGTCTCCTCAGCACCCAGAATTACTATTGCTTCAGCAGAGATCCGAGCTGAAAACGAAAGACTCCGAACTGAAGTTGTGGATAAGATAGGCGACTTTTCTTCTTTTTGTAATGATATCCAGAAGCATATATCAAAAGATTATCGTATTGTTTGTGATACTAATAATATTTACATTTCAAAAACTGATGCAAAGGGACGTTCCGTAATCTAATTTCTCCATTTGCAATTTGTGAAATCGTCATTTGGGTTTTTGTATCTTAAATGCGCTGAGAAAAATGGAAAGGAAGTCTAAGACATATTTATCTAAAGCTTGTTGTCTGCAAAAGAATAGCCTTCTTACTAAATGGTCCCGCAATTTGATAAAATTACGTCATGCATAACAGTGCATGAATTCAAAGATGCAGATTATCTAAAAAGTGCCTTACAGGAATTGAGGCAGATGAGTTGTTCTGATTTGCCTCATTTTCAGTTTGTTTATTCTCAGTTACAGTTATTGCTCACTCATCCAGAAGGTCGTCGCTTTGACAGAAATCTTTATGTTCTGGCTGCTGAACTTCATAACATTTCACCAGCTGCATATAGAATGCTACGAAAGTCTGGTTCAGTTGTTTTACCTAGAGTGGAACTGTTGAAAAAACTTCTCTCCTGTAGTCTACATCAGTGTTTCTCAAATTGCGTGCCGCGGCACACTACTGTGCCATGAAAGATATCTAAGTGTGCCGCAAAAATTTTTAAAATACATTAATCCATGCTCCGCAACAGCAACCTAAACACACTCTATAACAGAGAAAAAGTATGTTTTTTTATGGGCTGCGACCAAAAAGCTTAAAAATTTTAAATATAATTCCTATTACTTAAAGTTTTGGTGATTAGTTGTCTTCCAGGCTCGGTTTGGTACATCAGCCCGCGCATTTTGAACTCGCAGCCCGCGAAATCTTTCAACGAATTTTTTTATCAGATGCTCAATAGGAAATCAAATTAATGATAAATTCAGAACTAAATTTAAATAATTAAAGTGACAAGGTTTATCAGCAAGAATTTGATTTTCTAACCGAAATTACCCAACTAATTAAGTGAAGACCTTTTCTTTGGTTCTCACCTTGATTTCAACGTAAAATTTAAAAGAATAACCTGGATCAGCCAAATAATTCAAGTGAAGACTTTTTTTATTGGCCTTCAGTTTCTTTTGTAACCAGATTGCGGCCAGCGGCAAAATTTCAGGCAAAAAATTTCACCGATGCGGCCCACATAGCCGCGCGAGTTTGACATGCCTGTCGTACACGATATGCGGAACCGAAATACTGTATATGAAAACAAACAGTACAAAATGTAGTGAAGAATAATAAAAGAAAGCTTTCACTTTATTTATAGAAAGTTACATAAAAATTCGAGGCCTTTATGTAATACATTATAATGCATCAGGTAAAGGAAAACGTGGAAAACTCAGTGCAGACCAAAAAAGATCTGCGCTCTGGTCCAAGTGTGCAGCAAAATTTGGAAAGGTAGCAAAGTGTGCCGCGAGCGCAAAAAGTTTGAGAACCACTGGTCTACATGATAAAAACTTGGAGCAACTTTTTTAAAAAATTAAACCTCAGCAGCGTCTTATCAACATTCTTTTTGATGAAGTAAAGCTCACAGAAACACTTAGGTACTCAGATGGTCGCGCTGTTGGTTACGCTCAAAATGGTTCTTGTGATAGCGAAGTTCTTGCAACACATGCTTTAGTAATTGAAGTTGTCTGCCATTTTGGTGGCCCTAAATAGCCTATATACTACGCATTTCCCCTGTTGCAAAACTTGATTCAGATCAACTCAAGGAAGTTCTGCTAGAAGCTTTAGTAGCGGTTACCAATGTTAATGGTACTACTATAATTTCTTGTGTAGGTGATAATTGCAAAACAAATGTTGCACTTTATGGTAAATTAGGTGGTCCTGGTAAAGCTTTCATAAATGCTATAAATTCTCATATTTTCCTTGTTTTTGACTATGTTTATTCTTTCAAAAATGTGAGAAATAACTGGATAACGATTCCTAATAAAAAACTTTTTTTCATAAAAGAGGGAAAAACAAGTTGCACGATGGAAGGACATAAAAGCATTATACGAGGAAGACAGGAGAAACCACATCCGTCTAACCAAGATTACATACACAGCTGTGTACCCAAAGCCCTTGCAGAGACAAAGCGTGCCTTTTGTTTGTCAAATCTTTCATGACAAAACTGTTGGTGCTCTTTCAACTGTAACGAATAAACTTGGCCTCAGCAATGGCACCCTTCATTTTTGTTAAGCTGATCACTGATTGGTTCCACATGATGAATGTGAAAGATCGGTATTCCGGTATTAACATGCGTGATAAGTGTCGTCAACCATGGACCAAGAATTGCACTACTTTCAAGAAACTTGCTGAAATTTGCGATGTTATATCCTCCTGTGCATGGTCAGGAGGTCGAGGTCGGACGAAAAACCTCACAAAACAAACTGCAGAGACATTGGTGCTCTTTACACGAGCCAACATTGAGGCTGCAGAGTGGTTATTGACTCAGCACAACTTCACCTATGTGCTACCTGGCGTGTTTGCTGATGAGGCCCTTGAAAAGTTCTTTGGCCAAGCCAGACACCGCAATGGGTGTAATTTCTACATTGACGTTGTAGATATCAAGGTAGCAGCAGAAACCAAGAATCTCCATGCACATTTGAAATATTAGTCTATGCCGTACAAGTCTAATAATGTGCCTTGTACCTCTAACATTCGCATTGATGATTATCACTTTGACATCACCATTGCTGACACTGAAGACCTAGTTCAATATAATGAGAGTATCAAACATAAAATTATTTTTCTAGCTGGATATCTGGAACACAAATTTCGAGGTAAGAGTGTAGAGACTGAGATATCGAGACCATCATAATAATTTAGATTTTGTCACAAACTTAAATACAGGTGGACTAACTGTACCTCTACTTTCAACAGTGCATTTTGTACACTCAGCTTATAAACTGTTTGACAAATGCAACCTGCATTGCTGCCGAGCTCATCTCAGCCAAGCTTTATATTGTATTAATAGTCCAGTGGTTGCAATTCAAGGAGCATGCCTTACACTGTCAAACATTTTTTTAAAAGCATTTGTGCTAGACAACAATGATAAAGAAAGACAACTTGGCTGCTTGAGGAGAAAAGAAAAATTATCTGCTAAAAACTAAACATGTTATGTTATTTATATTGTAGCACAGTAGGCCTATGTTTTTTTTAATTCTCTTGTTTCTAGAATAACTATATTGTTGTCTTAGACATGTTCGTTTTATTTCTCCAGGCTTACTGTTTATATATGACTTTAATTCATGACAAGGTAACTTAAGGTGTGTTTTTCATTGTTTTAATAAAAAAATTATATGATGATTTCTATGATTTTGTGTTTTTTGTGCTTTTTTACCCTTAAATTAGGGGAGAGGGGGGCACCCCGGGACTCGGGGCACAGTAGGACAAAGCATTTTTTTAAAATTCTAGGAAACATATAATCAAAATTCTTTGTGTTATAATTAGTCACGAAGCAGCCTTTCTGCTAACATAAATTTTACTTTGATATCATTTACTAAAAAAAATAAATTCGAAACTTTATTTTTTAGGACTAGTCAGTATTTTTGCAGGCAGTTTTAGCGAATCATATTGTAATTGTCTGGGTAGTTTAAATGAGTCAAGTTTGGGTTTGTATTATACTATTGTTAATATGCTTCATTTAAAACTGCTTGATTTGTAATTTGTATTAAGGTTAAAAAAAAACATTCAATTTTTGTATAATGATGGGGTTGAGGCACAATGGGACATGTAATGTAGGGCACAATGGGACAGTGTCCTATTGTACCCCATAAATACAATTATTATTGTATTAGAGTGCATTGTTGTATAAACTAGTAATAGAGGTAAACTACAATAATAATAAACGCATCATCTTGTATAAGTCATGAAAGAAACCTATTTTCTTTATCAAATAGTCAACTAAACATCAAGCTAATTGCATCTGGCTATATTAAAAAATATAAGTTTGCAAACTGAAGCAAACCAGGTTTAATAATCAAAAACACTTGATTATTAAAAGCAAAAATATGTACCCATTAGTCTTTAATAGTAGTTAATTATAGATAAGTTGACAAAACTCTGACTAATTTTATTCAACATTAAGTTTTTATTTCAATATCTGAATATATATATACTGTCTTTTCTATTTGAGTAAAATTTTAAACTGAGCCCTGGTGAGAAACAGTGTGTTGGGGCAAATAAAATAAATGCTAAAAAAATTTTTGTGGTTTGATGATTTAATTATAACCCTCCTTTTCTGTATTTTAATATCTTGTGGTTGCTTTAATTACTTTGTGTTTTAGATACGTTTAAAATTGAGACAAGTATCTGGATTAGCCTATTTCTTAAAAATTTTATTGTTAAAGAAATTATCATGGTAAGAAACCGAATTAGAAAAAGTAATAAAGGCTCATTCACGGCACAGACTATGAAAGAAGCTGTTGATCTCGTAATTATAGATGGTTTGTCGATTCGAAATGCTGCAGAAAAGAAAGGACTTGCAAGAAATACTCTGCATACTTATGTAAAAAAAACAAAAAATAACCCGGAAAATCTTGACTTAAAAATGAGTCCTAATTACAGTTGTAGAAAAATTTTTAACGAAGAAGAAGAAAAATCTATAGAAGATTATTTGGTCAAATGTTCACAAATGAATTATGGATTAACCAAAGTTAATGTTCAAAGAATGGTATATGAGCTTGCAATCAAAAACAATAAAAATATTCCAAAGAGTTGGAATAAAAATAAATCAGCTGGAAGAGATTGGCTTTACGGCTTCATGAAAAGGCATACTAATCTTAGTTAAGAAAGCCTGAAGCCTGCAGCCTTTCCAGGGCTACATCATTTAATAAACATGCAGTTGAAGAATTTTTTTTAAAGCTTAAAGAAGTTTATAGTAGAAACTCCTCATTTGCTGATGGTTCTAGGCTTTACAACTTAGATGAAACTGCAACTTCAACAGTTCAAAATCCAAACAATATTATCACTTTGAAAGGAGTAAAACAAGTGGCTCAAGTTACTAGTGCAGAAAGAGGAACATTGGTAACTACATGTTGTATAATAAATGCTTTAGGTCATGCTCTCCCTCCAGTGATGGTCTTTTCCAGAACACATTTTAAACAATACATGATAAATGAAGCTCCTCCTGGCACTTTAGGATTAGCCCAACCAACAGGTTGGATGACCAGTGTGCTATTTTATGATGTAATAAAACATTTTGTTAAATACACAAATGCTTCAAACAATAACCCCGCCTTGTTGATACTTGATAACCATGAATCTCACTTATCAATTCCTGTCATCGATTATGCAAAAGAACATGGTGTTACGTTGCTGACCATTCATCCTCACTGTAGCCATAAGCTACAGCCTCTTGATGTTTCTATTTATGGACCTTTTAAGTCATACTATCATGCAGCTATGATTTCTCGACTTCAACAAAAACCAGGAGTGCCCCTTACAATATACGATATTGCTGCATTGGTTAAAGTAGCACACGAAAAAGCCATGACCCCGACCAATATTATTGCAGGCTTCAAAAAAACCGGAATATTTCCTCTTGATGAGCATGTATTTCAAGAATATGATTTTGCACCAAGTTTAGTCACTGACCGGTCTTTGGAAAATGAATGTAAAATTGCTAATGATGAAAATAAAATAGAACAAGAAAGTGCAGCAATTACTGTAGAACAAGAACAAGAACAGCAAAATAAAGATAGCTTCCTTTCTCCTCAACAACTGCTTGGTTACCCCAAAGCAAAAAAAAGAAAAAGGAAACGTCAAAGTAGAAGAAGAAGAAACAGCATGATATTGACAGATACACCTCAAAAGAAAATCCTTAATAGCTACAAAAGTGTAAGAAAAGTAAGCAAACCGCCACACAAGCAGGTTAAGAATGCAAGAAGATATTTGTATAGCAACAGA
Organism: Diplosoma virens; assembly: GCA_963680785.1. Classification (NCBI taxonomy): domain Eukaryota; kingdom Metazoa; phylum Chordata; class Ascidiacea; order Aplousobranchia; family Didemnidae; genus Diplosoma; species Diplosoma virens. Next base: position 56,372,951 of record OY796880.1, on the reverse strand, counting down.
AATTTGGACAGGACAAAATGCCACAACTTTCAGACCACTCTTCTGAATACCTTTCTGATAGCAGCAAAACTTCTGAGACTGCTAATTTTCCAGAGCTAAATAAGCCTCCTGAAGTAAATGATTTTGTGCTGATCGAGTTTAACACATTGCCCAAAAAATATTATGTGGGAAAGATAACAAAACCTGAAGATGCTGATAAAGACTATGAAATTTCTTATATGCGCAAGAAACATTTTTCTTTCGAATTTTTTTTCCCATGTATTGAAGATGTGGCATCCGTAAATAGAGATGACATCAAAGTTATACTGCCTACTCCAACAGAATGTGGAACAACCAGCAGAAAGAAATCTTCTCTTAAGTTTAGCTATGATTTTTGCTTTCTTAATGTGTTTTAATAAATAAAAGTATTTAACAGTATGTATGATAGTATTCTGTCAATAAACCACTGAGTTTGATCAATGTTTTATGTCAGTTAGGTTTAATTAAAATTAAAAGTAATGAATTTTTGTTAAATAATATCTTTAAGTATGCTTTGTAAGCTTAAAAATATTTGTCCCATTGTAACCCATGCTTTGTCCCGATGTGCCCCGAGTGGGGGGCACATCGGGACAAAAAAAAATTTTTTTTTAGATTAATTCCCAACTTTATGCAAATGACATTTTAATAAAATTTTGACTAAAAATGATAGGGAAAGAGGTAATGAATTTATGTACAAAATTTTAAAGCAGTAGCATCTTTGATTTAGTCGTGACGGAAATAAATATATTTTTCGTCCCATTGTGCCCCCCTCTCCCCTACCTAGATTTGACCTTTAAATGGCCTGCAGATGACGTCATAGAAGGCTAGAAGTATGAAAAATAAACTCCTTGCCCTAAAAAACCCTTAAGACACCAGAATCAAGGTTTTATCACGTAATTGACACAAAGTATGTATGGGACCCAAGTTCCAGATACCGAGCATAGAAGATACCAGTCCTTCTATTTAAGGGATTTATGAAACCAACTGTAGGCGACAATTTTTACATATACTTGACCCTTCACACTTCGCAAGACTCTCGTTTTTTTATCAAAGAAAAATAAATAAATAAACGAACAAAAAAATACACAAACATATCAAGCGTAAAGATGCGGCGATCGCTACATATTCTTTTAAACGGTTTGACTAGGGTTCGACGCTCTAGTTAAAAGCTAAATGTTGTGGTTGGAATTGAAGTCATATGCACGAATGTGTCTTTATAAATAATCTTACCAAACCTCAATGCAAAAATTTTACTGGCTTAACAAACTTTAGTTGATATATCTCACTTTTATGCAGCCTACTGAATTCATCAGTTTTTAAAATAAAAAAATCATTTCGTGTCAGACTAAAAAATGACCTCGATAACGCTCTTTTTTTTTTATCATATAATTTGATGTTTACTTGCATTTTTTTTCAATAATAGAAAACATTTTAAGCGTACGTCGGAAGCACTAAAAACTAATTGATGGGTATTTCAAAATATTACTTTTTTTAAAAAAATAGAGGCCCAGCTGTGATTTATTTATTAATTTTTACAAAAACATTTTAAAAAGTCGCTTGGCAAAGTCCATATATTCTTATTTTTTAATTAAATTATTGTTTGTATATTTCAAAACAAAAAACTGTAAAATAGGCTAAAATTGTTACTTTTTTTTGGAGTAAAAATAATTAATTAATCAATGGACTTGCGAATGCGCTTGCGGCGATAAGATTTTTTAAGTGATTGCGCCGCAATTATTGCAACTTGAGCTGCCGACCTCTGATTCGAGCTACCAACAAAAAAAATAGCCCACATTTCAGGGCGGAAACTTTGGAAGTAGTCTTTTGGGTTCCATCAAAAAAGGATTTCACACCACTGCTACCTAGTGATTGAGAGTTTGTACTTTTGTTAAAATAGGAACATTGTTACTTTTCTGTGCTGTGAAATTAGTCAAAAATAAAAATATTAGTTTTTAAGATGAACAGCCAAGTTTGCTTAACAATTAAGAATTTAACAATGCTAGTTATTAATAGGTAGCAAAAATAGATAAAGGCAAAACTTAAAGCACTAACTTCGGGTCTTTTCAAGACGTCAGCCTAAGCGATCTTTATTAGTGATCAACTAAAAACTAACCTGGAATCTCCGTGTAGCTACTAACGCTTTTTAAGAAACAGAAATCCTTTACCTCTTGGTTTCTTTTTTATTTTCTACTGGTGCTCTAGGGGGGATTCCGGGTTAGTTTAATCGATAAAAATACCTTAAAAAAATTTGTTAAGCTGTGGCAATTCAGTTTAATTTATTTGTTTCTATAAGCATGAAAAGAACGCATGTTATAACAACAAAATATATAATCGACAGATCTACAGTTGCTCATGCAGGAGACAATGAAAACACCCAAAAATCATTTAAGTCAGTTGCCACTACGTGAATCAAATTTGAAAGTAACCACGGTCACAGTTAAGTAATGTTTACAAATTTAATTTTTTGCAAATGTGTAATATAGATACACATTAAACCAAAGCAACAAAAAAAACAGAAACAGTAGTACACAGGAAAAAAAAAGCACTAATAAAGCAAAATTAATTATTTTTTAAAAAGTAAGTGCACCATAATTACCCTCTTGCTACCTCTGGGTGGTCTTAATTATATTTTTAATTTTTTGTTAGTTATTCAATGGTATTTTATTAGATCAAATAATCATGTCTGATAGTGATTTGAGTGGTAGTTCTCTTTCAGAAGATGATGAAGACTTTGCAAAAGAAGCTGAAGCAGAAGAAGTTGATGTAATTATGGAATAATCAATTGATATGAAATGTTGTTTAACTGGTTATGATAAGTAATAGTAATAAAAATCATATTTTCTATTATGTTGTGGAAAAGTTATTTTATTAATTATTATTGTTAAACTTTTTAAAAAAATATATAGTTAAAACTTTTTTGTGTGTATCAACTTTATGTTTGTTACAATTGTTCTGAATATTTTTTACCCACAGCCTATTTTATTAAACACAAGTGTGTAGCAGTGTAATCTGCCTCAAAGAAAATAAATTTATTTGGTAACTTTTGGTTTTTACATAAATCATATTTGTCATGGCAAATTATTATCAAATATGCTGACTTTGGGTTGTTTTGTCTTTGGAAAAGCTGTAAATCACACACAATAGCTTTTTATAACATTATAATACATTTTTTTTTTTTTTTAGTTAAAGGTAAGTTTTATTATTCAGTGTATATTGTTTTAAAGATGTTGTTTAAACAACATTTTTTTCAATAAAAACTAAGGTTACAATTGATTTGATAATACAATTAAAGAAAATTATAGAATTTTAAGTTACAAAATAGATGTGAACCATAAAAACTATAAGTAAAGGGATCAAGCCCCTTTTTTTCCTCATGTTGGGAAATTTATAGACTTGTTCATGTAGATAGACAACCAGAGTGTGAGATCTGTGGGTAAAAAAAGGACTTGAAAATACAATGGGGAAAAAAAAGGACATGATCCAAGTAAAGTATTGATAATCAAAAAAAATTCACAAAGACATCAATTGATTATATATATATGTAATTAAAGAATACAAAAAAAATTCACCAAAGTAACAAATTTGTTGGGTCTCTTCAAAAAGTCATTATAAGTGATTTTGGTTCGTAAAACTAACCTAGATTTCCCTGTGGTTACTAAAAAAGATCCTTTTCAGGTCTTTTCTAGAAGTCACTGTAAGCAATTTTTGATTGTGAAACTAATCTAGATGCCCTTGCAGTTATTATCATTTCTTGAGAAATCCTTTTTCTCTTGTTTTCTTATTTATTCCACCCTGGTGCTGAAAGGGGGTTCCAGGTTAGTTTCACTGAAAAAAATTGCTTATGGTAACTTCTTAAAGGGACCTTCCTTTTCCTCTTTGTTTCTTTTTTATTCTGTCCTGGAACTATATTAGTAATTCAAAGTCAATTTCACCAAAAAAATTGCTTACAGTGACATCTTAAAGAGACTCATATTATCAATATTTTGAATTTGTAGTTGTACACCTTTGAAAGTTGTTACTAGCCTACTTGTTAGGTTATTTATACAATTATATTACTTATAAAACAACAAAAAGGGGTCTCTCCTTCACTCTTTGCCATTCTAGCCTTGCAGGCTTTAGGGATTCCCCCAAATTTAAAAGTTTATATAGTAAACATGTCAAATATCGAACAAGAACCCAAAAAAGTATAAATTAATCCTTTTTGAAATGGTTATATACAATTATCCTTTTATCAAATATAACCAATACTGTTAAAGTTTTTAATTATGCTTATAGGTAAAAGAATTATCTTTTATAAAACTGAGAAGTTGGATTTTGCTGCATAGTGATTGTTGGGTCAAATGCAATAAAATGTAGCCTTGGTATCAAAACATTTTTATGGCTTATGTTTTCAAATTTTTCAATGTTTCAATTTTTATTAAACACCTTTTCATAGATATCTTTGGGCATTGTTAAAATACAGATTATATATGATTTGACTTATGAATTTGTTGTTAGTTAAGTGTTTCTTGTATAATTTGACTGTGAACATAGTTTTTCATGGTGAGAACTATATTACTTAACATTACAACCATTGTTTAATTTGGGCATCATAATGATTCTTAATTTATTGTTTATCTTAAACTGCGTTCTTAGTTTTCATTATGTTATGGTTTGTTTGTTAAGTTAATTTTGCCCTGATAGCATTGTTTTTAACTTTATATCCTCAGTCTTTTTAAATTCTAAATTATTAATTATTATTAATTATGCTAGTATTTATTATTATTATCAATTAATCATATTTTACCTTCATTTATCAAAATTTATCTATCATTTATATATCAAATTACCTTTGACCTTTTTTATCTATTTTAGCTAATATTGATTACTATATTTAAACAAATCTTATTTGCCCAGGTTTACAAGTTTTATTTCAAAAGTTAGCAGTTTAATGATATTATCTGAAAAATAAAGTTATTTTGAAATAAAACAAAAGAACAGCATTATGATGTCATAAAGTTTTATTGTTTTTGTTTCACAGCTTTGCAAAATAAACAACTCATTGTAGAAGTATATGAGAAAGTCAGGTTATTGTATAAAAGTTGCATATGTCAAATATCAGGGTGGCCCACTTAAAAGTAGGGTTGGGGGTTCTCTGTCAGCATGTGTTGGCACTTTTAAGTGGTGTTAGTGTCAGAAAAATTTTTTCCTCAATTATTATGGCTAATAATTGTTGATAAGATGAGGATTTCGTTTATGGGAACACAATTATGGCTAAATAAGATGATGATTTCATTTATGAGGACACAATTATGGTTCATAACATGGGGATTTTATTTGAAAGAATGAATCCAAAAACCAGAAAGAAAAATGGATGAAATGGCATATTAAAGCTCTACAAGGTGTGAATGCCAGCAAAGCAAAATATCCCAACACCGGTGTTGGCATATAATTTTGTTGACATCCCAAACCTGCTTAAAGTAGCCTGATCTCTCAGGCATGATATTTTGCATGTCTTATTCCATTTAACAGCCTTGTGTGCCATGTGACATTGCAAGACATATAACACCTTGGAAAAGCTTAACAAGCAACTGGCCCCACAAGAAACAAATGCAACCTGATTTCAACAATTTGGCACTACAGGTCACTGACATGAGTTTTTAAAATGTTTTAGAAAAAGCAAACAATGAGCAAATGAGTTATGGCCATACAAAATGCAAAACAAAAAGCTTATGCAAATAATTCTTTTATTCTCGACCAAATCAAACAGATTATCTCCATGCTATCTAAAGTGTATGGATATTAAAGGATAGTACTTTTAGCATCTTCTGTGACATGTAGGTTACTCACTGCAGCTTTGAAAAAAACAAGTACACAGTAAAAGACTTATTGTCTTGTTAACTTGTATTTGGGCTACTCATACATGCACCACCCTGTTGTTTATGTAAAAAGTTAAGTTATCCCACTACTTTTATTTTTTTTTTTTGAAGGCAGATTTCATAGCTGTGACAAATCAAGTAGGCCATGTTTACCTGAATTTCTTCCTTTGATGCTAAAGATATCAAATGCAGTAGCAATAACTAAGTTTTTGTCAGTATTGTTCTTGCCATTAAAATTCTTATAATTAATTTAAATTTTGAAAATATAATTTAAAGGTTATCTTTGGTGTATCTTTTTTAATAAGTATTTTCTCATTGAAAATTTTGCTTATGCAGACAATCTAGCATTGTTGCACTCTTCTGGAAACTGGAAGGACTTGGTGGGGTTTTTGAGTCAAGACATGACTACTCTTTCAGCGTATCTCCAGACTTTTAGTACTTTAGACTCCTGAGGTTGAAGCTCAGTCACAATAAAAAGATGACAACAGCCTTTTATTTAGATAATCAAGAACCCAAACGTGAGCTAAAAGTCTCCCACAACAATAGAATTTTACCGTTCTGTTGAACCCCCTTTTTATGTTGGGGTAAAACTAGACAGATTGTTCGTGCTCTGTCACCATCTAGTGGTATTGCACAAAAAACTATCTTCATGCATCACACTGCTGAGGCGACTTGTCAGCTCAGGATGGGGTGTGGGTGCTAAAGCACTGCAAATAGCTTCCCTATCTCTGGTCTGCTCAACAACTGAGTACTGTGCATCAGTCTGGTGTCACAATGCTCACACTCACCTTCTAGACAGTGTCCTGAATGACGCCTTGCACATAGTCACTGGATGCCTGCGTCTCCTTCCGATGGACTATTTACCCATACTTTCAAGCATCCAGCTGGCTAAGCTTCTCCAATTAGGAATGCACTCTCCTTGGCTTACCATGGATCTTTGGACCCTGATCATATCTTGTATGGTCTTTTCAGTAAGTCCTCAGATACTTACCAAGAGAGACTAAGATCTAGATGCTTGTTTGTGCCAGCTGCCTAGAATCTTTTAAACAACCTTGCTGGAGTTCTCAGTGGACAAATTATAGATGAAACATTGAGTACTGTGAGAATACATTCAGGCTCTGTGTTTTCATACCCAGTACCAGTGCCAAATCTGTTGGAATAAGCTTGCCCCAAACAGCTTGGGTCAAGCGCAATTGCCTGCAAACTGGTGTTGGGCGATTCCATTTATCCATGCTTAAATGGGGTCTTCTTGACCAAATTGTGAGTGCAGTGTTTCTAAACAAACTGCAGACTACATTCTAATAGCATGCCCATACATCCAGCACCACATAGAGCATGAGGTCTGATGGTTTTGGATGACATACAGCAGCCTGGAGTAGTAAAAGGATAAACCCTTGGCCCCAGTCCTGTTTGTGTCTGTCCAGAAATGGATGCCCTTCCAAATGACAGTGATAACTGGAAAGAAATTTCTCTTATGGGAGTTACATGACTTTATATGAAATGTAGTAGATTTTGCCTTTAGCTAAAAGTTGAAATAATTTGATGAATTAATTTAGTGTTGTTGTTTTAAATATAATTTTTATATGATTAAATTGTATTTAAAGGAATAAAGAGTTTGAAAATACCCAAACATTTGTTTAAAAGATTGTAAACCACTTGATTAATAGTTCTGCCATTGTTGCAATATCTTTTTATGCTCAAATTTTTCTTTTTTTGGCTTGGTTTGAATGAAAGATGATTAACCTACTAAAATTATACCATATTTATTTGAATTGGAAAGCAGCTCCTATTTTTTATTTTACTATATTGTATGGCTTCTAATCAAGGGCAGCTTATCCTACTTTTTTTTATCAATGTAAGTAATAGTTATGCCACTTAGCAATTTCTAAAATCACAAAAAAAATTAGATGCCAATAAACAATATCAATTAATATCATTGATGATAATAAAATTAACATGTAGTAAATGTGAATCAGTGTAAAAAATTGACTTCACAAACAGTTCGTTCTTGTGATTTTTTCACACAATAGTGCAAATAAAATACTACTGAAGTTTGTGTTTGAAAAGGATTTCTAGGACATTTGGTCTTAGAGTACCATAATTTTTTGTCAGCATTTAGTGCAACTTCTAGAACTTTTTTAAAACTATATTGTGGAGCTTCTAACTGAGGCAGCATTTAATCTGATAAAATCATATTTGCATTGTATTGTATTTTATGGTGATATTAAAAAGCTCTGTTTCTAACTTTGAGCTTAAATTTAAGAAATCTTAATTGTTTCTTTATTGTAAGATTCAGAAGATGTTGCTATCAAATTTTACTGTTAAATAACAATATTATAAACTCAAACAATTAGAAAAGTTTTCTGAGTTTCCTAAAAACACTTTTTAAGGCTAGGCTTTAAAATCAAAAATTTTTTAAGGCTAAGCTTTAAAATCAAACAATATTAAGCTTAATAACTTAATTGAAAATATACTAAATTTTGGATAAAAATTCTTTCTGTTAGGAACAATTAAATGTATAAAAATCATTATTTACTATAAAACTTTATTTATATATTAATGCAATTAATTTCATTCTGTATAATTGTTTAGGATAATGATATCAGTGAGGGCGAACCTGATTCGGAACCAAGTGATGCTGATGATGTAGCTGATGATTATGATGATGATGATGATGAAGAAGAGTTAAGACCTGCTAAACGTCCAAAACATGGTGGATTTATTATTGAAGAAGCAGGTACAACCAATTTTTAATTTTGATATTTTGTTCTTTTGCAAAAATACACAGATTATTGTCTTTCATTTAATTACATACTTTATTACAATACCTTGTAGTATATGAGGATTAATCAATATACTTGGAATAAGAATAATCCTGATTAATCAATATACAACATCCTGCAAGATGAAGTTTTAAATTTATAATTATATGTCTTTTAATGAATATCATTATCCATGTATCTTTTATGTCTATTGTAACTAGAACTGGTAACGATTAATTTATTTTTAATGATTAACTTTTAGAAATTTAACAATTAATTAATATTTAATTTTGATTTAAATCAAAATTTCTGCAGTGTTTTTATTAAATGACTAAATGAAGCTGACTTTGCAAGCTGAATTTTTTAATATTGTAGCAAGTGTTCTGTTTAAGGTGGTAAGTTTGCGACCTGTTAGATCCATGGTATGCAAACGATTTGTCACTAAGAATGCAATAAACTTGGTCAGTAATTTTGATATTATGGTCAGCCAACAATTTAAATCCAAAATGTGCTTGTAATTTACCTAATATTGGTTTAGATTTAATAAATCACTTCTTCTCTGTTGCCATTTTACTGTTATCACTATTATTTTTCTGGATGTTGATACATTCATCCAGATGGGTTAAAAATAAAATTTGAATTTGATTTTTAGTTAAACAAAAATTTAATCTGTAAAATAAATTGATTAATTAATCTTTAAATTCTGCAGCCCTAATTATAACTCTTAAACTTTTTTTAAAAACTTTTTTAGTATTTACATTTAAATCTGGTTATTATGTGAATATATGTGCTGTGGAATTTTTCTAGACAACTTAACCTATTTTCCATTCAGTTTTTGATTTAATATAAAAAAAATTGTCTGAGTTTGATCAATGTATTTTTATGTTTCTTGTGTAATTTTCAAGATGATAAAGTTTTTAAATAAATATTTAGTTGAGCTTCATTCAAAGCAATGCCAACAGACAAAATAGGAATTATTAAACTTTAAAGTTTATTTGTGTGATGCATTTTTGCATAATACATTGCCTAAATTGCATAAGAAAAAATTTCTAAATTGGCAAACTAAATGGCTTTTATGATTTGCTTTGTTACTTTAATCAAAGTTACAATTTTTCAGTATTAAATCTGTTCAAAACATTGGAAGATTTATTGAAGTTCTTGCTATTATCTGTAATTAAAAGTGCTAAAGAAGCTGTTATCATGTTTGTTCATTGAGCAATTTGATTTAGATGTTGATGATGATGACAGTGTTTATGATGAAGAAGAAGATATTGGAGATGATCCACTTTTTGAGCGAAGTAAGATTAATACTAAAACTAAACACTAAATTTTATAGTTTTAACAAATTGTGCTGTGATATTCTCTTTATAATTTTTGTACTTCTAGAAAACCCATATTACCATTGAATAAAAAGCTGTCTGCTATTTGTTAAAAAGTACTATTATTAAACATCTTGGCTCTTTGGAAGACCTCATAATAAATTTAAACAATTATCGATAACCTTCTATAATTTAAAAATAAGTAGAACCAAAAATTGGTGTTTTGATGTAAATTTTAGTTATGCAAAAAATTTAAAGCTATTTTTATGATTTAGAGAAAACAAAAAAGAAAAGCATGCTTAATTGACATCTACATGCAAAAGTGTTGGCTGTCTATTAGCCCATGTACAGTATAGTTAAAGAAAATTTAAAAAGTTTTTTTAAGAATCTCCAAAATCATTGTAAAAGAAAAAAAATAATTAGCAATTCCAGCTTTAATGTTGATCGATTTTATGTTTTGCTTTTCATAAATACTTTACTGTTCTGGAATATCTTAAATATGTGAAAATACTTAATACTTAAAAATACAGATATTTATCATAATTAATTTAGTATTTAATTAATGTAATACATTCCATAATACCTAATTAAAAAATACATAATTGTTAAAATTGCAAAAATATTTAAATAAATTTTAGTATAATATGTTAAAATTATATTATATTAATTAAACATTATACTTAAAAATTTTAGATGAAGAATTAGAAGGTAAGTTGTCTACTCTTTATAAACTTTTTTCATTTAATCAATATTATGAATTTCATCTTCTATTGTTTTTTTTGCTTTTTTTTCAAGGCCTGTACATTTTGGTAATGTATTGTGAAATACTTTTCAGTTAAATTACAGCTTTCATTTTCGGCTTTTGTTCCAAGCTAATAGCAACTCGTGTTGAAAAAATATATTACTTCAATTGTTATTATTAGCAATTAGCATTGATTGTTTGTCATTATTTGCTATACAAAAGTACAAACATTATAATTGTGTTTTTGTTGAAGTAGCAATTATGTTTACCTTGCCCTGTTTTTATTGTGTCCTGTTTCTAAATTCTAAGCATCTGGTTTTTTGTACAGGATGACCCAAAAAAACAGAACCCATACAAATTTTATTAAATCTTATCAACATCAATAGAATTTCAAGATACTTGGTTGACTTAAATATTAATCTATGTACCACCATTCTTCAAAGTTTCAGTTATTTTGGTTGCTTTACATTAAAGTTATGTAGTGTGTAAAATATGCTCCAAATGGGTGCAACAGCATTGGAGGCAAACTTGCAGATATCACTCAAAATTGTCAATCATTCTAACACATTTCTCTTTTAGAATTTTTCAAATTTTTGCTGTATTTAATGCCTTTAGTTCATCAATGTTTAAACTAATGGCACTAAATACAGCAAAAAATCTGAGAAATCTCAAAAGAGAGATCAGTAAACCAAAGCAACCAAAATAACTGAAACTTTGAGGAATGATGGTGCAAAGATTGTATTTAAGTCGAGCAAGTTTCTTGAAATTCTACTAATGTTGATAAGATTTAATAAAATTTGTATGGGTTCTGTTTTTTTTTGGGTCACCCTGTACTTTTATATTCCTTAAGCCTAAATCTAGTAGTTGTTAACCTGACCTGACAACCTTAATTAATGTTTTGATAACTAAATTGCAGTTAGCCTGATAGATTCATAACATTGGTGGTGCACATACAATAATTTAACAAACCCCCACAGACAAGGCCACCAAATGTTTAAACAGTGAAGGAATGGCCATAGATAACAAGGCATAGAATCAAGAATAGGCAGTCCAGCACAAAAGATGCCCCTTTTTCTCAGAAGCCCACCTGCTGCATAAAGTAGTCTTGGTTTGAGCAATTCTGTAAAAATATGAAAAAAAAATAGTCTATTGAAGCATAGGGTACAACTATGCAGCAAAGAAAAGTAAAACAGTGGGGTTTTGATAATAGATAAGACTCGAAGGATAGATGTTGGGAGGAATTGCAAGGAAAGAAGAAAGTGGGATTGTGAAGGGGTAAAGCATCAATTTTTAATAAAAGTATCAGCTAAGTTGTTGGTTTAAAAAGAAGAGTGTCTGAGTTTTTATTTAAGGTAGACAACCATTGAATAAGCATAGAAGGTTAAGAGAGTGTGGGTGTTAATAAGAGATTTGGGAGAAAGGTGTGAGGATGGTATAGAGAGAGTTAGTAGAACAAGTCTTAAGTCTTATGCAACTAGATTACATTGTTGAGTTTTCATGTACCACTTGTGAGATACTTTTTGGCACTTCAAAATTCGATTTAAGTGAAGATATATGTTGAGACAAACATGTGATGCTTTATTGAACTTGAAAGAAAAGACTTTTTTTTAGCTTGTGAACCTCTAAGAATGTGCAAAAATATTTTAGGAGTAGATAAAATAAATCAAATTTAAGAAACTCAGATTGCTTTGTATCCAAATTTGTTGACTAAAAATTATTGTTGAAATCTTAAATGTTTTTATTTATTGGCTCTACAGCTTTATGCATTATGCAGCCAAAAAAGTTCCCAGTTCTAGATCAGCTGTTGAAATAACTTTTAATTTGCAGCATCCAATGCTGAAAATGCATTAGAAGATGATATGTCCGGTGCACGTCGACTGCAAAACTTTCTTAAGTATGTTTGTGTATGCTGATGAAACTGTTTGTTTTTCAATCATTATGAGTATGTGAATACATGTTTATTTAACGCAGCAATGAAAGAGAAGAAAAGCTGGGTGAATATTACATGAGAAAGTATGCAACAAACACTTCCCGAAGCGGACATAGGTATGTTGTTGTTTTAATCAATCGGTATACTGCCTTGCCTTTTATCTATTTCATGTATTTTATTTATTTGCACAACGTGCGTGGAATATTTACGAAAAATAAAAACCGTACCAAATAACAAAACAATGGTCAATTTTTACTTTAAAACTTTAATGTACCGTTTTTTGTTACGAATTCGGTGTCTATCCTTCTGATATTGGGTCAGCAACAGTCATTTGACGATGTCAATTTATGCTGAATTCGGTCGGTCCGAGAATCGAACTTAGCAGTCAGAAATGATATCTTGTTTAAAATTTCCTGTGTTTAACACAAAATAGTGTGCTATAACCTAACTACAGAAGTTTAAGATCATTTAGTTTATTAAACCATTTAATTTTCGGATATAAAACAGTGTATAATTTTTTGCATCGTAAGTAATACAGTATATTTTAATTTCTAATTCTCTTATTTCTTTATTCTCTTATAATATTTCTTTATTTTCTTTTACTATCTAGATATTACGGTGACGGTGAGATATCTGACGACATCAGCCAGCAGCAGCTCCTTCCCGACGTCAAAGATCCCAACTTGTGGACTGTGAAATGCAAGATTGGCGAGGAACGTGCCACGGTTTTCCTGCTGATGAGAAAGTTTGTGGCGATGCAGTATGACGATAACCCCCTCCAGATTAAATCTGTATCATCTCCGGAAGGATTGAAGGGTGAGTCATTGCGTTTTTTTAAAAAAGCTGCTTCATTTAAGTTTTGCTTGAACGAAATGCCTTTAAGGGTATTGGCCTTGTTGCTGCTTTTTGTTTTAGTAGAGTCACCATAGTAATTGAGCTGCGTGATCACAATTTTCGAAGTGCGAGTGTTTTTCCCAAGGGCGCAATGGAAATCGCTCAAGTAGACTAATATCTCCTTTTCACTAGCGTCCTTTTTCAAGTCAGTGATAACACATTAAGTTATTCCCTGGCTTATTATAGTCGATCTGCAACCCCTCTCGGTGTCTTTACGTTTATTTATTTTGGAAATTTTCTAACCTGCGCAATTGTTGATGACATCAGGTAGGAGAACTTTGGGTCCTTTGGCCCCTTGTGGCCCATATGACTCTAAGCGAGTCCACGGATGTTAAGCTGTCGCCAATTGCACGTACTGAACTTACTAATTAAAGATGTTAATTGTTTAATTTTACTGTTTAGGCCACTGAATTAATTTATCGCCTTTAATTCACTGCTCTTGTTGGTGGTGCTGAAAAGTGTTGGTGACGTCACAGACAAGATTATTCGCTCCTCGTAATGTTGAAAAATTCAGAGCCCACAATTGTAATTAGGTTACCGCCCCTGGACAGACGTTTAAATTAAGAGCTGATCGAAGTTTTCTCGTTAACTTTAAACACTGTTGTCGCTCGATTTTTATTGTCGCAGCTGAAGCTCAATCGCAGTTTTTGCAAACTGAACAAAATAAATAGCTGAAATTTTATTATTTCGATCTATCCATTGCTCTTTTTTTACACTTACAGTACTTTTTTATAATGTTCGCTTTTTTTTTAACCGATTTGTTTTTTATTGTTTATGTCTCTTGTTATATTGATATTGACCTGATTAATATTTTCTATTTCAAGCAGAGGCATCACTGTAGGCAAACAGCATGACCCCCTTAAAAGTTTGTAGTGTAACAGTGCAACGGAAATCACTCGGATAGACTAAGCGTCGCACTCGCGTTCTTCTGCTCGCAAGAATTAACGAAGCCTAAGCGTGTATACTTAAGAAATCCCGAATTTATTGAAACAAAAAGCCACTTCGGTCTATCGAGTCGGCACGAGACCCCATTACAATCCATCAAGCATTTCTTCGTGTAGGTTATATTTACATCGAAGCCATGAAGCAGTCGCACGTCAAACAAGCCATTGAGGGGGTCAGCAACCTTCGCTTGGGGTACTGGAGCCAGAAGATGGTTCCCACCAAAGAAATGCCCGACGTCTTCAAAGTGATAAAGGAATTCGATCGAAACAGTCTAAAGCAGAAGATGTGGGTTCGACTGAAGAAAGGTCTTTTCAAAGATGATCTGGCACAAGTAATTTTGGTGTTTTATTATTTATTAATTTTATTTTTTTAAATTTTATTAGCATCCATACAGCATCGCCATTATGAAGTCATACATACAATCGGTTAGACCAGTGGTTCTCAAAATTTAGTGGTCTGTGGCCCCTTTTCAGAGACTCTCAAACACCCGTGGCCCCCTGCTTAAAATATTGTCCCAAGATTCAAGTAAAGACAAAAAAAGATCATCACTTTGAAACTTTCTCTGATTTCTTCATTTTTGTCTCAAAAGACTAGTGAAGACTAAAAAAAGCTTCTGGTTGTGGCCCCCTTGGGGAGCCATAAGGCATTTGCAAACCCCTGGGTTGGAAGATTGCAACGTTAAGCTCTTCAACAATCGCTGTGTGTGAATGAGCACAGCGTGTATTTCTTACAAGTGCTTTTTAAATTCACTTTGTGTAGACTGTAGAGCAGGGGTCGGCAAACTGCGGCCCGCGAACAAATTTTTTGTGGCCCTCGAACGACCTCATTTTTAATGCATAAAAACAAAAATTCCTAATAAATTTATTATTATTGCGTTATACGCATGCGCACGGATTTATGTAGTAACAATGGCTGTTGTACGGCGTTTATTTTGTAGTAAGTAGCGAAAGCACATCTCAGTTGTATGTCGTGTACTTGCCGAACGTACCTACCGTTAGTTGTAATTATCAGTTTAGTTTAGTTTTAATGTTTCATTAATTTTATTTTTAAAATTTAACATTAAAATGGCTGGGAAACGTAGAAAAGTTGACGACGAGGGTCGAACATTCTAAAGTGCTTGGACGGAAAAATATTTTTTTGTTGAGCATTATTCAAAACCTGTTTGTTTGATATGCCAAACCAGCATCGCAGTTATGAAAGAATTTAATGTTAAACGTCATTACGAAACGTGTCATAGCAAATACAGCAAATACAAAGAATATGTTGGAGAAAGGAGAAAGTTAAAGATAAAGAATTTAAAAAGTGGATTTGAACAGCAAACTAATTTTTTTAAGAAGAAACAAGAAGCGAATCAGTTACAAAGGCAGCATTGGTTGTTAGTTCGCTCATCGCTAATCGAATAAAATCATTTACTGATGCCGAGTTTATTAAAGAATGCACATTAGCCATTGTTAACAAAGTTTGTCCTGAAAAGAAACTCCTGTTTGATAGTATTCCGTTATCTGCCAGAACAGTTACTCGCAAAGTGGAAGTTATCTCTGAAAATCTTAAATTGCAACTTAAAAACAAATGTACTGATTTTGATTATTTTTCTCTCGCATTCGATGAAAGTACGGATGCATGCGTAACTAGCCATTTTTTATTCGAGGTATCACAGGTAATTTTGACGTAATTGAGGATTTTGCCGAATTGATTCCGATGAAAGGTACTACACGAGGAGAGGACATAGCTCAAGCAATATTGGAATGTATCGGTAGAATGCAGCTTGATCTATCAAAATTTCTTTCTACTACTACCGATGGCACCCCAGCTATGGTTGGCCCTCACAAAGGTGCAATTGCTGTTTTACAAAATCATGTAGCTTCGTTGGGGTTTTCCAACACAATTATAAAACTACAATGCATAATTCATCAGGAAGTTTTGGCATCAAAGGTGACGCATTTGGATATGACAGGTTTAATGTCTACTTTAGTTAAAATTATCAACTTTGTTTTGGCAAGAGGCCTAAACCACCGCCAATTCAGAAGTTTACTGGAGGAAATGAATGTTCAGTATCAAGATCTGGTGTATTTTTGCGAGGTTAGATGGCTAAGTCGCGGTGCTATGTTGCAACGGTTTTATGATTGCGAAACGAAATTGTGACATTCTTGAAACGAAAAAATGCAAGTTTTGGTATTGATCAACTTGGTGATCCAGATTGGTTAACAGATTTCACGTCTCATATGAACAAGCTTAACTTACAACTGCAAGAAAAGGGGCAATTTATTAATCGGATGTATAATTGTATTACTGCCTTTGTAAACAAGCTACGTCTTTGGGAAACTCAACTAATCAATTCCATCTTTGCTCATTTTCCCAATTTAGGCCTTTGTAAACCTGCATCAGTAATCGTTTCCACTAAAACTCAATTTGAATCTCGATTTTGTGATATGAAAAACCAAAAAGACAAATTTGATTTATTTGCCATGCCATTTTCAGTTGATGTTAATACTGCGCTACATGAAATGCAAATGGAAATAATTGAACTTCAATCATCTAATATGTTGAAGGCCAAATATGATTCAGTTCCAATTGCCAACTTTTATAAAGAATATGTCCAGAAATCCACCTATCATCTGTTTGACAATGCAAAACGTGTAATGTGCATGTTTGGAAGCACATATTGCTGTGAGCAGCTTTTTCCCAAAATGAATTACACTAAGAATAAACTTCGTACTCGCTTGTCAGATCGTCATTTGAACGACGTACTGCAGATATCATCAACAAAGTTGCCAGTTGATTTTAACGCTTTGGCCATCGCACAGAAACAACATCATCCTTCACATTGATAATAAGTAAATAAAAACAATGTATTGTGTTTTAATATGTGTTTGATAATAAATAAGAAACGGCCACATGCACGTGTCATTGTGACAGACGCTTAACACAGGAATGGGAGTTGCGGGTACGTCATAATTTGAAGAATAATGTAGCGATTGTTTATTGGTGGAAATTAATGTGGCCCGCACGCTACTGGAAATCTGTAGATTTGGCCCAGTAGTACAAAAAGTTTGCCGACCGCTGCTGTAGAGCATTGTCGGTCCCATTGTGATTCATGTTAATTATTTTCTTAAAATTAACCGAATCTCTTTGGATTGAGTAACGAACCTGTGTCTCTGAGACACTGGCCTGTTCTGACCGTTCTAAGCAACGCTTTTATTGTAGTAGGTTATTGTGACAGTTTTAGTTTCAGTTTATTTTTGTGAATTTGTACAAATAAGAAAACTAGGCTCACTACACAGAATAAATTTTACCTTTTAAAATTATTCGTGCTTATCTCTGAAATTGGTGTGCAATGGACTGTTTGTTTTGTGGTCGTGTTAAGTCACGAGCAAGGTATAGTACGAGCAAAAAATAGTCCCCATAATCAAAATGCACGTCGCCATGACAACGACCGCCCTTTATTGTTTTATCTCAAAACGTCGACGTAGCGTTTCTATCCGTTTTGTAAAAACTTGTTCCTACTCGCGCAGATCGACTACATCGAGCAGAGCTTGAATCAAGTCACGCTCAAGATGCTCCCCAGGATCGATTACTCCCGTCCTCGCGGCCCAAACAAGAACAGCCAGGACAAGGACAGAAAGAGGCTCTTCAAGCGTCCTCCCCAGAAGCTTTTCGACGTCGACGCCATACGGTCGGTTGCGACCTGACTCCGCGGCGGCTGATCGATGATTGGTTGTTGATGTTGCAGGGCCATCGGGGGAGACGTGACCACCGACGCCGATTTTCTTATTTTCGAAGGAAACCGATACAGTCGCAAGGGATACCTCTACAAGAACTTCACGCTCAACTCGATCGTAAGTTATGTTTTCCAAAGCGGAAATGACGTTTGCATGCTTCTAAACGCATTTTATACACCAAACACTGTTATCAGGACCTTGGAGAGAGGTGCACTGGTGAAGGATCGTATCCGATCCGGAAATCTGTTGGTTAATATACTATATCGTCAATAAAACGTGCTTTTCATAGAAACCGAGGGGCTCTGTGAGCGTAAGGAGCTTAGCAATTGGTCTCTTGGTATTTATTGGTAAATTTCTTCCTTCCATTGATCTTCACCATTTTTTATTTTCTAACTTTGAAAGACGCTCTTGGTTAGATGGCACACATACCGATGATATATCATTAACTTCCTCGCTTACAATATTTTCAAAACGAAACTGTTAAACCCTATGTAATTAATTCAAAAAGCTTCTGTAACTCTTTGTAGTAATGAACTTCAATGCAGTGATGTTGTAAAAAACAATTTAAATCTCTGGATTGAATTGACACATCGTTGAATCGAACCTGTCACTCGGCGATGCTTATAAAAAATCGGTTGTAAAAAACTTTTTTAAACGGAAAAAAATCTATGGTTTACTTTGAATTAAGTTTTGTTATTTTTCTTCAGTGTGTCGACGGAATTAAACCAACTTTATCTGAATTAGAAAAGTTTGAAGAGCAACCAGAAGGTCTTGAAATCGAATGTAAGTTGCAAGGTGTTGCTAGTGTCAGTCCTAAGAATGCTACGATACAAAGCTGCAATGTGTAGTGCATACTTTTATGTACAAAAAAATAGACGTTTTTCGTGTTTTACTTGATTTTGGATAGCGGAAAAGATGTTTAATTAATTTTTTTAAGTGATTAAATTTAAAGACACTTTATTGCACGTAGTAATACGAAGATTGATACTATCGATTGTAAAAAACGAAAGGACTAATATTGCTGTTTTACTGTTCACTCCATTGTTGTACCCTTTGAAGTTTGTTTTATTGTGTTTCTCTTACATGACAGTGGCCGGTGAGGTCGCCACTAAGAGCACTAAAATCAACCGGTTCGCCCCTGGGGACAATGTGGAGGTGACTGAGGGCGAGTTAACCCACCTTCAAGGTCGAGTTATCAGCGTTGATGGAGGGAAAGTGACAATGATACCGAAGCACGAAGAATTGCAGGTACTTGACGATGACGAAAAGTTTTTCGGTTGTTCGGAAATCCTTACTCGATACAACTCTATCGCGCAGAGAAGTTGTTTCATTGTGACGTATTCGTTCTTAACAAATATCTCTTGAACGTTGTCTTGGGTTTATTGTTTGAACTTTAATTTATTGCGATGGCCGGTGGCTTCTCAAATTCTTTTAGCGCTTTTTGAAACAAGTTAGGCTCGTCATTAGCGCCGTGCGAAACCATATGTTCAGCTGCTCGGCTTGAACTCATTTATTGGATTTCAAACGCTTTCGTTAATGACGAGTTTCGAGTTTGGATGAACATTTAATACACAAACCGCTTGATTTAGGATCCTCTTGAATTTTTGGCTTCCGACCTTCGCAAGCACTTTAAGATGGGAGATCACGTTAAAGTGATAAACGGAAGATACGAAGGAGATACAGGTAGGTTTGTCTGCTTGCCTTTGTGTCGTTGTTGTGATATTGTGCAATAGATGACGTAGTGTTTTCTTAAACGCTTCTAATCTTAGTCAGCGCCTTCTGCTCGATCAATTATTGAACACGCGTATCTCCAAGCATAATTGTAACCAGTTAAATTTGCGCATCTATTTCGGTTCATCAGTCAGTTTAAAGTTATCAAGCTACTACAGCAAACGAACTAAAAGCATTCTATTTCATTACGGTTGTTTTTGGCTAAGTACTTTTTTGTGAATATTTATTATTGTTTTTTAATAAACCTGTGTATTCGTGCAAAGATACAACAGGCAAAAGTGGCGACGAGGATTCAAGTAACTCATCTGCGTCAAGAAAAAAGAAAATTTGTTGAATTTGCATTAACAGCTTGAATTGTCAAAATGAGTGAAATTTCTGAACTAATTTTGTTGTTAAATAAGCAACACCAAGAGCAAATGGCAGTTTTACGCGGCGAGCATCAAGAGCAAATGACAATGCTTCAAGAGCAGCTGAAAATTCTACAAAGCAGCTTGAACAACCCGCGAGAAAATGTTCCAACACCGATGGCAAGTTTTCAACCATTCGATTCCACACCTGAGTTATGGACTGATTATTTGGCAAGGTTCCGAACATTCGTCACTGCTAACTCTATTCCCGACAACAAGCAAGCACAAATTTTTCTTACCAACCGATCTAACTCCGTTTACAAAATGCTTAGCAACTTAGCGGCTCAGCAACAACCTGTCAAAAGCATACATGAGCTAACGATGAATGATATTCAGACGTTTATGGCAGAGCAGTTCGACCCAAAACGGTTTGTTGTCAGAGAACGTTTCAAGTTTTGGTCTGACATGAAACGCAAACCTGGCGAAACTATTCCTGAACTGGCAAGCAGAATACGACAAGATGCAGCTACGTGTGATTTTCAATCTATTAAAGATCCTTTAGATGAAGCCTTGCGAACTAAATTCATCTGTTCAGTCGACAACGAAGCAGTTTTGAAGACACTCTTCAAGCTCAAGGACGATGAACTGAAGTTTAGCAACGCCATCAGAGTGGCTCAAGAAGTGGAAGAAGCAGTCAAGGTAGCAAAGGAAACCGTACACGGTCAACCTTCTACGTCGGTGCAGAAAGTTTATCACGCAAAGTCCAAAACTTCCAAAACGCAAAAAAAGAAAACCGCCTGCTTCAGGTGTGGAAATTCTGGACATTTTAGCAAAGCTTGTCCCCACATTAAAGCTATTTGCAGCTTCTGCAAGAAAACAGGTCATCTGCAATCTGTATGCATGTCTCGACTAAGAGGTAACAGTAAGCTTGTGAAACAACAGGTGAAAATGGTGCACAAAGTCCGATGTTCTGTTTCACCCATCTATCAAACTATTAGACTTAATGACCGCAGAATTAAGTTTGAAATTGATAGCGGAGCCAGTGACACATTTTGCTGTGAAGCGACGTGGCAAACGCTGGGTAAACCCATTCTACAACCTGTATCAGTTCAATATCAAGTTGCTGAAGGTATCCCGCTACCCGTCGTGGGACAATTCCAATCAACCGCAAGTATTGATGGAAAATCACCTGACGTGACCTTCCCTGTAATTGTCACTAAAGTGCCCAATCTAAATTTACTAGGTCGTCTGGCGATGATGAAGTTGAAACTCACCAACTTAACTGATCACTTAGCTGACACAAGTTTTGATGGGGAGGAGATGGAAGATGATGTCGATAGCGTTTGTTTAGTTCGAACAATCAGTCGTCAAATCAATCCTGACAATCCATTGCTTGTAGTCAGAGAAACTGCCAAAGATCCAATTCTTTCCCAAGTAATGCGATTTGTGAAGGAAGGATGGCCGCATGCATTTTCGGAAGAGCTTAAAGACTTCAAAAAGTTGGAAAATTCGTTGTCAACAGAGAATGGTTGCGTTTTTTACGGCTTACGGGTAATAATTCCTTCAACCCTACGTAATCATATTCTTAAATTATTACACCTTGGGCATTTCGGCATGCAACGGATGAAACAACTTGCCAGGTCAACTGTCTATTGGCCTAGAATTGACTTTGACATTGAGGATTTATGTCGCAAATGCACTTCCTGTGGCCAATTTCAAAATAAGCCGGATAAACCTTCAATCCATCCGTGGATGATGCCAGAAAAACCATGGTCAAGACTCCACTTGGACCATGCGATCAACTTTCTGGGAAGAAACTGGTTAGTCCTTGTAGACGCCTATTCAAAATATCCTTGCATTCATCCAACAACCTCAACGTCTTCGAAAAGTACTACTGCTATACTTGAACAAGAATTTGCTCATTTCGGATATCCCCACACGTTGGTGACCGATAATGCCACAACATTCATGTCTCAAGAGTTCCAAGCTTGGTGCAAACAACGAGGCATTGTACATCTCACCGGAGCACCTTATCATCCAGCAACAAACGGTGCTGCCGAGCGTTTGATACAATCCTTCAAACAGGCATTGAGAAAATCCTCGTTACCTCCAAAGGAAGCTTTGCAAGAATTTCTAATGCAATATAGAAGAATTCCTTTTGCATCGGGACTGTCACCAAGCGAATTGTTGAATGGAAGAAGAATTCGCACCAAAATTGACACTTTGGTTCCATCCATTCCGCATCTCCTGCAGGGAAGACAGTCAAGACAAGCGAGCAAGCATTCAAATGCTGAAGACTCGGAAGTGGTTTCGAAAGTCGAACATCATTACTCACTAGGAGACCCTTGTTTCGCACTGTACTTCGGCCCTAGAAGAGATCGTGACCCACGATGGGTGCCTGCGATAGTTACGAAAGTCCATGGTACACGAAGCGTCAATGTACGAGTCATTCCTCGAGGATTAACTTGGAGAAGACATCTTGATCAACTTCGACCTCGATACGGTTCGGATCAATTGCCTTACAGAAACACTTCCAGCCGGGACTGACCACGCATCTAGTTCTTCTTCGATGAACCAACGCAACAATCCGAGACTACCAACCGGAGACGAGTACGGGCGACACAATCCACGACGATCAGCGAGAACAAAGAGACCTCCAAAAAAATATTGTTGCTAATATGTATATATTTTTTTGTCGTAGTTTATTTGGGGATGTGTTGTGATATTGTGCAATAGATGACGTAGTGTTTTCTTAAACGCTTCTAATCTTAATCAGCGCCTTCTGCTCGATCAATTATTGAACACGCGTATCTCCAAGCATAATTGTAACCAGTTAAATTTGCGCATCTATTTCGGTTCATCAGTCAGTTCAAAGTTATCAAGCTACTACAGCAAACGAACTAAAAGCATTCTATTTCATTACGGTTGTTTTTGGCTAAGTACTTTTTTGTGAATATTTATTATTGTTTTTTAATAAACCTGTGTATTCGTGCAAAGATACAACAGTCGTGCATCTGGTTTCAATATTGCAGCCAGAAACTAATTGTGCGTGATTGAGATTTACTTCTATTCTTGTATTTGCTATTTTTTTTCCTATAGGATTGATCGTTCGTGTTGAAGAAAACATGGTTGTGCTTTTTTCGGATCTGACCAATCACGAGCTCAAGCTGCTACCACGTGACCTGCAACTCTGCAGTGATGTCAGTTCAGGAGTCGACGCCATTGGAAAGTTTCAGTTTGGCGATCTGGTCATGATCGAGTATGAGAAAACCTTATGATTTCGTCAAGTCTTGGTTTGGTTCTTGATATAACAGCCTGTGTATCTTTAATGCAAGTAGCAAACTTGCGAACGTAAGGTTACAAGTTCGCCCCTCTGTCTGAGCAAGTATTATTGACATATTTAAGAAAGGGTTTTGCGGCTAATTTCTTTATTTTGTGATGACAGTCGCGTTACTTTATGCACCAATCATCAATAACTTGATCGTGTAGCCACTCAATTATAAGTGATTCTTTTATTAATAATGATAAATTGTTTGTGACAGTAATCAAACTGTTGGAGTCATTGTGCGACTGGAGAAAGAAAATTTTCAAGTACTTTCCATGCATGGAAAGGTAAAATCGCGTTGTTTGTCAATTATACTAAAATTTGAACTTTGTTTGAACATGGAAAAGTGAAATCTGCTTCGTTTCACGAACGTCGCTTTTTATCAACGTGTGGGTGATGTCGATATCACAAGTAGCCCGTGCTGTTGATTAAGAACCGCCCTTGCTTCTGCTTCACGCGCACGGTTCTGCAATGAGCGAAGCAAAAAGGTCGTTTTTAAAACGCTTCGCAAATTGAAAACTCTGCAAGTCGGACAGTAATAAATGCGTGTTATTGTCAGCTCATAGTTCGTTGCAACTTTCGTAATTGAATTAAAACTGGATTGCCGTAAGAGAATGGATTCTGTGTCTAACGTCATTGGCATGACTCGATAAATGTTCGAACTCGAAATCATCTGCTCCAGCGGCAGACAAGCATTAAGCAAGCCACCGATTGATAACCTGCTTGATCGCTCCAGATCAAGCTGATGAAGCATCAGGCTGTGACGCGTCGCAAGGACACGCGCTTCGCTGTGGCGCTAGACAGCGAACAGAACAGCATCCAGTGCCGCGACATTGTCAAGGTGGTCGAAGGGCCGCACACCGTAAGTGAGTAGATTTGCAATCGCCCCCCGCCCTCATTCACCCCGTTTTCTAAACAGGGAAAAGAAGGCGAGATCAAGCATCTTTATCGCGGCTTCGCGTTTCTTCACAGCAAGCGAGCCATCGAGAACGGCGGCATTTTCGTGACTAGAACCCGGCAGCTCACACTTGCCGGCTCCTCGAGGGTGAGTTTTTTGGTTCCTATAAAAAACTTGTTCGTATATCTTATATAGCTGGTCGTAAATTGCCTTTTCAGCCTAATGTGGGAATATCTTTTACTCCTATGAGCCCCCGCATCAGCAGCCCAGCACGAAACGACTCTTCGGGTGGAAATCGGGGCGGCGGAGGCGGCGGCGGGGGAGGAAGAGGGAGAGGTCAGGGAAAGAGAGACATGGGCATAATCGGTAAGTTGTCTTTGTCAAAACTTGTTCTTCAAATGCTCAAACTGGCAAAAGCTTATCTATTAAAAAAGTTCAGCCCCCTCAAAAGCCTCCTCAAAAGTTCTTAATTGTACACATGCGCAACAGGCCAGACGGTTCGCGTACGGCAAGGTCCGTACAAGGGCCACATCGGAATAGTGAAGGACGCCACCGAGTCGACGGCCAGAGTCGAGCTGCACGCCACTTGCCAAACAATCAATGTCGATCGAAGCCGGCTCCAGTCTACGTAAGTTCGTTTCGAATGACGTGTGACGTGATTTACGCGCGATCAACAAGCTCTACGAAAGCTGTAATAGTTTTTGGATAATTTATTTGATTGAATCGTTTATTTCCTTCCGTAGTTTTATGAAACGTAAATTTTTTCTGTTTATGAGCTGATTAAATTGAAATTTCTTGAAACTGCCGTACCGAGGCTTTTGACTTTTTGCGAACAACTCCTGATTTAATTGATTTTTTTAGCGACCAACGACGACCAGGAGCCGGTGGAAGGACTTCGACCTATATCCGCACTCCTATGTACGGGTCTCAGACTCCTATGTACGGATCGCAAACTCCCGTTCACGAAGGTACTGGGAACTGAATGGGTTTCGGTATTTTAATGATCTCTGACTCCTGATTATCTTTAGGAAACCGAACCCCGCATTATGGGTCGCAAACCCCATTGCACGATGGGAGCCGCACTCCCCGTGGAGCTGGTAGTGCTTGGGATCCCACTAATCCCAATACCCCTTCGAGGCCCGATAACTTCGACTATGATTCGCCTTCTCCTGCCAATTATGGTGGCGCCACCCCCAACCCCCAAACTCCCGGAAGTTACACGGACGAGCCTTCGCCTCAAGCTCCCTACGCCACTGCCCCGCAGACTCCAGGGGGTTATGCATCAGATCGCACATACTCCCCGTACGGTGGACCTACCCCTTCGCCAATGAGCTCGTATGACGGTGGGTTGTTTCATTGCCTATTGACAGACTGACATTTTTTCGTGTAATTTCTCTATATTGATGAATAGCTACTCCCAGTCCAATGGATTCCAACTACGGGAGCGGATATCATCCATCGCCGTCTCCAGGAGTCAATGATCCTTCTTCCGGAACATACGGATTGTCTCCATCTCCTGCCGGCTTTCAGGTGCTTGATTCTTTTCACTTCTGCTTCACCTGTTGTTCACTGTCTGCACTTTGCTTGTTTGTTCAGATGCATTTAGTGACTAGTTTGTTTACGCCTGAGATAGGGAGCTATTCTGAGCCATGTTTACCTGAGGCCGAACTGCAAATAGAACAGGTTCATACTTTCAGCCTTCAAAAGAAAATCACAGTTCATTTGCACATGAAACATATGCTTTATGTGCTACTACACCTACATTAGTAAGAAGGTTGAAGTAATCGTCAATGTTAAATTTTATTCTGTAAAGCCGTAGTGGTCGATTGCCGCACCAGTATTGCCGAATGCGAATTGCTTAAAGCGAATGCGAATCCGGCGCGCTGCCCACAAATAATTGTATCAAGCAACCTCGAGTATTCTACCGAGTATCGTCATCTCTGCCAACCCTAACCGCTCGCATTCTTGGAGCCCCCATTTACCGCTTTTTTGTCGACTTTATTTTTTTCAGCCTCCTCCTTCTCCATCGTACAATCCGACCCCGAGTCCTCTGGACTACACGAGCCCATTGACTCCCGGAGCCATCACACCTTCGCCCCTGGGCTCGTACGGCACTCCGGGATCCGTGGGGTCAATGATCGACCAGGGGGTGAATATCGAGTGGCAGACGGTGGATATCATGGTGAAAATCAAGCAGAACCACGACGACGAGTCGCTGATAGGAAAGCTCGGAGTGATCAGGAGCATCTCCGTAAGTTGATTTTCTTGAAAATCCAGAAATTTTTTGTGTTCTGCTTGGCGCCCGAAATTGAGCCTTGAATCAAGTAAATCAAGTGACCTCTTGAAATATCCGTTTTTCTCACAGTGAGTGGGTTCACCCAGCCAGAAACTGTGCTAGCGGCATCTATATCTTCGATTGTTTTTTGTGAAAAGCATACACTGTAGACTGTGTTTGGAATATTGAAAGAAAAATAATAATCCACACGCGAGCGGCATTAAATACTTTTTCAGGTTATTTTACCGATTTAATGTTTATAGAAAGTTGCATTACATTTTGCAAAACGACCGTAACTTTTCCCGTTCCTGAATTCTTTTTGACGAAAAAGACTTGACGTCTGTAAAGCGTTTCGAATTTTTGTTTCGTCTTTTACGAAATGTTTTCGCATGATTCTTGTCTCGTGACAGGGAGGGCTGTGCAGCGTCTTCATACAAGAGGTGGAGAGAACCGTGAGTGTGCCTGGGAGTAACCTGGAGCCGATCATACCGGAGAAGAATGACAAGGTAAGCTCCGAACGACTCTTTTCGTGTCACTATGGGTCGCGCCCTCCCCACAGTCGAACTTGCGGGCAAGCTAATTTCGTTTTTTTCGTCTTCAGGTAAAAGTCATTCTCGGGGAGGATCGAGAAGCGACGGGCGAATTGATCAGCATCGACGACAAGGACGGAATCGTTCGTATGGATCACGACAAGCAACTTAAGATTCTACAGCTCCGATTCCTCGGAAAGATCTACACCGGGCAATCAGAAGGAACCGGAATCACTTCGGACGATGATGACGACGACGACGACGACGACGACGAAGATTTGTAAAGCTTTCTCACTTGAAGGGCATCTCGTCGTCGGAGAAAATGATTGCTCTTTTAAAACTTTACGACTCTTCCGACTTCTAAAACCTTGAAATAGATTTCTCGATTTCAAGGTTTTGTGTGTCATTTGCAAATTAATAGAACTTGGAACGTCTTAAAGATTTCATTTCCGATTAAATATCGGTTTCAAATTGTTCGCATCTGGTTTAAAGCTCTTCCTCCGCGATTTCCGTTTATCTAAACGTTTTGACCCACGATGGTTGAGTTGTTTGATTCTTTAAAATCGAGACTAGTTTTCACGACACTGTTCAGTGTTGCTTACCACTAAAAACAGGAAATTTGATGTAATACTGTAATCTTTTCTCGTCGCAGTTGTTGGTTATCGCTTCTTGAAGTTAAATACAAGAAAACTCGACAACGTGTTTATGACTTGATTGAATTCGATGCACTAAATTGTTTTTTGTATTCGCTGTAGTTTAAAAAATAGCTCGACGTAAAGGTGTTAATTTTGCGACGATTTTTGTGTTGGCTGCGTGATGCAGCAGAGACAAACGTAACCTTTAGTTAACTGTGGCTTTCGTTATGATTTGTCTTTTGAGAACACTTCATGTCTTTTACTCTGCTTCATTATCATATATTACAGGGCTAAAAGTGGGGATGAGCAGATTCGATAAGCTTTCGATGTGTTGGGTCTTGTTACGATGCCTGGCTGGTTGCCTAATAAAGAAATAACTAAGCTTGGCACCGTTAGTTTCTATTTGCTGATTCATAAATACTTTCCGATTTTATTGATGCCAATTAGAACGGTTTTTCGTCATTTTTAAACGTCTCAAATTTTTGTTTACTGTCTAAATGTAAAAATTCTCCTATTTTTTAGGGCTATTTTGTCACTTATTGCCGTAAAATTACAAATCATAACTCTTGCAATCTAAAAATTAAAGTTACACATTCGACATCTAGTAATGTGGGAGTTCAAACAGAAAAAATGGTCCAGCAGAGACAACAAGAAAAATATGCTTGGCAGTTTCCACTAACAACGTGGTGGTGCAGGTGGCGCAAAATTTAACGCAAGCCACCTCATCGTAGTGATGCAGTCCCCTTTCCTGCACTGGAGTTGGGTCAAAATGTCTTGTCGATTCCCCGAGGGTCTCTTCCTCGGGCGAACCTTTATGGACATCTGTCTTCGTTCTTTATCATACCTGTTATCCTACCGAGGGGTCACAGATAGCGATGTTAATCTTAACTGACTGCTCCCTCTTTTTCGTACCAAACCACCCTTTTAACAACCCCCTCTATCTTCTCAAAACATTCGTTCCAAAATCTTCCCTACCTTTCTAATTCTATTCTATCGATTTTGCTCATTCTATTCTCATATGCGGCGTTATTCACCCTAACCCTGTCCTATCTGCTCTGTCTGCACCCGTCGTGTCACCTGGGGAAATAGTTTAATACACTGTGGCAACTCTTCTCTCTAAGCGCATCGCCCTTGCTCTGGTCTTGTTCTTACCCAATTTTAAAAATTTTTCCTGGACACTCTTGAACTAGTCCTATATGTCCATCTCCTCAAACTTCCTCTCTATTTTCAATTTTATTTTTCCGGGTTCAGGCTCGGCAAATTTTATTTTTAACGGTTCTGATCCGGTTCGGGTTCAAAGAAAACAATTAGCGTTAATACAATTTTCGATTCGTGCTTGGTTCTATCCTTTTAAAAAATTTTGTATGTATTTATGCAAGCGCATAAATCAAGGGTATGACTCGTAGTTCGTGGCCATATAGGCATAACAGATCAAAGAATTTGAGAAAGGGTGGGCAAAACAATTTCGCCCGCATCATGGTTTTGCACAATTTTACCAAGAAGCCCAAAAGTAACAAATGTAAGTGAACAGAATGCATTAGCTTTGTTATGTACCCGAAATCTTTTTGGCGCCTCAAAATCAATTTAGAAGTGTTATGACTTGAAATAATCAATTTCACCATAAAAAGACAATTGTGTAATTGAATTTGGTGTACAGCACATTAAAATAAACTATTATTTGTACGTAAAATAACTTCCATTCTTCCGAAAAACATTTTTACTGGTGCTTTTTATGCTTCAAAAAACATATTCATTGACCAAAAAATTAGATTGTTCTCGGATTTTTTTGTTGGTGAACAAGTTGAGATGGCGACAGTGCCCTATTTTTCTTCAATTTGCTCTAAATTCCTCCAATCCCTATTTCCTTATTTTCTGACAATGGCTATGTTTCTAGCCAAATGATATCTTGTAAGTAATGTTAACTGACACGTTTCTTGGAAGATTATGGCAAATAATGGCATACTTAAAAATTTTCAAAGTGGAGGTATTTTTGATAGGCATATAGGTTTTAAAAAGTTAAATTCTAAATCTATTCACCGGCAAGCTCTTTAGGTGTGAATTGCAAAATCAACTTTGTATGATTCAGAAAGTTGAATGAATGAATCATAATAATTTTGCAAGCTTTAAAAGTGCAAGCAAAAAATTTTTGTAATTTAATTTTGACAACAAGTTTTTTAGGCTGTTTTACACTGGTGACGAACAAGGAAAGTGAAATTAGGGAGCCAGGGTGGCTGAAGATCCCCTGGCAATATTTTTGTCCCATAAAAAAATTTCTGCGTTTCTTCATCCCCCTCCTAAAACTACTTTGCTACGATCTATTTAAATTTCTTATATTTCGCCAAGAGAAAGTTTTCTAAAGCGTCATTCTGAATGCGCAATCACATCAGGTATCGGTATATCAGTGAGCACTAATCCCACAACTGCAATCTTGTATAAAACAGCGGATGCTCACGAGGCATTAGTGAGTTGCTAAAAAGCATAACTACAGTCAAAAAATTGCGCATTTATAGCTCTATCGACAGTTCAGTTCAGTTTACAATTCAGACACCTTGATTGTTGTAGAATGAGGCAAGAGAACGGGAGGGTTTATAGAACTTTGCCCCGAACAACGTTGTGCAGGCATGTGAAAGTCAGTTTTTTATACTGGTGTGTGTAAGCCTTTATTAGATCCCTTCAGACAGGCAACTTGCCCGCAAATATATGACAAATAGATGTAACACCAGTACCCTTGCAAGTCTTTTGTTAACCATTTCTTTTCTAATTTGTCTGCATGCTAATGTTATAATTTGGGCCCGCTAACGTCAATAAAGTCATTTTTTTTCACAGCTTTATTACTTCTGGAAACTTACACAACCTTATAAATTTTAATTGTTCAGGAGTCTTTTTGCAAAGCTTTATAAGCAGGGTTACGATTCGAACTGACCAAAAAATAAGCACTACTAACGAAATGAAAGAAGCCTAAAAATTTTAATTGTTTTTTTTTTGCGTAGTGAATACTTTTTTTTTGATCTTTGCTTGGTTTTACATAATTTTTACATGATTTAATTAAAGCTTTTTTCTCAAACCTTCTCAACCTTATTTGTGGCAATCCAAATGCTAAGCGGAAACAGAAAGCAAAGATTTGGCGACACATTCGAAACTTGTGATCCGAATTTCGATTATCCCAGTACGTTCAAAAATTCAAATTCAAATGTAAATTTATCTTGGATTTCTCGTTTTTCGTCCCTAAAAAACTAATCTCGAATTTCTTGATTTTCCTCCCAAAAAGTAATGATTTAATTTTAACACAATTTAGTCGTCGGCAACTCACTTTAGGGTCGCAACCCAGGAGTTGAGAAGCACTGAAATAGAGACTAAAAAAAGACCTTTACTTAATCCTTAACCAAAAAACAATTTCATTTCTTGGGACTTGGAGCAAAAACTTTGTAATAAAATCGTTTTCTAAAAATTTTGTGGAAAACTAAAACAAAATTAGTAAAAAATAAGCACTAATAAGCTGTAGTCTTCCAGAAGTAATTATTGCAGATTAATAACACAAATATTAAAATTTACTTTTTTATATTAACTATAAAAAACGATTATACAAACAGACAGAAACAGAATATGCATGTATATTACTGTATCTTTAAATTAAAAACCTCTCATATTTCAATAGAATTTTCCTTTTATTCATTTTATTTGGAAAAGACCAACAATAATATATTTTTTTTCCTTCTCTTTGTCCGAGTAGCCACTTCAATTGATTTCTTGTTGTCTGCGGTGAGATCGAAAATTGTTTTGAATTGTTTAAAATTAGAGCTGGGTTTGATTCACCACAAAGCAATTATTTCTGAAATAAGCACGTTTCATAAAAATAAGTACATGAAAATTTTCCAAGACAATGTTCAAAAAAATAAGCACAAAATGATAACTCTTTTTGTAGGTCGAAATAAAGTCAAAATTTTAAAAAAAGTAAAAATTTGTCAAAATTTTATCTTAACAAATTTTACATACAAAAACTTATTTTTGCAGTTTTTCAAGCTGCTTATTTTATAATAGGCCAAGGTAGGCTATTCTAAAACGTTTAGGGCTGCGACCTCTTAGCGTAAATCTTTTTGCCTTTTTTTTATGATTTTTTAATCAATATTATAAGTTTTACATGTTTTATAATATTCCACCAAATTCATACCTCTCCTAAAAGCTTTTAGCACTCTCCCACCCTGGGGCGCGCAATTTTTAGTTTAAAAACCTTTGAACTAAAGGGGAGACCAGGGCACGTAGTAACACTTTTTTTTCTTTTTGCTATTTCTCCCATAATAAATTTTTTTTTTTAAATTCTTGTTCAATATGAAAAATTTAGTTCACTGTTTAACTAATATCAAAAAAATAAATTAATAATTTTCAAAGCTTAGTGGTTAAAATTACGATTTAAATATTTAAAAAAAGCGTTACAATGTGCCCCTTCAATGGGGTAAGTTGTAACACCAGTTGGGGTAAGTTGTAATAGCAACAAAAATCACTAATAAATATTTAAATATAAATGTAACTTGAAAATAACAATATGAAAAAGTAAACACAACGAAATCACACATAGCTTAGTCATAGACATGAGTATCAAGCACGAAAAATGAGGTATTTGGCCGTTGTCTAAAAATGTTAATACAGTTTTTTTCACTGCTGGATTAGCCTAATCATAAATTTCAGAATCACATTTGTGACAAAATTATATATATTCAAATCTTCGGCACAAGCTAAATGTTTAGGTAACCATAGCATTGTACCACCCACTCCTCATCAGGACGACTGTTAAAATAGGTCTCAAAAAAAGGTAATGCAAAACTACTCTTTTGCTTTTAGTGTTTTTTTCAAAAATTGGTTTTTCTTTGTTTGGAGCTGTAACAGATTGTCCCTTTCTGGTATGTCTGTTCACATGGCACATTTTTTAGACCTTTTCTTGTTTTGCACCAAGGACTTGGCCTATCTTTAAGTTTTTTTTAGCACTCTGTAGAATTTTACATGGTAAACACCAATGTTTTACTACTCCCCTTATTGATCTCTTTTTTCAATTATAGCAACTGCTGCAGCAGCTCCAAAGTTGTCTTGTGATGATGAGCTAGTGTTCCTGTTAGTCTTTCTTTTGTAAATTCTCATATTATTCACAAATGTTGTTGCCGAAGTTACTTTTAATATAAGCTAGTTAAATCTATGCACAGAAATATGTGTTACAACTTACCCCATCAGCCTATTACCCCATCTCATACTTAGTCAAGTTTTTGTTAATAACTCAAAGAATTAAGTTTTAGTGGCTTAACCTTGTTAAGCATTTAATAGCCAATTGTTTTGTGTTTCGTCTGATATAAAACATTTCAATAAAACTGCACCCGCTATCTCCCCAGAAGACAAAAATTAAATTTCGAAAAATTTACTTTGCCTACTCAAAAAGCTTGTTTTAACCGTAAGCCTATTTTTAGTCAATGTTATTTGCTAGCAATCGGTCTTAATATGATTGTTATTTGGGGCTATTTAAAATTTTGCTAGTTGATGTTAGATTTCGACAAATAAGAATGTTACAACTTACTCCATGTTAGAACTTGCCCCGGTCTCCCCTATGGTAAAAATGTTTACCAACTTAAATTTGGTAAAAATACAGTATTATTTTCACGTGGGAGTAATAAAATTTGTGTCTTTAATGTATGTTTGTTATGAAAACTGGTGGTCTCGAAAAAAACAAGAAAGAAAGGGTTCTGCTCACAATGGCGTACCAAGGATTTTTGAAAGGGGGGGAGCATACAAGCACAATTAAATATGTTTAGTAGAAAAAAATTTTAAGTGGTAGCAAAAAAAAGGTCTTCACTTTAAATCAGTCTAAGATTTTAATGATTTTTATCCCAAAAATAAAGCGTTCTCCAAAAAAAAGTTTTTCGTTTTAAATCAGTCTTGGATTTCATGATTTTCGTCTCTGAAGACTAGTGTTCTCTAAAAAAAGAAAAAAGGGTCTACACATGAAACCTGTCTTCGTTTTGTAACGGGATTTCTGCCCAAATGGCCAAACGGTCAAGCCCTAAATTATTAGTGACTACGGTGGTAAAATTTATATTTTTGTTTGTTTTGTTTGTTTTTGTTTTTTATTGTAATAGTGTGTGTATTTGTTGTAAAATTTGTCTTTCTACAATTTGTTTCTTCCTCCTTAGCGCCTAACAAAATAAATGATTGATTGATTGATTGATTTCCAAGGCATGCAAACATAAATCGGTGCGAAACAAAGAAAAAAATAAAAATCATAAATGACCTCATGTTTATAGAAATAAACATTACATATAATAAGACATGAATAAATAATCTTTATCTAAATCTTTGTTGACGCAATAGAATTTGAAAATGATTTTTTGTTCTTCTACTTCCCGTTGTTTTGTTTTACCTTTGACTTTTTTTGATCACCGCTAATCTGAGATTTTTCAAAGTGTGGTCCGGTTTATTGAAATGTTCGGCTACAAGTTTTTTCTATTGTATTTAATGTCGCTTCTGTGTCCATTCATCTGTTGTCTGATTGAATGTCTGATTGAATAGAGTTGAAGATGGTAAAATAGAAGAAGAAAGATGTTAAAAAATATACGCGAAGACAGGAAAAGCACTAGTCAGAAATCAGAATATTTGGAGTAGAAGGATATAAAGAAAGCTCAAATTTTGAATGGTGAATGTTTGGAAGAAAGTCTTGATAATCAAATGCC
Organism: Diplosoma virens; assembly: GCA_963680785.1. Taxonomy (NCBI): domain Eukaryota; kingdom Metazoa; phylum Chordata; class Ascidiacea; order Aplousobranchia; family Didemnidae; genus Diplosoma; species Diplosoma virens. The sequence goes on along the minus strand of OY796880.1, from coordinate 56,338,316 downwards.
TACTTCAGAGGGATTAGTTGGAAACGAGTCAGTTACAGTTTTAAGAGACATCGCGTGTTCTGGAGTGATCGTGAAGAAAAATTTGGAAAAACAAGAACAGCTAACAGACAATATTGGATATCTTATGACGGTCGCACGCACTTTGTTAAAGACACCTTTTGCATGTGTGGAAGTGAGCACGTCTTATTTCAGCGGAACAGTGGAAACTTTGTGCCTAAAAAACCCACTATATGAACTAATGACAGGAAATATTCCTGAAGCTAAAGCACCCGATGATCCAGTTGAGACTTGCTGCGTGAAGCAGTTCCTCGGTCACAGTCTAGAATGAGCAAGGAATATAAATCTCTGAAAGTTGCGGAAATCACGAATCGATTGGCTATAACAAAAGATAGACTCGTCCTGCTTCAAGAGGACCCGTCCCTGTCAAAGTATGCGAAGAAGTAAGCATCCTGAGTCAGGAACAGAAAAGAAACCAATTACGTGAAGAGGAAAAGAATTTTGTACGGTCTTACCCAGAAAGTTGGTAAATAAAGGATGGAGCTTAAGCAAATTTTAGTGCCGAAGGACTTGAGAAAAAAGATGTTGAGGTTGCGCATGATACGATGCTAGCTTGGCACACGGAAGTCAAGAAGACGGAAGAGCGGATATTAACCAATTTTTGTTGGCTAGAGATTCATCAGAATGTAATGAGTTTTGCAGATCGTGTGATGTATGTCAGAGGACAGTATCAAAAAGGAGTGTGGCAAAAGTTCCGCAGGGAAAAATGCCGTTGATGGATTTGCTTTTTAAACGGGTGGGAGTTGGTTTAAGTGGCCCGGTTACGCCAGCAAGTGACAAGGGGCACCGATATGTACTAACTTTGGTACGAGGGGCATTCAAAAAGTAATGCACCCAACTTCATTATGTACAAACAAATTATAATAGCAACATGTATTATACATCAAAAGAAAGGTACAAGTGTGAGGATTACATTTTTACTTCTCCACATAGTCTCCACCTCTCTCAAGAGCTACAGTCCATCTATGAACGAGGGCATGTATACCAGTGTTGTAGAACTCAGCCGGTTGATGTCTAAGCCAATTCAAGACAGCAGTTTTCACTTCATTGTCATTGCCATATCGGTTGCCCCGGAGTCCTTCTTTCATTGGACCAAAGAGGTGGTAATCTGACGGTGCCAAATCAGGAGAATATGGCGGATGTGGTATCACAATTTATCCAAATGAAGTGATGGCCTCCATTGTCCTGATGCTTGTGTGAGGACGTGCATTGTCATGCTGGAGGAGCACATTTGCCATGTAGATTACGCGATCTTTGCCCCTCGTAGATTACGCGACACAGTTTCCAGAAGCCGTCTCTCTTAAAAATATCGACACTGAAACAGTTGCAGAAACACTTTTGGATCTGTGCAGCCGATTTGGAATACTAGAAAAAGTACTTAGCGATCTTGAAACTCAGTTTGTATGAGACTACATGCAGGAAGTGTCAAGGTTGCTGTCGATGAGGAGGCTGACAACGACTCCTTATCATCAAAGATGAAGAAGATGCTGAGGCGACTGTGTATTGAGCAGCCTAAGCAGTGATATAGATTCATAAACCCGCTTTTATTCGCGTACAGAGAGCTCCCGAAACATCTATCGGTCTTTCATCTTTTGAACTTTTGTATGGTCGTACTGTGCGAGAGTCCATGACAATTTTGAAAGACCTGTGAACAGGCGAAAGTGAATCCACGGAAGTCAAGACCAGTTATTGATATGTTTTACAGTTAAGAGAAAGATTGGAGGAAACAATGCAGCTCGATCAAAAGGAATTAACGAAAAATCAAATTAGATACAAATACAACTACAACAAGAAGACAAGGACCGATTGTTTAATGAAGGCGACAAGGTTTTGATCATGCTACCAACAAGCAACGATAAACTTTTCATGCAATGAAAAGGATCGTATTAAATTACTCAAAAGATGGGGAATCACGATTACAAAATTCTGGTTGGAAACAAGGAGAAAAGTTATCATGCCAATATGCTGAAAAAGTAGTATGCGCGAGAAAACGAAGCAGATTCAAAACCGGAAATGAAAAAGAAGGTCTAAAAATAGCAGCCAGTGCGAAAGTGTGATACTCGTACAATTCCAATCGCCAGCATTGAAAGACAATCAAATTAGATTGCGCTTTAGCAAAATAGGACTACATAAAGCGCAATTAATTTGTTTAATCTTTGATGCGCAGCGGAATAAGGTGCAAGTAATCTTTTTATTTCTCGGTGCGCAGCGCAATTAAGCGCAATGTATAACTTTTTAACTACGAGCGTAGTGCAAAGTGCGCAACGCTTCGAAAAAAAGTATGAAAGCGCAGCGCAACTTCCGCAATTGCGCAAGTGGCAGAAGTTGCGGAATTGCGCTTCAAGTTGCGCTTGCCCACCTCTGAATATAAGTTCGAGGCAGTGGTGGATATTGAGTGAGGCGAATGAGGCAGTCGCCTTAGGTCCCCCTTTTTTTGGGGGCCCCCTCGAAAATAGCACATACAGTTTTGAATCCGCTGCAGACGTTTGTTCAGAGAACGATTCTGGGTGAAGACCTTTTTTTTTTTTAGAGAAAACCCTGATTTTGGGAGAAAAATACGTAAATCAGAGAGGAAATCGAAGTGAAGACCTTTTTTTTTTAGAGAGCACCCTGATTTAGGGAGAAAAATATGCAAGCCAAGATCAGATCTCTTTTTTTCTCAGACAACATCAATTTTTGAAAATTCTTGCTTCGGGCCCCTAAATTGGAATATCCACCACTGGTTCGAGGTACTAATTTACTCCTAAAGTTAGTCCGTACAAAGTTGTTAAGTGATTGTTTGCAATTGTTGGCGCTGTAAATTGCTGTGAAGTTATGTGAAGCTTGAGAGTCAAATTTTACGAGACCCGATCAAGTTCGTTTGGTTTTGTGAATGATATATTTTTTTTATAGTTACGTAGAAACTGTTTTTCTTGCTATCTGTTGAGAGAAGTTTCCTGGAGAATGATTGTAGCCTACCTATCTTTAACATACTGTATTAAGAACTTCAGTCTCTCAGCAAACTCTTTCTGGAGCCGGAATAAATATAAATATACGTACACAGTTTTACTTCAGCGCAGGTATTTAGGTTACCTTGTTTAACTGGTCTTTTCGAATACTCGAGTAAAGTTATGACACCTATTTTCACCCCAAACAATTGGTGATAGTTAAAATAAAAAAATCTCTTTACTTCAAATCTCGGGAATTTTTCCTGCGCAAGTGGTTGCTCATCGGCGGCAAAAAAATTTGATTTTTCCCAAATAATTCTTTGTTGCTGCCCAAAAAATTCTAGTTTTGCCCAAATTTTTAAGACTTAGTGGGGCAATTTTCTTTTCCCCGGTTCGCACAGCTACTGCCTAATTACTTTTTAATCACTTTGTAAAAGCAGAACCAGAAATCCTGATCAAAACCAAGAAAGGTCTCAGAAAAAATAATAAAATTACTTTTGAAACCAGAAAAGGCATTTTTTTATTTTCACCTGTTTTGGACTGCGATTCCAATTTTCCCGATGTACCCCCACGTTTTGCACTCTGGAGGCGGGCCTGTGGATGGTATACGCCTCTGTTTATTATATTGAGTCCGGCGAGTCCCGGGTTTTAAGTCTCAGTACGAGTCGAGACCGAATACAAATCAGCATAAATAAGCATATTTGTTTCGAAAAACTTTATTGCAAATTTAACCACAAGACCTCAAAAAATTTAGTTGCATGCTGCGCTATAGGCAATCTGATAAATAGTAATAAAACGAATAAAAAAATACCCCAAACGTAAAGCAATATTCGGGGCTCTTTAAAACTAAGTGAAGATAATTGCGTGAAAGTTATTCTACGTCCTCCCCCAACCGATGGCCGAACGCTTTGGCTGTGGGAATTTCTGCTGTGATGTTTCGGCTGAGGACGAGGTTAGGGCAGTGATTCTCAACCTGTGTGCCGCGAGGAATTTTTTAGTGTGCCGCGTATATTTTTGTCTTTGATCGCTTATTTTTCCGCAAAACCAAATTGAATTATTCTATTTCTTGGCTCAATAACAAAAAATTAGTTGTTTTTCCTTGTGCAACTCGTTTGCTTATTTCTTCTTTATTATTAAACAATACAATTGTTACGTCGTAAAACATCTTTCATCTATTTTCAGTTTCCGATAATTCAGCACTCAAGTCACATCAAATAAAACAAGGAAGTGTGATGAGTTAAAGGTAGAGAAGCTCTGAACGTAATGCAGCGTCGTTAAGATTAAAAGTTACCATTATTTCTTGTTCACAATTGCATTTTCGATTCTTAATTCTTTAAATTGCTGTTCGTTTGAAACCTTCGAGCGTAGCCAGTACAAGCCTAATCGTGAAGCAGCTTATCGAAGGATGCAACAGCGTGACTTGTGTGACAAAAAAAAGGGTGAAAGAAGAGAGTCTGATAATCTTGGTCGCAGATCTAGCTCAGCTAAGTTTCCGAAATCATGAAAATTATCTCATTCTAGCAGAGTCATGTGGATATAGAACACGAAATCTTTTTAATATAGAAAGACAAGATAACTTTTTAAAAGTCAAAATACAATACAGTGAGCCATGAAATAGTCTCGAGAGCTGCTTAAAGCCTAAGTAGGCAAACTAAAGCTATGCCTGATGAGAGCGGTTTCTCAGAGATAAAAGCAGTTGTTTTATAAGCTACAACTGCATTAAGAAAAAAATCTAATCTTAATAAAAATAGCAGAGCCAAGGTTACGGTATTTGATCATATTTATTAAAGTAGACGTTTAGAATAAATTATAATTCTATGCCACTGTTATTCAAATAGTATCCGTATTAAATATATTTAAAATAACTTTGGCTCTGCTATTTTTAGTGAGATAATATTTTTAAAAATTCATGCACTGCGCGGTTTTTACCACGTTCGGAAATTCTACAAATACATGATAGTATGGCGTTCTCAGTTATCACGGCCATTCCAAATAATGTGTTATACCAGGAGCTTGCTGTAGTAAAGCAGGTCGTCATAGCACATTGTTTTTATGGTGGTAAGTTAGCAAGGCTACAGTAATAAGGTAAAGCGAGGGGGTCAAATGGAGAGTCGGCCGTGATTGAAATTTAGTTGAAAACAGAGAGGATGGAATTGGAATTAGGGTGCGGGTAAAATGGTCAGGGAATAGAAAACTAATTAAATTGAATCCATTAACGACTTTCTTATTATAACTTATAATTAACATTAAAAATCAGTGGTTACGTCTTAAAAAAAAATTATCACGGCTGACTCTCCATTTGATGCAAACGACGTGGATAGGTCCAACAGATTAATTCAAGTTTAAATAATGCATGGGTTTAGTTTTAGTGACAAAATTTAGTCATTAGTTTAGTAGTCAAACCATAAAAAAGTATTTAAAAATAAGCAGTACCAGTAACAAAAGTGGTGCATTGCAACAGAAAGTACCTGCAAAAAAAGGAGTCAAGCGTAAATATAAAGAAGACTACATAAAGTACGGTTTTGTTGCTTCTGGATCCTACGATCACCAACTTCCTTTGTGTATTATTTGCAATCTTTCCTTGTCAAATGAGGCCCTCGTTCCTAGCAAACTAAGCAGACACTTAGAAACCAATCACGAATCTTTAAAAGATAAACCAAAAGCATACTTTGAGAATCTCTTGTTACAAAAAGATATAGAAGCCAAACGATTTAACAAGTACATGAAGTTGCCAGAAAAGGGGTTAGTTGCCAGCTACAAAGTGGCTCATTTGTTGGCTAAACGCAAAAAAGCTCACACTGACGCCGAATCTGTTATTGCACCATCAGTATCCATTATTGTAGAAACTATGCTTGGAAGTGATGCTGCAGATACGGTAAGCAAAGTTCCATTATCAAATGACACAATTTCGAGAAGAATTGAAGACCTATCTTCGGATATAAATGATCAAATTCGTGAGCATTTTGATGTGCAAGGACAAGATGACGAGTTATCTCAACTTTGGGCACTGCAAGTTGATGAATCTACTGATAGTACAGGAAAAGCGCACCTTTTAGCTTTTATTAGATTCGTAAAAAACGGGTCGTTTGTAAACCAATGCCTATTTTGCAAAGAGTTAAAAACCACTGCTAGAGGGGAAGACATATTTACACTGGTCGACGAAAACATTTTGTTGTTGAACTTACAGTGGAAAAACTGTGTTAGCATTTGCACTGATGGCTGCCCATCCATGCAAGGGAAAAACAGGGGATTTGTTGCTTATGTTCGCCACCAAAATCCAAACGTGTTTGTAGTGCATTGTATGATACATAGAGAAGCTCTCGTCTTTAAAACATTGCCAACAAATTTACATTCAGTAATGAAGCAAGTTATTGAAGTCGTAAATTTCATAAAAACTCGTCCCCTCCAAAGCCGACTTTTTACGCAACTTTGTAAAGAAATGGATTCAAAATTTAAATGCTTGCTGTTTCACACAGAGGTCCGATGGCTCTTGAGAGGAAAGGTACTGAAACGTGTATGCCAACTAAAGGCTGAAATTTGTTCTTTCCTGGACGCTCAGAAAAAAGACTTCGGGTTTTCTGTACATGACGAACTGTGGTGGTTACGAGTGCAATTTATAGCAGATTTATTTGAAAAAGTGAATGTTTTGAATTCAAGCTTACAAGGGCCATCCGAAAATACAATAACAGCTACATCAACATTGATTTCTTTTGACGAAAAACTGTCTTTATGGAAGAGAAAAGTATCTGAGGAAAATGTAGATGCTTTTCCTACAGTCAACAAGTCTTCTTTAAAAAAAAGAATAATTCCGGAAATTTTAAACACTTTGTCAGATCTCCAGTTTTCACTCCGAAACTACTTTCCAGAATTCAGTGTTAAAGATTACGGGTGGGTAATCAATCCATTTGGAAAAAATAACGACACAACGAATCTATCTACCGAAGAAGAGGAGCAGCTTATTGAGCTACAAAACAATTGTTTTTATCGGTCCAGTTTTTCCGAAGAAAACCTACATGACTTTTGGTTGTCCATCGTAAAAACATATCCTTTGCTAAGGATAAAAGCAATCAAAATTCTTCTTCCATTTGCATCATCTTGGCTTTGCGAATTTGGATTTTCCGCACTCATTGAAATCAAAAGTAAAAAAAGACAACGCCTTCTTGCTATTGACGATGAAATGATAGTATGTCTTACGTCATTAGAGCCTCGATTCGAATTGATTTGCTCGAAAAAGCAAGCACAACCGTCCCATTAAACATGTATGTTTGGAGTATTTTCATTTCATTTATGTATTCATTTCAATTCAGTATTTCATTTCAATCTCATTTCATTTATGTTTGGAGTATGTTTGAGTTTTAAATTTTGTAATGTGAAAGTGTGCCGCGGATGAATTTTTGATTCTTTAGTGTGCCTCAAGCACAAAAAGGTTGAGAACCACTGGGTTAGGGTTAGGGCTAGGGTTAGGGTAGGGTTTTAGGCCAAAAAATATGAGGCAAAACGTCCTACATTCCCTCCGACCTACCTTTGGTCCACACCTCGTTCAGACATAAATTATGGCGCCGGCTAAAACTATTAAAATATTCTTAATGCCACATTTTTTAGCAAACCAACGAACAGCAAATAAACATTTTTCAACCTAAATTGTCCTTTTTTTATATAAAGAAATGGAAAGCAAGTCACGTGTACTTCTGCACGTGGCATATCGAAAAAATGTAGTCTGTCTTAAAGACACACTGTGCCAAGTATTTTAAGTATTAAAGAACCAAGAAAAGACATTCAAAGGTTGCACATCAAAGAACAAGAACGTTGTTATTACAGAAACAAATCTTTAAAGACTAATTATTAAAAACATCGTTACATAGGAAGCAAGAATAAAGAACAAAAATAAGAAAAAATATAATCCTGTACTTTAGCGCAGTAAATAATTCACACTTTTCACGAAGCTTAAACAAAGTCTGGAGTGATTTTATTTACCGCGCTAAAGTACAGGATTACCAGAAAAAAATTGTTTTTCCTTCACTATTTGCCGAGCTGACATAAAATCTTGAAGCCCGCCAGGTTAGTAAGGGTGAAAAGTGAACAAGACCCAAAAATCTATTAGTAGTTCTAACGATTTGATAATTTTTTTAACAACTCAAAGAGTCAAATGTATTTTCAATTTTGTTAGAATCACATATATATATCAGTATATTTTGCAATCCGTTAACCAGCTGTAAAGATTGCTTCAATTAACATAGTATCACTAAATTTGTTAAAAATTTTTATCTTCAATCACAAGATGTTAACATAGCATATTTATATGTTAATATTATTGATATTAGATTGCTATAGACCAGCCAGCTGACCATTAATCAAGTATTTACCAGCTTACTGTAAGTCTGGCAATTTTTTTGTTAGGCCTATATTGCCATGCTATCACTAATTTTTTTATTTAGATGAAAAATATTTGACAAAAATTAACATAACAGGTTTACTTCATCATAAATCAGTTTTAAGTTTTTCGGTCTGCTTTCAACAAGCTTCAGAGCCTTGTATCTAATTATTTACTTAAAAAAATTCAGTTGCTGTATTAAAAGTAGTTGTAGTATTTGTATTTTTATTAAAATTGGGGTTGCTTTTTCATTTTGGATTGTTATGAGCTTTTTATCAAAAAGCTTTTTGTATTTTGCTTTTTATTATAAAATAGTTTCCATTAATGTTATTGAGATAATGTCTAGGATATTTTATGCTTATCACCTTGATGTAGGTTTTTTTGGCTTCTCATTTGTTATTTGCCCAAGCTTACATTAAAAACTTTTGAATTCATAAATCTTGAAAGCTTGTAAATTCAGTAATAGCAAGCAGTAAACAAGACCCTATTAAACAAGACTAACATCTTTACAATCAAATTAATTGTTTATATTTTTCATTCTTTTTTGAAATGCTAAAAACTTTTTCAAAAAGTATTTTTTAACAGAATAGTAATTCATGAAAATAAATAAAATAGTTTTTTTTTTAAGTAGTAGTGTAGCTGTAATTTGAAATAACTTTTAACAAAATAATTTCTGTATTTCGAAATGTAAAAAATATTTTTGTGTATTCTAAGCAAAAAATATATGCAGAAATTTATGTTTTTAGATATAACTTACATGTCTGTTTTTATTAATTATAATTGACTTGTTAAATGTAAGATTTGCTTCCAATGTTTTGGACATATTTCCAAGGCCACTTTTTCAAATTTTCATTATTTTTTAAATTAATGTGTAAAACTAAAATTTACAATTTAGATCATTAAGAAACAGAAAAAATAATAATGTTCATAGTTTTCTTGAGATTTATAAATAATTCTTGTGATATGTATATTCCAAATTTATTATATATATACCAATCAGTGCATTATTAATATAGAGTGTGGTACATATATTTACTATTTTATAAATCAAAGCTATATGAAAATTTGTACATTTATGTTCCATTATTTTTATCAACTGAGCATTTTTTGTACATGTACATTAAGCTACTCTTTTGCTCTCATCATCATTTGCAAGCTGAACTAACCCAGCAGCAGAGGTTTGGCACCATAAGCCAAGAAAAATCACTAAAGTAACGATTGGTTTGTACATGTTAAATTGCTGTCTAATGACATGGATATACTTTTTTTTGATTTTATAAAGTCAGAATTATAAAAAATTATTGTAAATTAAAAAAATGTATAATCAAATCATATTTATCTGTAACTTGTAAAAGAAAAAATCTATATGTTGTTTTTAGTTATACATAAGCACAATTAATAGAATGGACAAATGTGAATATGCTCAAATTAAGCTTGAAGTTTATCTGATGAAGTTAACTCCATTGTGCTGGTCTCAATTCCATAGTGAAAAGTGTAGTCTTGTTAGCTTTTCAAAAAAAAGCAAGGCAAAAATTTTGCCTAAGTTTATTAATTATTTCCATCTTTATTTGTTTGAAGAGCAGTTCATATTTTATATCATCTAAAAGCTTGTTTCTTTCTGATTAAAATGGTATAAAATTTATAAAAATTCAACAAAAAATGAGTCAGTAATAAATAAAAGTATTGACCTTAGTTTTTCTTCAAAAATTGTCTTGTCTTCTTGTGTCCCAGTGTGGCAAAATACTTTAACTTTTTTAATTGCTAACAGTAGCTAGAGATCTAATTTTTACATTGGAAAAAAAGTTTTTCAAAATGTGAAGTTCAGTCAGTTCAGTTATTTTTTTAAATTCTGCCACTTGTCAAACAAAATACTTATATCAACGTAATTACACTATGGAAAAAAGGACATGCAACAAAACCAAACAACGTTGAAACATGCAAAAACTCAATAAACTACACTAGCTAAGGTAACAGCTTGCATGGTTGCATCACCTAAAAAAAAATATATATACAAGTATAGAAAATAAAAATGCCTAAAACAAAAAAAAAAAAACATTAAAAAATGCATAAAAACAACAAAAATTAAGATAGCCTTGTTTATTATTATATTATTTGCTGGCATGTAACCCCAGCACAGGGAGGCTTTCAGGTATTACACCTTGCCCAAGGGTGACCTGGAGGAAGTTGTAATTGGGTGTCCTCATTCATCCTGACTTGATAAGCTTACAACCAGATGCAGTTTACACTCATACCCAAGAGAAACATATTTACTAGAAACCAAACTGCTTAAAAACGAGAAGCACCAGACTCGAGTTTATCTATAAAATCTATAAAATCATAGAAACATATTTGTAGACAAGACTTGTTTTTGTAACATATTTATTTTTATTTAAAATTCTTTAAACGTATTATTTAAAGTTCTAATGTGAATTTATTTTAAGACTCTGCTGGCATTAAACTTTTTTATCTGGTCAACTTTTAGGAAAAAAAAAAGTTTGTCACGTTTCAAGACTAGTTTAATACAATTTGGGATTAAATGATTGTTCCAGGTGCATGTAGAGTTGAATTCTTGAATTGATATTGACGATGACCTGAAATATAAAAAGAAAACAGCAGCAGGCAGGAAAAAAAACTTTTTCTATGTTGCAGGTACGGCATTATGTTTTCGTAGATTCGTCGGGTATTGCACCAGTTAGATAATAAATTTTTAGTTAATTGTTAAAAGAAACTAATGTAGAGCAGTTTTTAATTTCTTGAGGCAAAGTATTCCAAATTTTAGGTCCAATAAATTTAATAGATTGTTGGCAGACTGTTGTTCTAAAACACGAAGAAATAATTTGACTGTCATTTCTAGTTTTAATTTGACATGGTTTAAGCTAAAATAGTTGTGGTTTAAGCTGAATTGGAATAGGAAGAGTGTGTTTTTGAAATTTATACATTAAAATTGCAATTTCACTTTAACACAACTGCTGAATATTTAAAAGCTTGTTTTTGATCATAACATTTTTTATACAGCCTCTCTGTTTTATTCCATACATGGCTCGAATAAATTTATTACAAATACGTTGAAGTTGATTGATTGTTGTGCAACTTCCATAGCACCAGCTGGTGATACAATATCTTAAATGACTTAATAATAATGAATTGTATAAAATTAGCATTGCTTTAATGGTAAGAAACGGTTTTACATGCATAATATTTCCTAGAGAAGAACGAATTTTTTGTTTTATCATATTCATGTGCTCTTTCCAGCTTAAATTTTCATTAATTATTACATCCAAAAAGTGAATTGATGAAACTTTTTCAATAGTATTATTTTTAAAATGTACTTTGAACGATGTATTTGAGACAAAATAATTAATTTTTCTAAGAGTAAAAAGTAGATATTTAGTTTTTGCAGAATTTACTTTTAGTTTATTTGCAGTCATCCATTCATCAATATTTTTAAGTTCAAGATTAGTTTTTGAATAGACTGATTGTATATTTTTACCAGTAATAAAGATGTTATATCATCAGCAAACAATACATTTGTGCTGAAATTCAAGCAGTTTCTAAAATCATTAACATAAAGTATAAATAAAAAAGGACCCAAAATTGAGCCTTGAGGTACCAAGCTGGTGATTGGCTTTATAGTTGAAGAAAGACAATTATTGAATTGCACCTGTTGCATGTGTCCTGATAGATAGCTTTTAAACCAATCGAATGCAGTTCCTCGAATTCCATAATAATTCAGTTTATAGAGTAGGATGTCATGATCTAGAGTGTCAAAGGCTTTGGAAAGATCAAAAAAACACCAATTGTTAACAGTTTTTTTTCAAAAGCATCTGCTCTGTTGCTAATAACTAGTGTGGTAGCATGACTTGTGGCATGTCCTGGGCAAAATCCAAATTGTTTAGCATTAAGAATGTTGTAGCATTTCAAGAAGTTGTACAATCTTTTATACATAATTTTTTCCAGAAGCTTTGAAAACGATGAAAGTAAGCTAATAGGCCGATAGTTAGATAGATTTTTTGAATCACCTTTTTTAAAAATAGGAACTATTTTTGTTTTTTTGAAAGCATCTGGAAATTTGCCTTGGAGGAGTGATAAATTAAAGATATAGCTAAGAGCATGCAATGCATCATCTGAAAGATACCTCAAGACAATGGGTGGTATTTGATCAAATCCAGTACTTAACTTTGGTTTAATTTCTGCTATTAGTCTTTTTAATTCAAGGAAACTTGTTGGAAAAAGATATACTGAAGATAGATGAGAAGATTTTAAATAATTAGAAAAGTGAGAATTAGAATTAGGTAAATTTTTAGCTAATTTACCGTAAAATCTCTATTTGAACACCACCTCTAATAGAATGCCACTATAAAGGAAGGGTTGAAAAATAGAGCACCACCCTCTAATTGAACACCACCTCTAATAGACCGCCACTTTGACATTCATTGATTAAATTCACTTTGACAGTGAATTTTTGATTACTTACCACTAACTGTGTTATGGTAGATGTTTTTTCTTTTCATTAATTAAATTTATCTTCCCAAAATTCTGACCAGCTAGTCGAAAAATAGAGCACCACCCTCTAATTGAACACCACCCCTAATAGAACGCCACTATAGGGGAAGGGTTGAAAAATAGAGCGCCATGGCGCTCAAATAGAGATTTTATGGTAACTGCTGCATTTGAAAAATGTTCATTGAATGCATTAGCAATTTCAACATTATCAGTAAGTGTTTTATTTTTATGTAAAAGAGAAGTAGTCTGTAGTTTGAAAAGATTTCTTCCCATTAAATTGTTTAAAACTCGCCAAGTTTTTTTGATTGTATTTGTGTGAGACTTGAGTTTGTTTTGAATAAATGTTTTTTTTTTGTTGTTTATTAAATGAAAGTAAAAGTTTCTTATTTTTTGATACTTTTTTTTAGCACAGTGGGTTTTTGTTTTCAGAAAATGTTTGTATAATCTGTCTTTTTTTCTTGCTAAGTAATGAACTATGTGAAGTAATGAACAACCGAGCATTTTTTGTTCAAAGAAGTTTGATCGACATATTTTTATATCCTTGTGCACTTGAGTGATTTCAACAAGATCATGTGTGTGCACATGCTTCAAAAAGTCACATGAATCAACTGAAGCAGAAAAGTTAAACTATGCCGGCTTTTAAACTAATAGGAGAAAGAAAGTTATTTTGTTGATATGCCAAAACAGTTAATGCATGGCAAGGCCTGACTGGCTAAAAAAATTATTACTGAATAAAAGCTACATTGTTTCATGTTGTGGTTGAAGTAATTGCACAGCAAAAATAAAAGAAGTTTTTCTGTGTCAAAATGTGGCAAAGTGTGCTTTGAAGCATAGCAATTCATTAACATTTATTCAATGCATTAGAGAAAAAAGATTCCTGTCCCAGCACGTCTTTTCAAAAATCTTTGTGAGAAGGATACATGGCACAAAAGAATTAATATAGTTTTATTTATTTGAATAGATGTTTGGTGGTACAGAATTTGAAGATTGTGTGAAGTAAAAGATTTTTCTTCCCAAAGCTTTTCATCTGACACTCTTCAGGGGAAATCGTCAGAATGAAGCAGATTGTTCTGCTTCATTCTGACGATTTTCCCTGAAGAGTAGGCATAGTAATATATCAATAAAAGCATAAATTTTAGTTTAATTGTTGTTAATTCATGCGATTCTTATTGCTGGGAGTGTAAAAAAACTTTTGTGCTACTATTGGTAAAGGTAAAAAGTTAAAGAAATGCATTTTAAAAGTATTATTTTTTCTTGAAAATGGTGATGAAATAAAATGATGAAAAGGTTTTGATTTTATCATTTAAGTAAATTGTTTATTTGTGTTAAGTGTTGAAATAGTAAGTATTCATCAGCTAATTTTAATGTTTAATCAAAACATTACTGCATTACATTTAAAAACTGTTAATATCACAAATTTAAAAAAAATGCAACGACATTACTTCAACTGATTATAACTTGTCAAGTATTGATTAGCCTGTAATAAAAAGTTAAAACTGCTTGTCATCTTTTTTTTATGTGTACATATTCTTGATCAGTTTGGTATGTCAAGCACTGGGAATTATTTCAGTGATATATAACAAAAATCCTGCAGTTAAGAAAAATAGTTTTGCTAAATATATGTTTTATGGACCCATACTATATTTGCTATTATTAAAGTAAGTCAAATTGGAATATTTTGATAATTTTGTATCACACAGAAATGAATTTTTAATTTTTTGTGTTTGTTAAGTGTAATAAGCAATAAAAATGATTTTGGACCCACAATTAAATGCTGATGATGATGATGAATTGAAAGTGCAAGCTATTCAAGAAAACACTGATAATGTTGATGTAGTTGTAGAGCCAAAAATTGAAAATAGTGTTACATTAAGCAATAGTGAATTAGTGCAAAGTAAAAATAGTGATGTTACAAATTTGGAAATAGAAAACACAAACTTGAAGAATTTTTTACCACAAAAGAAAATGAGTGATGATAATGGTTTGGAACCACTACTTCCACGTGACAATGATCAAAGTAATGTGACAAACTCTTATTTGCAAAATGAATCTAGAAACAATAACTCAGCACAAATTGCTAGTCAACCTTCTAGCAATACTAAATTAATAAGATCTTCTCCCAATCCTTTATTAAGTCATACTGGTTCTACTGACAGCCATACTCCAATGCTTCATCAATCAGATGTGAAGTTACAAGAGAAAAAAGATTCAAAATTAGCTGATTTAAAAAAAGAATTAGTAATGGTTAGTTAAATTTTATTTTTAATTTGTTTTATTATTTTTTATATAAGACTTGGTTTTAGAAATGCCATGCAATAGATTTTGTGCAATTCTCATTTGCACCATATTTGACAGCAGCACTACTGATTTTTTGCTCAGTATAATTGCATATTTGATCTAGGGAAAAACATCATTCTTTTCTTGTGGTTTCTAAACTGTACTGAGACATTTTGTGTCTGATAAAGCAAGTTTAACAGTTTCTAGTATTAAGTTAATGTTTCTGGTATTAAGTGTGCTAACACTGATAGCAGAAAAACATGAGTTTGGTGGTTAATTTTTTGGAGTAAATTTTTTGTTTAGAAAGAATGTCATATTAGTTATTATTTTTTGTCATTGTACTGCATTTTGATAACTGAACAGCCATGAATTATATTTGATTTAAATTGTTGTTCTTGTGGCCTCTTCTCCAAGGTACCTATCAAAAAAATGTGTGGCTTTTGGGAAAGACAACATTACAACTAATCAAACCACTTTATTACAAATTAAAAATATATTAAAAATAAACAGTTATCAAAAATTATAATAATGTGTACACCAAAATACAGGGTTTTCCAAAAAGATGTATACACACTTTAAACAATTTCAAACCAAATGTTTATTATTATTTGCTAATTTTTCAACATGTAAAAGAATTTGCAAACATCATTCATCAATCATTGTTTTGTCACTGCCAGTTCTCAGAACTTTTAGCAGCTGAAAACTTAAATATGTGCTTTTTTGGAATTACAATGTGGCGTGACTTTTGTCAAGAGAATTAATTGGACTATTTTTTTGGATGGTGCTATGACTGGTCTTGTTTACTTAAACTTTCTGCAATAGTCTGTCATGCCAAGCATTAGTAAACACTTAGAAAAAGAGGATTTTTGTTTTTAGCTAGATGGGGCAACCCCACATTACCAATGTCAAGTTAGATCCTTTCTTGATGAGAACTTGTCAAACAGGTGGATTGGACAAAGGGATTTGTTAAATATCCTCCATGTTCACTAGACCTCACATCCCTTGAATTCTCTAATGGGGATACCCAAAAGACAAATTCTATGCAATAAAACCTACAACAATCATTGAATTGAGAGTCAATTATTCTTGCCAACACTGATCCAAAGCAATTGTTGACTGTTGATTTTATTTGTTTTTCATATTTAAGGGAAATTTATTTTATGATTAAGGGAAATGTTTAAATATGAAAAAAAAAAAGAAAATCAATAGTGAACAATTGCTTTGGATCAGTGTTGGCAAGAATGGTTTCTCTTAAAAAAAAATGTTGCCTTCTTTTCTAAAGGATGTTTTGCCTGCTCATCAGCAAAATAATATTGTATATGAATACTTTATGTCACTGTGGTAATGTGTAAGTAGGTAGAATGTCCCAATGATTGGAAGAACAAATTCAACAACATGCTTCAAAATTTATTAGAAGTAAAATTAAACTTCAAAAAGATCTCCCAAGACGTCAATATAAATTCACTCAAAACACATCTATTTCTGATTCAGCTATTGGTCAACTTTTGTTAGACAACAAAATTTGCACAGAAAAATTTATTACTAACTGGTTCTCTATTTTTAGCTACAGGATGATCATCTTTTCATTTGGCAATGCTTAAAGCCAACTTCATATAGTCTTGTGGTAAATCGAAACCAGCTCTAAATTTGAACAATTTGAAACAATTATCGATCTCAATGCAGTCACAAGAACTTTATAAAAACTGGACATTCAAAGCATCAAAAAGCAGACAACAAGAAATCAATTGAAGTGGCAACTTCAATAAAGAGAAAGAAAAGAAGTTTTGAAAATATTATTGTTGGTCTTTCTTGGATTAAACCAATAAAGGACAATTCTATTGGAATAAGAGACATTTTTAATTTAAAATATAATATATAATCTATTTTGTGTCTGTAGAATCGTTTTTTACAGTTAATATAAAAGTAATTTTTAATATTTGTATTATTAATCTGCAATAATTACATCCAGAAGACCACAGTCTCTTGAACCATCTTTTTGTCACCGGAAAGAGTTCATCTATGGATTGAAGCTTTCTTGCTTGCAGCACAAGTGAGTGGTAACCAATTGTGTGCTTGCTTTCTCCAACCAATCAGAGGTGCTGTTGCTTTGACATCTTCCACTACTATATGAACCATGGTTTTCTTGCAGTTTGTCATTTGCTAACAAATTATTCTGACGAGAGTAGGCCAAAAGAATTCTATAGTAAACAGTCTTTTTAAGAACTACTGAAAAAATTAAAAGAGTTATGATTGTGTCCATTCCGTTGGTTATTTTAAAGTCTTGCATAACCAAGAATTTATTCAAATATATAAAGTGTGTATACATCTTTTTGGGACACCCTGTATGAATCCTTATTTAAATTTTAGTACAAAATAAAATTGTCTCTGATTTAAATGACAGAACAAATGTACTATTCTTTTTTTTCTTTGTTACTTTATTGTCTTTCTTACGTTTTTTGCCAACCTTCATCAAATCAAGTTGTCTGTTATTTGTTCTCCCTGAATGCACAGTTATCAATATACTTTTTGTCAAGTAATCACCAGTGGCAATTATTTTGAACATAGTAATTAAAAATTGCACTAAACATCAAGGTTTGTCATGAGTGCAATTCACCACAACTGCTGTTCAAAAAGTTGTTCAATTTGAAGACTGCTGGCTTAAAATGCTTGGCCTAGTCAAGTATGAGCATTGTGGTAAATAATAATGACTCTAATTAACTGAATTATGTAGCATTCTTGTTACCATACTTTTGGAACTTTCTTCAATTATTTGAATTAACATTGTAATCAGAATAACTTATCAATTAACACTTTTTTTGCAATGTTTGCATATATCCACAAAGTTTACATTACTATTTACATGTACACCAATTTCCAATTTACTTCACACTTTCAAAAAACTTTTCTCAATGCAACATTTAGATACATCCTTTGTTTCAAAAACAATATCATTTGTTTAAATTTAAGCTGTTGGGAAGATTAATGTCATTTTTAATTATAAGGCTATTAGAAAAGTAGAAATGCAGTTATATTGACTTTTTTGAGAATTTCATTTTTTTGCACCACAAATTGCAATTTTTTTTGTACACAAATTGCAATTTTTTTTGTACACAAGTTTGCAAATTTTAGTAACTCAGTAAAAGTGTTAATATTCTTTAAAATATAAATTCGTAAGGGATAAAGTGGCAAAAATATGCTTTAAAACCATTTCTTGCTTAATTTGTAAAACTTACTTTAAGCTGCAACAATCCAGCCAACATGCCAATGCAGGGTTTGCAAGGGCCTTGTGAAGGGTTGATAGTGTTTGGTTGTTTCATTTGAATGAAAGACTTGTACCATATTCAGCTAGGTCTGTTGTAAAAAGTGTAGTTGAAGTTTTGTCTTCGTTTTGATGAAGATTGTTAGTGATTGCTCATTTATAGATTTTTTGAATGATTAAACGAGTCTTTTCAGTTTACTATATTTGGTGTAAGATTCTGTGATAATTATGTCTTCAACATATGTTGTGATTTGCATGTTTTTTGGGAAAAGTTGAATGTCAATATTGAATATTGTTAGAGACTAAACTCCACCTTGTGGTATTCATTGTTAATTTAAATAGGTTTACTGAGCATGCAGTTGTATTAAAAGTGTGCTTGTCATCCTTTTATACAATTTGTTATTAAATTGATAATGATGTTTGGAATGTTTATTAGTATTAGTTTGTTTACAGGTTTGTGTAATCTTCCATTTAAAAATCACAGAAATTAAATTTTTTATTTATGTGTTCAAGTTTTGGTATGCTTCATATATGTTATGCAACAAAATAGTAATCTTGTATTAGGGGGGGTTTATGAACCCCAAAAGTTGCTACTTTTTTTTATGCGAAAACATAATTTGGGTCAATTTTGAATTCCTTTAACTTTTAAACAAAAAAGAGAAAGAAGGCCAAATTAGTTATGAATGATTGTTGCCTACTACAATACAACTTGATAAAGTTTGAGTAAGAATACTACATTGATGTAACAGTTATTTTAATTCAAAATAGGAACAAAACGCTAAAATTGCAAAATTGCTCCATCTTTTGGTATAAAAATACTCCTGTGGGCACTTATTCACGTAACAGATTTTTTACCAGTGAAAGAGCATTTCTTGATAAACTTGTATAAAAAGTTTCATTTTTGTGACTCAACTACTAAGGGTTAATATGGGGGTGCAATTAACCCCCAAATTAAAAAAAAATTTTTTGCATGTCTAGAGATTTTTTAAATAGCATGTCATAAAACTTAAAATAACAAAATAAAAAAAAAAAAACTACCTTATTTATTTGAGTATAATGTGCACTGAGCTTTTCGTTGGCATTTTTGGTACAAAATGTTGCACATTATACTCGAATAAATATGGTACTTGTGTGAATGTGACAAGAGTTCTTTTTTTGTACGATTTGATACTTTTTGTAATCAAATAATGATGTATGATTATAAATATTCTGGTCATTCTGTGTCCAAATGTCCTGAAATTCAGAAATGTTCCAGCTTGACCGTCTTCAAATTTGCTCAAAATGTGTCAAAATCTCGAACATCATAATTGATGTTGGAACTGAAAATTTTAGCTCATTATCTATTTTGCTTTATAAAATATGACTTATTGAAATTTGATACCTTATTGCAACAACTAGCATGCAGCAACCATTTTAAACCAGGATTTCTCCAATTCTAAAAATTGCAGAAAGCTGATTTTTGGTATATTAACCAACTTTCTGGTATATTACATGGACCAAGTGTCAAAATAATGTTAACTTATAACATATTGAAAATATTGAGTTTCAAAATGTCCACATTTTGACTCAAACACAATTTTTTGGCCTTATTTAAAAATCTCTAGCTGCTGTAGAAACACTTAGCACTGCTCTAATTTTAACATGGATACTCCCTACCAGCTAGACCATAGCTTCACTAAATATAAAAGAAGCACCATATTAAAAAAAAGTTACATTACTTCAAAGTACCGTATTTCTTCAAATACAAGATGCACTTGCACACAACGCCCACCCCCAATTTTTGACTGAAAATTAGCACAAACTTTTGGTATAAATTGATGTCTGGGTGCATGTTATATACAAGGGCTGGGCAAGTTGGTTTATACCAAAAGTTTGTGCCAATTTTTGGTTGAAAATTGGGGGTGGGCATTGTGCGCAAGTGTGCCTTTTATTCGAAGAAATATGGTATGGACCAGCCCTAAAATTGCTAAAAATTGCACCATCTTGTCATTAAAAAATGGCCTTGTAAAAACACTTTAAAAAAAAAATTTTTTTTAACATGTGAAAGAGCTTTTTTCAACTTTGTTCTGCAACTGTTAGAGGGTGAGATACAGTAATCCTGTGCATCAGAAATTTAGTTCTTACCATATCCAAAAGAGTGCTAAGTTTCATCTATCTATAATTTTGATAAATTTTGTGCATTGTCAGAAAGTTAGAACTAAATTAATAAAAGAAAATTTCAGCTCTTTCCCTGTGTTTAGCATTCCACTATCTAAATCCAGATTAGTAACAAAAAGGCTATCATCAGGTGATGAAAGAGCTCAAGTGAAGCTTTATGATAATACTGTCAAATCAGTTTTACCACTCTTGCAGCTCATTAAAAATGATTTAACAACCTGAAAATATGTTGCTTGCATCTATAATCAAGATTGATACTTTTGATACATGGGGTGCAACTTGAGATTAATTTAGTTGTTATGCATACATAATTTTCATATCATTAATTTAGTTTTATACCAAGGTAGTAATGTTACCAACATGTAATTTTTCTTTTTGTTAAATTCGAAATCCCTTTTCTATGGTTTGTTTTATGCAATTGTTATTCTTATAATGTTTATACTAAATAAAACAATATCAATCTCAGTTCTTCACCATCAGAAATAGTGAATTAATCAGTATGCTTATTTTAGGATGACCATATGATATCTTTAGAGAAACTCTGTGAAAGATTTGAATCTGATCTTACAAATGTGAGTGCATCAAAAGTTGTTTAAAATTTGTTTTTGTTAGTATAAAACAATAAAGTAAAATTTTATTCAGGATTTTTTTATTAGATAAAGTAATACAAAAATGTAAGAATATTTTTTTAAATTTTGTTTTAGTTGTAGTGTTTTGCATAGATTTGAGACAGTTTTTTGTGTTTTATTAACTTAGAGTAGACAGTTTGTTGCATTTAAAATTTAATTTAGCTTTATTGATTACCTGATTTAATTGTTTTGCTTAGCTTTTCAATTTTTATGTCTTGCAAAAGTAGTTTGTTTTAAATAAAATAAAACATAAGTGTTAATTACATAGTTTAAGTGTTTTCAGATGTTATTGAACTGCAACATTGAAAGTGACCTTGAGGAACTCACAAGTCTTGGTTATCTACCACTTAAGATCAAAACAAAACAGATGATTTATAAAAGAGAAATACAATGCAATTCCAAAAATAAATAACCAAAATTACTAATTTTTTATCAAAAATTTTGCCTTTTTCTAAAAATTGGAAAAAATGTATAGACATGTACATTTTTAATTTATGTTCATTAATGAAATCATAAGAAAGTGGGTTTTTTAATTGTCAAAGGTTAAATAAAATCAACACAAATATATTTTTTAAAATTTTGGGTATCTGTTAGACCCAGGTGTACCATTAACAGTAGAACCAAGGTAGATGTATTGCTTTAGGTGCGGGGGTCAGCAACCTTTTCAATTCAATGTTAAAAGTGGTACATTTCTGTGCCAAACTATTGCAGTTTGTAAATTATCTTTATTGCTTCATAAGCAACAGTTTTGCACTGTCATTTTTCTGGTTAGAATAGTAAACTGAAAAAAGACAAATTAGTAGATCAACCCAATTACTATTAAATATTTATTGATATCAAATTAAGTTACAAAAATATCTTTAGTGATCCTTGTCTTTTCTGACTGATTATTATAAGTCAGCTTAGATGGGGACTAAGAATAAATTTCATGTTTGAATAATTTTGCTTACATGAATAGATGGATCCAAATGCCAATAATAAAGCTGTTGCCACCTTCTTCAAACAGCTACATTTCTCAGGTAATGATTTCCAACACTTTAAAATTAACATCTCTGGTTTTCAATTTCAACTAATTTTGCAAATTGACAAATTTACTTACCCTCAATAAAGTGCTTTGTAATCTATCATCTGCCTCTGGAAGTCATTGATATCAGTCTATTAAAAAAAAAGACAAATCCAAGTCTTTGTTGCTGTCTAGTTTGATTAAAAAAATAATATTGGGCCAAAACACTAAAAATCATGAAATCTGTGTGAAAATTGAGACATTAGATCAATGCTCTGCTACTATTTTGGTGCAGCCCACTGCTGTGCTGCAAAACCATCATATAATAGATGTGGTGTGAAATAACTTTAAATTTAAACATCCTTTTTAAAATATAAAGTTTTTTTAAGCAAAACAATGTAGTGAATCATTGGCTAAAATGCATATAAAAAAGACTAAAAACTTTCAATTTGCTTTACTTTTTTGATTAGTGAATATCTTTTTGTTATAATTACACGTTTTCAAATTTTTTTTGTTCTTGTCATCCAAACAAAATAGACAAAAAGAGTTAAGTAATCAAAAATGCCAAATAAATTAAATTTTTTAACCTTTTGGTTGTTCCTGAACACTTGGAAAGAAAAAGTGTTTGCAATCACATGTAAAAGAAAAAAGATCTTTACATTGGTCAAAGTGTGCCACAAAATTGTGAAAGTTTCTTAAAGTGTTGCATAAGTGATAAAAGGTTGCAAAGCACTGTGTTAAATCCAGGTCTGGAGAGTAGGTGTAAGAGGAGTTAAAGTTTTTCCATGGAGTAGGAGTAACAAAAAATATTCATTACTCCTTACTCCTCTACTGCATTATTGGGTTGCCATACCATCTGAAATTTTTAGAATATTTTAATTGAAGAAACA
The DNA here is from genome assembly GCA_963680785.1 of Diplosoma virens. Lineage (NCBI taxonomy): Eukaryota > Metazoa > Chordata > Ascidiacea > Aplousobranchia > Didemnidae > Diplosoma > Diplosoma virens. The sequence goes on along the minus strand of OY796880.1, from coordinate 56,315,243 downwards.
AGATTGATTCTAAGTGAATATCAATTTTTTTTGGAACACCATAATTTTGTTGTCAAAATTGAAAAATTTGAGACTGATTCCAAGTGAAGGTTTTTTTTAGAGAACACCATGATTTTATGACTTTGTCATGAAAATTGAAAAATCTGAGACTGATTCTAAGTGGATATCTTAGAGAAGGAGTAACGTTAGTAAAAAAAATCTTACTTTGGAGTAGAAGTAGGAGTAGCATTAAAAAAAACATTTTTTTCCAAAGTAGGAATAAGAGTAACCCCAAACTCACCACTACTCCCCACTTCTGGTTAAATCATGCACATAATCATATGTTTTAATGCTACTAACTTGGTAGTATAATGAGAATTTCTTCAGGTGCTTGAAGTAGCAAAAAGTTGCAGTTTGTATGTTCTGCTTGTATAACATCAAGTTTGGCTACCAAACCTTTCCATGCCTCAAACATTTATTACACTACTTCCTGGACTTTGATAATAAAAATTGAGCTTGTGAAAGTGTGCAGTGATGTCAACAAGAAATATGAATTTTTGCAAATTACTTATTATTCTTCAGTTCAGAGTAGTCCTCACCTTTCTCTCTGAAAAAGGTTTTTATTTTAAATAGAAATTCAACAAACCTTAAAGAAAACTTTACCAAAACTTAGAGACATTTAAACTTTGATTTTATTTTACACTTTGAATAATATTTTTTTTCTTTGGTGGGATATCTAAGCATATTTTTTGATAAAAAAAACAGATTTAGATTGCAGTTTATTCAAAAAATTAATCAACCAACAAATTTTCAGATTTAGGCTTTTTTTTACAATGTTAAATATAAGTTTTTGGAAGCTAATTTTTAGCATATAAATTCACTGGTTTACTTTCATTCATATAAAATACATGTATTTTTTAAAAAGAAATTTTATAATATAAAGAAAAAATTTAACTTGATTTTTACAATTACAAATTATTATCATTGGGGCAACTGCATGTAAAAATATCAAAAGTTATGAATTATAATACTATTATTGGTTTTTTTAGTATTGGAACATACATTCAACACAACTGGACAAACAATTTAATCAAGCAATTTAATTTTTACTTAAATTAAATTGATTAAATTGCTTGATGCGAAATCAATAAAATGCAAAAGTTCACTTCAATATATTCAAGGAGTTTTATTAGTTTACAACAGAGGTGACAAACATGCAACCCACAAGACAATTTTGTGCAGCCCACAAAACAGTTTGACAAAATCAACCCTCTAGATCAGAATATCAAAAGCAAGCAGCTGGAGCTTCATGTTTTTTTATTTTCTGCACTGCTACACCAGGGTCCCAGTGATGGATTTAATAAAAACCAAGATGTTATATTTTACCAAAAAATACACTTTTTACACCAGACCCAATTGAATATGACACAACTCTATCACTTGAATTAAACAACCAAACACTACCAACAAAACGCTCCCAAATTTTAGGAATCACTGTTGATCCAAAACCGACATTTTTACAACATACAGTATAAATGTCACCATCACTAAAGCAAAACAAAAGCTTAACATTCTCAAAGCACTCACTTCTAGCAAATGGGGTAAACAAAAGGAATTAATAGTCTTCACATTCAAAGCTATCACTCACCCCAGTTTGGAATATGCCAACACTATATGGCAGGGTTGGCAAAATTCTGAGATTTTTTAGGTTTTATTAATTTTTATATTTTATTGTTACATAAATTGTTTTTGAGACACTTTACTGAAAAAGAAGCTATAAAAGTGACTAATAAATTTAGGAATGGTAAGTATATTCAAACAAATATTAATACAAATTACAATTAGGCTGATGTGTTTACTTTTTAATATACTGATGTAGCCATTAGCTGTAGTCTATATTAACTGGTTTTTTCTTTTTCACTTCTTATATCTTTATCTTACTATTGATTGTTATTGTATGTTAAATAAATGTTAGTTGACAGCATTGCCATTGTTATGTGAACTGACAATGTGATTGGCTTCTTTAAATTGGTACAACAACTTACGATTCTTCTTATAAATTTGATTTATATCACTGCCACAGGATTGCGCAATGGTCATAAGATTGCACGAGACACACCTGACCTGAAATTATGGGACTTCATGTGACATTTGCCTATATAAAATAGAATTGAAACCGTCACTTCACTTTAGTCATGGCCAGGGGGCAACAAAGTAATTTGCATTTAACTGGGCTAGAAATTCTGATATATGTAAAATAAATTAATGTACGCCCCAGAAACTTGTAAATTGTAATAACTTTGTACTTAACCAGGCTAGAAAATTTGATATGTGCAAAATAATTAATTAACGTTTGCCTTAGAATGTTGTAAATTGTAATAACTTTGTACTTAACCAGGCTAGAAATTCTGATATGTGTAGAATAAATTAATTAACGTACACCCCAGAATGTTGTAAATTGTAATAACTTTGTACTTAACCAGGCTAGAAATTCTGCTATGTGTAGAATAAATTAATTAACTTATGCTGCAGAATGTTATAAATTGTAATAATTTCATAGTTAACCAGGCTAGAAATTCTGAACTTGAACTCAGACTTGCAATTTTTTGTGAACTCAAACTTGGACTTGCATTTTTTTGTGAACTTAACTCAAACTTGAACTTGATTAAAAATGATTCAAGTTTGCAGCCCAGCCACAAACATTCAAGTGGGTCTTAAACTTATCACTAAACATCAAACATCTATTTTATGTAACTGGACAAAAAAAATTTTTTAAAATATTGCTTTAGAGCATAACCTGCTAGTTCAGGGATGGCAAACCTTTTTTAGAGGATAAGTCAAAAAATGACAGTTTTATCAAAATTACCATTAAGTGGGTTATTAGCTAAAATGAATGATAAACCTTTAATTTCAGCCAAAATTAAGTTAAAGGCTAAAGAAAAAGTCTTTATTTCCATCAGCATCCTAAACCTCTAATTTCGGCCCAAATTCATGGTGAAGACTAAAAAAAGTAGAGCATTATTTTCCATTAATTGGTATTGCAGACTAAAACTTTTGTCATTGCAACTATCTATTGTTTTCACCCAGTTGCTTGTACCTCCCTGAAAAACTTTTCACACCCCCAGTTTGAGAACCTAGGCTTAAGACAATAATTTAAACAAAGCTCCTGTTTAATTTTTTCAAGAAAAAAGGTTAAGCCAGTGTTTCCCAATGGAGCGATAACACCCCCTGGGGAGCATTTCAAGTATTTTAAGGAGTGATAAAATTTCATGGATTGACAAGGGGGCATTAAACTTTTTTACTTGACACAGGGATGCTGATTCATAGTAATCTCATATTTAGAACAGGCCTACTGGTGTGCTGCTGTTTTTATTGTATTAAAAGGTTTTTTAAAAATAAAGAGCGAGTTTTCTGAAATAAATGGCAATTTGTTTATATAGCCGCTTTACTTGATCAAATATTTCAAGATTCACACTACCTCTTTCTTTTCTTTGTTGTTCTTCACTCATTATTTTTATTATTTGAAGCAATATATGTTACAAGTAAAACTTGCTCTTTGGAAAAATCACTCTTTATTGGTGAAAACTAGCTCTTTATTTTGGAAAACTTGCTTTTAACTTTGGCAAACTTGCTCTTTATTTTGGAAAATTTGCTTTTTATTTTTGAAAGACCCTGTAGTATTACCAGTAATTAGTTAATACTGCAAAGTTGTGTATTAGTGAATTTTAAGACTTTTATTGCTAATCTAGCTAAAAGTTTTGATTAATCAAGACAAAGATTTGTAAAACTAGTTTACTCTGTTTAAGGTATTTCCTTAAATATATTCATTAAGTATTTGTCTTTTATGCCCTGAAGGAAATTGAAAACGACCAGCAAAAGAAAGTGTCATCAATATTCAGAAGAATATTTCCAATTTGGTTTTATTCCTTCTCATCAAATGTTCAGTTACCAATGTGCCTGCTTTATGGAAAGTCATTTTCCAATGAAGTGATGAATACTTTGCGACTTTCAGATCATTTAGAAAAGAAACATACTAATAAAAAAGATAAGCCAGTGGCATTTTTTTAAGATTTGAAAGACAAGTTTAAAAAGAGAAATACAATAACAAGTATGATGACAAATTGTTCAGAACAAATTGGTCAAGGCTTTTGGCTTCTTACAAGGTTTTCTATTTGATTGCCAAGTGTGGAAAGCTCCATACCATTGGAGAAAATCTTATCACTCCTGCTGTTAAAGAAATAATGAGTATTATGTTTTCCAATCCTGTTGACATAATTTTCAATATTCCTTTGAGCAACAATTCAGTTTTCAGAAGAATTGACAAAATGGCAGATAAAATTACAGGTACCCTGGTTGCTGAATTAAAATCAACTAAATTCACTGTACTGGTAGACGATTCTACACTTCGAGGTAGTGAGGCATTACTTCTTGGATATGTCTGTTATGTAAGAAAGAATGATAAAATACAAGAAGAGTTATTGTTCAGCAAGTCCTGGACTGCAGACACAAAAGGCTCCACCATTTTTCAAAACTGTTGAAAAAAATTTTGACGACAAACAAATTCCACTGACAAATGTAATTGCTTGTGAAACTGATGGTGCACCAGCAATGATTGGTCGCCATCGTGGATTTATAAACATATGGAAAGAAAGATTTCCAGACTGGGTGGTTTTTCTTTACTCACCTTGCTCAGTTGAGCTAAATTCCCATCTTGGCTAGCTGTGCCAGCCATCATCATTACGCAGCCTAGTCATGCACTGGTTATTTAATCGCTCGGTTTGTTTGATAATATTATTATTTAATTTTTTTCTTTTTCACTTATATCTTTACCTGATTAAGGTGTTGCACCCATGCTTTCTACTGTCCTGTACTTTCACTTTCTGATTATCTTATGCATGTTTTAACATCTGACATTGTGCTGCTTCCTTTTCTTGATCTTTTCAATATTTATAATTTTTGTGTTAAACTGTATAATAATGATCAAGAATAAAAATGAATGAATGAATGAATACCACAACACCTGAAATAATGGCAATTCATTGCATATAATTTATCGCCAGCATTTGGTAGCTAAACACCTTATTGCTGAGTTACACAAGTTTTTACAGGTGTTTATAAAGTTGTGAGCAAAATTAAAACTTTCGCTTTGAACAATCATTTGTTCCATAAACTGTGCCAAGACACAGACAAACTATTTCAGTGTCTATTTATGCATACTGAAGTTAGATGGCTGTCTAAAGGAAATTGCTTAAGGCAATTGTATGATATGTATGACACTGTTGTTAAATTTTTGAAGGAAACTGATGGTAATCTAAGTATAGAATTTAGTGACAGACTTGGCATATCCGTCTGATATATTTGACAAATTAAATGAGGTAATCCTGAAGTTGCAGGGAAAAGAATCAAACTTCATTAAAGTGAAAAGTGTTGTCATGGGCTTCATCAACAAGTTGACTCTTTTTAAACAACACATGGGCTGACGTGAACTGTGCCACTTTTCTAAATTGCAGGAAATGTTGGAGAAGAATGAATTGAAGGATGAAAATGTAAGGATATATTGTTTGCACCTTGGGCAAATGAAAGAAGATATGTCTACTTACTTTAAGGATCTCTCTAATTTGGTGATTCGGGATTGGGTTATAAACTTGTTTTTGTTGGACTCACAACAGGTGTAACAAGCATTGCAAACAGAATTAATAGACTTACAAAACGACTGTAGAACCAAAGTGTTCTTCAGAAAAAAAGACTTTGAGTCATTTTGGATTGCACAGAGATCAATCTATCCTCATTTTTGGGGATTTCTCCCAGTATTTATTCTGGCTTTTCCTACAATACATTTAGTAGAAAAGGGGTTTAGTGCAGTTGTAAACCTTTTACAAAGTAACAGGAATCATTTACAAATATCCACAAAATATGACCTGAGACTTTTTTTTTATCTGACGCCCAAACAGATTTTAGTTCCTTAGCATTGCAACATCAGACACAAGGAAGCTATTAAAATTAAATTGTATGTTTTATTTTTCTGTTCATAGAAATTTGTTTATTTTTGTTTTAATAAGATTTTTTACTATACAAGCAAAATTGTTTATGCTGTAAACTTTTATGTTACTTTTCCCAGGGTGGGGGCATTGGCAGTTAAATTTATGTTAATTTTTATAATTAGGGGACGCTATAACAAAAAAGGTTGGGAAATGCTGGGTTACACCATCATGATGCCAGGAATTTTAAAACATCAGATGGTTATTGAATTTCAACTAATGGGTCACACTGTGACTTCCGGGTCAGTGGTTTGCCATCCCTCTGCTAGTTTATAATACCATGGCCTCGGTGCCAGAGTGCAGCTGTTTACAGTAGGCTAAATATTATTAAAATTAGGCAGTATTTCTGCTTGCTTGTGCATTGGCTAGGTGATGACAATGAAGTAAGAGAGTAGTTTGTGAGGCTTGCTGAAGAATTATTCAAGTAGAACTGGAGCCCAAAAAGCTAAGTGATGTTGCAGCTTTAACTCATAAGAACAAGATTAAATGTCAACTGTCAATCAAGGCTCTATTGAGAAAATTATGGTTGAGAAGAATTATCATTATTATTTAGTCATGTTGTCTTCTATATAACAAAAAAACTGTTCAGTTATTTACATTTTTAACTCAGAAATTAGCCAGCATTATCAGAAGAAAACAACCAGAGAAACACAAAATTAAAACCATGCCTTAAATATATATTTGTTACTAAAATTGCCAAAAATGAATAGATTATGTGGGAAAATGACTTGTAGCAAAAACAAATTTGTAGAATAAGATAATTTGCTTAATTCTGGGAAGCAATGCAAAACTATGCACAAAATAACATATACAATAGCAAGACTAATTTACAAAAATAAGTTTTTTATGACTTTAAATATATAGATAAATTAATTATAGGGTCATTCTGTCGAAAAAGCTAAAGAACTATTAAAAAAGAATGGTCCTAACTCTTTAACACCTCCAAAAGTTACTTCTAAATGGATCAAGTTTGCTAGAACATTATTTAGCGGATTTGCCTTACTTTTATGGTTTGGTGCTGCATTATGTTTAATAGCATATGTAGTTGATATTACTCAACGTCCTGGCGAAGCTGGAGCTGATTATGTGAGTTTATTATCTTGAAAAATTGTGATTTTTTTTTGAAAATTCACTGATCTTCGTTATAATAGAGTTTTAAAATTAGACTTATCTAAATCATTTTTGCATTAATTAATTTATTTGCTTTAATTAATTTAAGTTGATTAATTGATTTGCATTAATTAATCTTAATTTTTTAAAGTATTATTAATTTAGCCTTGCATACTAGATTGATCCATAAACAGCAGCAATAGATTTTTGTTTGTTAGTCTTTACTTTTGGAATTGAACTTGTTTGTAATAATTTGTAGAGATTGTTGTTTCATCTTTTTGGCTGTTTTAGAAATTAAATCATAAAAATTATTAGATGAACAAAAGTAGATTGTATTTTTATTTATGTTTTAAACATATTTTTATAGCTTTATCTTGGTCTTGCTCTCACAATAGTTGTACTTGTTACTGGTTGTTTTCAATATTATCAAGAAGCAAAAAGTTCAAAAATCATGGAATCATTCAAAAATCTTGTTCCTCAAGTAAGCCTGCATTGCGAGCAGTCTGTTAAAAGAGCATACACTTTCAACTGGTGGTATCATGCAAATGTACAATCCAAAAATTTTATGAAAACACCATAAGAATTTTGCAAAAACTGTTAATAGTAATTCAGATTTTTTATAATATTACAAAGAAAAAAATATGTCATTATTAAAATTAGATTTTAGGCTTTTAGTATTTCTTTTGTTTTTGTTTCATTTAAATTTTTATATTTTTATTATGTTTTATGTTTTTTTGTATTTTAATAATAACAACTCTATCTACCATTATTTGAAACGTTTTACAGTAAAAATTAGACTTCGAAATTATCTCTTGCTTAATTTGTTAACTTTTGTATTACAAAATTTGGTCCAATATTTTTATTAATAGTTTTGAAGGATATCAATACAAAAATTGTATTGTTTTAAAAAAAAATGAACACCTTTTGTTTTTAATTGCATTTATAAAAAAGGATGTGACATTAAAAAATTGAATTACTTGCTATTGTTTTTAAATATATTTTGGTTTTCATGCATGGTCAGAAAGACATACTCAACTTATTTGCAATTGTTAAACAAACCATTTCTAATAAATCCTTCAACTAAACTACAAGTTATTTTTTCAACTTGTGACTGGGTTTACCTTTTTTAATTAAACAAGAAAAGTATCCTTATATCCAATCAAACAGTTAGCTGATTTTGCTGCATGCAATTGTATAAATAAAGCATCCAGCTTTTTTTCATCATTTTGAACGATTTTGTCTGATGAGAATCGACCAAAAAGTAGGAACAGATTTTTTTCAAGACTACCTAACAGCCAAAGAATCAATCTGTTATCAAAGCTTTTTTGAAGTTCTGTATCAGTTAACATGAGTTGCAATATAAAAATTAACTAAAAAATGTGGGTGGGTAGTTTTTTATAAGAATTTATTAAAGTCAACACACTCAGTCTCACTAGTTAAACAAAATCATAAAATGCAGTTAGCACTTTTTATACAAAATAATTTTATTCTTTAGCATATATGGCACATAAATAAATTTACTCTTAAAGCCAGCTTGTTTGGGCATTACATCTTCCCAAAAAATTGAACAAGTTTTTGTCTTCCATATTAGCAGTCACATCTCAAGCATCTGCCTTAACCAATAATGAGACACATGTACCATCTTGGATACAAAGGTTTCTTTGACACATGTGATCATAATGAGTTGTTTTTATATTTCAAAAAAACAAACTTAAATATTTATATTTCACCTCTTATATTTATCTTTCTGACTCACAAAAAAGTTTTTAAGGTTATATACTGTTCATAGGGCAAGTAATTATTCCAACCTGCTTCTAGAGATTCCAAAATATTGCTGTCCAGTTGAATTTTTTATTTTGATTTTTTAGTTTTATAGAGATATGAATGATAGAGATAAGAGCTGCTTGCCAAGACCACCAAGCAGGGGAAAGTGCCATTTTTAATAAATATTGGCAGCATGGTTTTAAAAAATAGCTTTGTTTTAAAAAAAAGGTAGACAAATTTGATTTAAAAAAGTTTTTGATCCCAACATACCTAACTAGACCCATAATTTTGAGTAATGTTAACATTTGACCTTGTGTAAACAAAAACTGATTGTACTACTTATTAATATTTTTAATATATTTTCACTAGTTTGTAGACAAAATATGCCAGTTTTTTCTGTTTGTTGGAAATCTGTTTTTTGTCTATTCTGATCCTGGGTCATTTTTGGTTTTTGTCTTAAGTTACTTTAAGGCTTATTTTCATTATGAGTATATAATGGAGCATTATTTGTTTGTTATCCATTCCATGCTTATAGTGAAAACAAGCCTTTAACTATAATTAGTAATCCTTGGCTAGGAACAAATTTTTAAATTAAGTAGTCTTATAATTATTGAATATAATCTGACAATAAAGAAAGATATATTTGTTATTTCATTGTTAAATATTACACTATTTAAAATATGAAATACAATCTTTTGAAATGATTAAAATTTTATCAATCTCTTATTTATAATGCATATTTTTTTGCACTTGTTTCATTTTTTTAATTATAACTACAGAAACAGTTCAATAAGTAAATCATGAAAATTTTATATGTGTAAAGCTTGATTTGAGTGAAAGCACAGAATTTAATAAATATAATTATATTAAAAAACAAACAAAATTTTTTGACTTAATGTTTGACTTCTCTGTTAGTACTTTGTTTTTCCCAGGATTGTGGAGTTGGAGTCAAGGAATCGATAGTTTAAAGGTGAGGTGGAGTCAGAGCCAGAAGGTTTTCATTTACTGGAGTTGGAGTTGGAGGGCAGTTAAAAGAAGATCTCATAGATGTCATGCTTTTTTTGAGAGTTAATATGTGAATTGTATGTGATATTTCTCAAAGTCATGAATTTTGGTGTCAGAGACATTTTCAGATGTTTTCCAAGGATAAAATAGAAGAATTTTTTTGAAGTGTAGAGGCAGAGTCAGAGTCAAAAAATTTTCATCACTTGGAGTTGGAGTCAAAAAGTTTTATTTGCCTGGAGTTGGAAATTATTTTACTGACTCCACAACCCTGGTTTTACCTACATGTGTTTTATTCATACATGACAAGTGATTGCAACAAAATAAAATAAATTAATAATAATATATTTTTAGCAAGCCTATGTTATTAGAGGTGGAGTCAAGCAACATATTCTGTCCTGTGAAATTGTGTTGGGTGATTTAGTTGAAGTTAGTGGGGGTGACAAAATACCTGCTGATTTGAGAATTATATCATCTAATGGAATGAAGGTGACTCATTTTATTTGTGTCATTGATAAATGGTGGAATGAAAAAAAAAATTAATGGCATATTTTAATTTTTTTATGTGATATATGCACTTGAACAAAGAATAAAGAATTAAGTAATCTTTTGGAAATATGTAACTTGAAGTGTAGTGTCATTTTACATAGCTTACTGTAACTTTTTGTTAAGACCAATTCTATATGTATTGATTAAATTGTAATGAGTTTGAATAGCAATTGCAATCACTCTTATCAAAATTGACTATTTTCATTAAGATTTAAAGCATCAGAAACATGCTGAATGCAGCTGTAATACTTATTTTAAATGTTTTATTTTATTTTTAATATAGTATAAATTTTTATAGCTATAAAATTGTTTAATATACTTATATTATTAATTAATATATTTGTATTATGCTTTGTCACTTATGTATATTAGTTTAATTTATGTCTTATTTATCTAATTTAAGTATCAGTATTTAAAACTTATAGTTTATTTGTGATTTTATTATTGCAGATTAATTTTCTAAATTTTTGCTTTTATGATTTTTAGGTTGACAATTCTTCTTTAACAGGAGAATCAGAACCTATTAGTCGAAGTCCTGTGTGTGATCATGACAATCCATTGGAAACAAAAAATCTTGCTTTTTTTTCTACCAATTGTGTTGAAGGTAAAAAATGTTTCAAGCAATAAAGCTTTAGAAGTTTTTTTTTATTTAGGACAGGGGTTGTCAATCTTTAACATGTTACAGAACAAAGATCAAATTTATTTCAGGCTGCACTTTTTGCCATTCTTGTCATACATTGTTCTACACCAGATTTTGTACTTAAAAATTAAGCAATTTTGCACCCATTTTCTAACTAGATGTACCACAGTTATACAGTTCCATAGATTGCTTGAAACTGCTACATTAAAAAATAAGGTTGCAAACAAGGTGGCAGGCCATATTCTTTAGCTAACATGTCATGGGCCAGATAATTAACTAACCTGCGGGCTGTAGGTTCTGATTTAAAACATCAGATTTATTCAAACAAACTTATACTTTTTAGTTGTACAATATTAAATTTTATGGGGTAGGGAATTTAATTTAAAGTTCTTTACATCAGCTTAAAATTTTTTCTATTTCGATGAGGTCATTGTAAAGATTACTAAATTAATCATTGTCATTGTCATTTGGAAGAACATCCACTTTAGGTCAGACACAAACAAAACTGAGGGCAAGGGTTTATCTTTTTACAACCCAAGGTTGGTGTACTGCCTGGATCAGATGCTGGTAGTGTTGTTGTTAAGCCAGCATTGAGTTTCATCATCCAAAACCATCAGAAGTGGTGCTCATGTGATACCTGATGTATGGGGCATGCTATTAGAACGTGGTCTGCAGTTGGTTCAGTGGCACTGCACTTGCAATTTGGTGAAGGAGTGAGACCCCATTTGTGCTTGGATGAATGGAATCACCCAACATTAGTCTACAGGCAATTGAGCTTAAGCCAAGCTGTTTGGGACAAGCTCACTCCAACAGGCTTGGCACTGGTCCTGGGTATAAAAACACGGAGCCTGGATGTATTCTCACAATACTCTGCATTCCATCTATAGTTTGTCCACTTAGAAGCACGGATGCCAAGTCTGACAATCATTGTTATTAGCTATCACACTAGAGCCAGATTATTTAATCTGGTCTTACTGTTTGTGGCATTATAGATGTTTGATTTTAAATGTTTGTGTAGAGCCATAACAGAAGTTTAACAAGGTAATTACCTATACCAACTAATGGGCAAATTTTTTAGCTTGAGGGCTGCATTCACAAGTTGATTTTCTTTGAGGGCCACAGTATAGTGATCTCTATTTTACTTGGAATTTTTTTTGGATTTCTTGATTTTTGTGCCCTATATAAAGCATATCTGGTAATTTCATCGCCGTAAATTCATCGCGGTAATTTCATTGTTTGGTAATTACATCTCATACATTTTCACCGCAATCTAACTACATCGCAACATATTACATCATCAGTAATATCATCGTCGCGATTTTTCAAAAGGGACAGACAGACAGAAAGGCAGTGAGGATTGGGGCATCACATCCTACAATCTGGAAATTTTTAGAAATCTTGAAAGGCAAACAAGCAAGAACGAAGCAATAATGGAGCAATATACAACAGGTGCAGAACCTCCACGTAAAAAGAAGAAGTATAAGGATACAGCGTTAAGAATTCAAACTATAGTCAACGATTTTGAAAATCGCGAACTACTGGATTATCTAAGAGGAATCGCTCATAACTTGTCGTTTTAAAAAAAATGAATACCGTCGCTCAGGTTTTTTGTTTTTAAAATTGTGTTTATTTTATTTTGCTTTGTTTTTGGTATTGATTGAGTTAAAAAAAATAACTAGTTAAATGAATAAAATAGAACCCTGGTGATGATATTACTGACGATGTAATATGTTGCGATGTAGTTACATTGCGGTGAAAATGTATGAGATGTAATTACCAAATGATGAAATTACCGTGATGAATTTACGGCGATGAAATTACAGTAAACCATATAAAGTGATCTCTAAAAAAAATTCTTTACTTTGAATTTGTCCTGATTTCATACCTAAATCACTAATTGGTAACAAAAAAGAAATTTATAGTTTTTTAAATTAGTTGTTTGAGGCTTTTGTAGGCTACACAAAAAGTTGTTTCAAGCTGCATGCAACAACCTGCAGACTAGTTTGCCCACCCTTGACCTATGCATTTAGGCATCCAGCCAACTGAGCTTTGTTGACTAGGAGTGATACTCTCCTTGGCTTACCATGGATCTTTGGACAATGACCATATCCTTTATTTTTTTTTAGTGGGTCCTCAGATGCTTGTCAAGAGAGACTAAGATCTAAGACCCTAGATTTCTAAAATGGGGGGTGAAAGCTTTTTCAGGGGGCACAAGCAACTGGGTGGAAATTGAATAGATAGTTGCAATGACAAATTTTTTAGTTTTCACCATCAATTTAGGATGGATTGGATGTTGATGCAAAGTGACTACCTTTTATTAGTCTTAACCTTGAATTTTGGCTGAAATTATAGGTTTTGTTCACTTATGGAAAGTGAGGACTTTTTTATTAGTTTTCACCTTAAATTTTGGCTGAAATTGGAGAATTTTATGAAATCACTTGTTTTTTTGGTTTGTGTAGTGTAGGGGGATGCAAATTTTGTTTGCATAAGGAAGTAAGGATGCAACTTTTTCTTGCATAAAAAGAGAGGAAGTTTTTTTTCATGAGGAAGAAGGGACACAAATTTTTTTTGCATGAAAAAAAAAGTTTAAGAACCACTGATGTAGACACTCATTTGTGCCAGCTGCATAGAATCTATTAAACAACTTTGCCAGAGTAGGCTTCCGCACTTCTCAGTGGAAAAATGATAGATGGAACATGGAGTATTGTGAGAATACATCCAGACTCTGTGCTATCATACACATAACTAGCACCAGGCCTGTTGGAATGAGCTTGCTCTAAACAGCTTGAGTTAAGCTCAATTGCCTGGGGACTGGTGTTGGGCAACTCCATTTGTTCATGCATCAATGGGGTCTTGTTCCTACACCAAATAATGAGTGTGGTGCCTCTGAACAAATTGCAGACCATGGCCTGATAGCATGCTTCATACATTAGGCACCACATGGAGCACAAGGTTGGACGGTTTTGATGATAAAACTCTATGCTGGCTCAACACCTGAATGAATGAAACACTGCAAGCATCTGATCCAGGAAATATAGCAGCCTGGTGTAGTAAAAGAATAAACCCCTTGTTCCAGTCCTGTTTGTGATCGACCCAGAGTGGATATTCTTCCAAACAAAGACAATGAGCAGAGTGATTTATTTACTGCTTATCAGCGCTGATATTCAAATAATGGTGGCTAGCATAAATTTAAAATAAAAAAAGCTAAATTTTTTCACGTAAATATTAAAATTTAAAGCATTTAAAAGTTATGCATTTCACATTTTAAGATGACTATTTCTTTAATATCCATTTATATTTAACTTTAACAAAACAAGTAGAAATATAATATGGTCAGACAAGAAATTTTAATCTACTTTTTTTCTCAACCTTTTAAAAGCATTACCTATCTCTGTACATGTAATAACAACAGCAATATAGTTTATGATAGTTTTTGCTATTAGCCAACTGCCTTCTTTTTGTACTTGTGTCTCCTTCTAAGCAACATTACAACTCTTAACCAAATGTATGCCCACAAAAAGATTTGTTTAGAATTAAAAATTTTGTCATTTAATCTTTTTTTTTAACTTGTGCTTACTCTAAAAATGTCACAAAAATATTAATTTACATCATTTTAAAGAAATTGTAATTGCATTTTGTCATCCACATAATAAAAGCAAATCAAATTAACTTTGTATCCAAGAACACAAAAGCTATGAAGCAGCAATTTTTAGATTTTTATCTAGATTGATGCCTATCTAATTTCAATAATAATATTTGTACATTTAATTGAAATGATTCTATTAAATGTTAGACTAGATGTTTCTTCATTAAAATTCTAATTTTTACAAAAGAATTTAGTTCAAAATCAATAAAAAGATTGGTGCTATTTAAGTGAGTGGTTTTTAAACTTTTTAGTGATTTTAATTGACTATTTTTTGTCAACATTTAGAGAAAGACATCAAAAGTGATCTACAATTACAAACTTTCAAAAAAGATGTGTATAAAAACTTCAACATGCACATACAAAACACATCTATGCACCAAAGTTAAAGATTTTCAATAAAAATTTTTTAACTTGTGCAGAGAGATACAGTTCTACTTTAATTAATCTTTTTATTGTGAAGATAATGCTTTACTTTTTCACTAAGTTTGAATCCTTAGACTTTCCCAAAAAAGCCTATAGATCATTGATTTTTAAGTTTGTGGGTGTGCACCTTTGTCCTGCTATGAAAACTTCCAAAAGTGGTGCAAAGCTGATAGAATGTCGTTAACAGGAATGCAAACTTGATGCATTTTTTATCAAGTTCCATTCATGTGTTGAGTTTTTTTGTTTTTTAATTTTTGAAGTTTAAGTTTAAATTTTAAATGTTTTCAGCAAAGAATAACTAGACTTTTATTCTATGTGAAATGTAGCTACCATTAAAAGACATCCAAATGAAATCCTGTAATTAAAACTATGAAGACTAACATTTTATCCTCATTTTATCAACAGAATTACTCAAATAATAAACTTGAACTTGATTAATTGTTATCAAGTTCAAGCTCAGGAATTTTTATTTTTCAAGTTAAAGTTTGACAAAAAATACTGAGTACTTCCAGTTTGAGTTTGCAACCCAGGTTGTTAAGCATGTAAAATTTATATGTAATGATACAGAACTTATAAAAAATAAAGGGGTGTAAAACTTATAACTGTGATATCAAAAAGCACAATCTAGAACAGGGGTATTTACTGGGAGCCATAAGCAAAAATCTTTTTTAGTTTTTACTAGTCTTTTATCACAAAAATAAAGAAATCAGAGACAATTTCAAAGTGATGATCTTTGTTTTTTGGTCTTTTCTTGACTTTTGGGACAAAAATGAAAAATCAGATAGTCATCATTTGACTTTTGAGACTATTATAAGCAGCAGCCCACAAGTGTTGCAGAGTTTCAGAAAAGGAGCTGCAAACCACAAAAGTTTGAGAACACTGATCTATACAAATAGTTTAGAAATTATATTTTCTAATTAAATTTTGATGTGTAAAGATTGGAACAAAATAATACTCGTACTTCAATCAAGTTTTATCCAATTTTTTTTGTCAAACTTGACAAGAAACTAATCAAAAAGACTTTAGAGCTACTTAAACCACTTTGTGTAAGCTTAATGATGAAAAAAAAAAGTCATTTTGGACTTTATTGACTTAGTTGCAAGATATCTGTTAAAGTGGATTTTTATCAGCAGTGTGGCAAATTACTCATAGTTGGGAGAGCCATTTAAATGGTGACTGCAATCAGCATACTCTAGGCTCAACTTTACTTTTGTTAATTTTTCATGTTCTTAGAAAAGATACTTTATGGCAATTTTCTCTGCTTGACAGTTTTATTAGGCAGCTTTTAATTACAATTTTATCATTATGTGAAAAGTGTTAGACAATTATAAAAATTTAAATAAAAAGCAATATCTTTGCATATCCTCTAGCAACTTGGGGTAGTTTAAACTAAACCTTTTTTCTAATCATGTTTTGTGTGGATCCTGATTGAATACTCATTTAATAATAAGGTTGCTCTGCTCAACGTACATGTGAAAGTGATAGATTAATGTAAACACCAATGAATAAATACCTTACATGTGTTTTGTTTATACGAGTATGCTGAAAGATAGAAAATGACAAAGTGATAATGTTTGCTATTAAAAATTGTTGTATATACTGTATATACATATACTATAATTATATTGTACATACATAATGCATTTTATCCTCTTGTATATACATATATATATATACATATACAGGGTGTCCATGAATTAAGGCAACGAATGTTTTGGCCTCTACCGAAAATACAAAAAATTAAAACAAGCATTGCTACTCATGACTTAATAGGATAAAGAATAGGCTTTCAAATGATATATACTTTATTCAATATAATTCCCTTTGTTCTTGACTATGGCCTTCAATCTGTCTGGAAACGAGTTGCATGCGGCACATAGCGTTTCTTGAGGTATAGCGTCTTTCATCAGTTTGGCCTTCAGGGACTTTAAGGT
This sequence comes from Diplosoma virens, assembly GCA_963680785.1. Classification (NCBI taxonomy): domain Eukaryota; kingdom Metazoa; phylum Chordata; class Ascidiacea; order Aplousobranchia; family Didemnidae; genus Diplosoma; species Diplosoma virens. Next base: position 56,298,158 of record OY796880.1, on the reverse strand, counting down.
TTGATGAGGAGTGGAGCACACTCTTTTCTCCAAGATGGACCAAACGGAGTAGTCCAATGGGTTTGGATCCGGGCTTCGCACTGGCCAATCTTCCTTATGAATGAGGGGATTTTCCTCAGAACCCACAATTGGGTAAATTTTGAACCATGGGAGGGCGCCCAATCCTGTTGGAGGGTCCACGGTTTGTCTTTGAAGTGTTGCTTGGCCCAGGGGAGCAGACAACCCTCCAGAATGTCTGAGACGTACTGCTCAGAGTTCAATTTTACTCCCATTGGAACAAAAAGGAGCAGGGATCTCCTGGTTGCGGTCTGCTGTGCACACCATCACAGACTGCGGATTTTGGCGTCTGGTGACAATTCTTCCTTCAGTTGTGGATGAGGATGCCCAAACTCTATTGTTTTTCTGGTTAACAGCTTGCTGAATGTTGAATTTCTTCTTGTCAGTGAAGACCAAATTGGGCAGCGTACCTTCTGCGATGTCCTGCAAAAGTTTCCTGCATTTTTCGGCGCTCATGGCCACATGACGATCTGAGAGTTATTGTCAACGCAGCATCTTAAAAGGTTTAACTCCTAAATCTTCTCTCAACAGTTGGTGCATGGTGGATTTGCTTACACCAGCTGCAGCAGCCAAGTTGCTGCAACTTTGGCAAGAGTTGTGTCGCAGCTTCTCCCTGGTGTTTTTTATCAGTTGAGGGGTACAAACAGTCCGTTTTCGGCCTCGCCCTTCCCGATCTAGGGTAGTTCCAATCTCCTGAAACTTTTTGATGATCTTCCAGACAGTTTTGTGGTTCATTTTGAGCCGTTTACCCATTTCACTATTACTTTCTCCACTTTTGTGGAGTTTTATCACAATGTTATGATCAACAGACATGGAAATAATTATTTTAGAAAACTTTGCTATTTCTGAAATGAAAGAACAGAGTTTTAGCTTTAAAATGATGTGTTAGTTGTTTGAGAAAAAACCGAATTTAAATGCACTAATTTAACGGAGAAAGTTGGTTGCCTTAATTCATGGACACCCTGTATTGTATATAAATATATATATACTTTTATCTTTTCAATTAGAAATTCTTTTATCTATCTTTTCAATTAACAGGTTCAGCCAGAGGAATAGTGATACGTTGTGGTGATGCAACTGTTATGGGGAGAATTGCATCATTAACATCTTCACTGTCAAGTGGTGAAACTCCTATTGCCAAAGAAATTAGTCATTTTATTCATATAATATCTTATGTTGCTGTTTTTATTGGTGTTACATTTTTTATCATAACTCTTGGACTTCAATATCCCTTACTTGAAGCAGTAGTTTTTCTCATTGGAATAATTGTAGCAAATGTACCTGAAGGATTGCTTGCTACAGTTACGGTGTGTATATTATATGCTTTATTTTTAAAACTTAATGGCAGCTGCTTTCAAAACAATTTTTTATAGCTTAATTTTTTATCAAAATAAATTGTCGTAATCTACTTTTTTTGAATCAACTATGATTAGTTTTATTCAAATTACTTTCTTTTTACAGGACTAATATTGTTTGATTCAACCAAAACATTTTTTAAATTAATAGATTAACTATATCAAGTATGTTGCATGATCATCACAGGGCTTGTTATAAAGTTAAATATTGTCCAATTCTGTGATTTTGTAGTAAACGTTTCTGATTTGAGTGATTTAGTCTATCAGAAATGAACTCCAAAAAAGATTTTAATGATTTTTTAAAACAACTGGCTCAATTTTTTAAAAACCCTTTCACTGCAGTACTAAATAGCCTTTGATTACCGTCTGCAATCTCTGGCAAACATCCTCTGCATAAGCATGCAGCTATTCTTGAGGAATTTCTTGCCATGCTCGCAGTAGAGACTGTTTTAAATTGTCCACACTGTGGTAAATTTTTCCACAGACCTTGGCTTTGAGGATGGACCACACCAAAAAGTCTATGGAATTTAGATCCAGGAAGCACTTTGCTATTTGTCACATGGATCTCTTCAGGTTTCTCCTAATCCTCTCTCGAATCGACTTAATCATTGATTTAGACCAAAGTGTGGTTTAACACTTTGTTTGGGTGCGTGGTCTACCACTTCTTGGACGATCAGATAAATCCCCTCTTTCATTGAAACGTGTCAATGTCTTCCAGACAGTGGATCTCACAATTAAAGTGTCTTTGCAATAGCGGAATCTGACTTTCCGGCATGGTGTAATGCAACTATAGCTTCTCTCTTGTCTGAGATTTTTTAATCATTTAAAATTTAGCAAAAAATTATTTGATATTGTGATAGAGTGATGTCTTAACTACAATAAAACGTATTTCCTACTTAGGAACTATTCTATAGTAACAAAATAATTTAGTTTAAAAAGTTGTTTCCAAATTTATGCCTCACCCTGTGTGAAGGATAACTAAAAAAAAAGATTGCCACATTCTCTTTTACATTACACTTTTATCAAAGACAGTAACATTAAATTAATTATTATTTTTACAACAATAGCCACAAAAAGATAAATACTATTAAAGATTTCATGTTACTGCAAAGCAATTTTTTCAGCTGTTTTACTTTTCAAAAAAACTCTGCTTCCATTTCTTATAAAAAGTTTAAAATTATCTTTAAATATTTAATGGCAAATTTTAAATTATAAAAATTAAAAAAAATATCTTTATGAGTATTGAATTGCATTACATTTTGTTTCATTTTGCTACTCTCTTTCATTTAAAAATATTAACTTTTATTTTTTGTCTCAAGAAAGCAAAAGAAGTTAATTATGCTAAACATCTGTTAGAAAATTACATGACATAGTATGAAATTTGATAATGTCATTTTTATTTTGACTGATGATTAATTTTATACAGGTTTGTTTGTCATTAACAGCAAAACGAATGGCACACAAAAACTGTTTAGTAAAGAATTTAGAAGCTGTGGAAACATTGGGTTCAACATCCACCATATGCTCAGATAAAACAGGAACTCTTACCCAAAATCGAATGACTGTTGCTCACATGTGGTTTGATGAAAAAATTATTGTTGCTGATACTACAGAAGACCAATCATGTAATGTTTTTAAATGTTATTGTTTGTGAAAGATAATTTTGTGTTAGAAGATTTTTTAGTAGTGCTTAAAAATTGTTTTAAAGACTGATGCCTGTTCACGCTTGTTTAATTAGGACATTTCAGCTTTTTTTAAAGCTTGGACTATATTAATTAGCAGGATTTAATTAGTCACTAATTTGAATGAATTTTATGCCTTTGCCTGAGTTATAAAGTAACTCATTCCACTGAAATTAAATATAATTGAAATAATATATGAATTTTTTTAGTTTTTTTAAAAATTACCCATTTAAAATTTAGAGTTCTTTATTGTTGTTATAGTTTATTAATATACATATTAGACATATGTTTGTTGATTTAAATATTTTGTTTGCTTTTCAATAAATTGTCAATTTTGTTTGGAAACTTAAAAGATAAAAATAGAATAACATTTTTGCATTGCAATGTTTTAGGTGGTGGAACTGATTTAAAATCACCAACTTGGTTGGCACTTGCTCGGATTGCTATGCTTTGCAATCGAGCGACATTTCTTCCAAATCAGGAAAACATTCCTATATTGAAGAGAGATACAGCAGGTTGTAATTCACAGTCATTTAAATAGTTTTAGTGCAGTCAATAATATAATATAAATAAATCATACAGCTGAGGCTTTTATTATTTGGTTTCTAAAGCTAAGAATGATTAATGATTTTACATTCAGAAATGCAAGTATCAATAGATCTTATAATAATGCACATATCCAGTGGCACAACCAGAAATTATCAATGGGGAATGGCAATTAAAGTAAAAAACTTTTTTAGACATTCAATTTTTGCAAAGCTAAAAATTCCATTCTTGGCTATGCTTGCTCTAACTATTCTTTCGTTCTCCGTCGCAGTGATCTCTAAAAAAAAAAGGTCTTCATTTCGATTTTGTCTCTGAATTTGCTCTTTGTCCCGAAATCATGGCGATCTCTAAAAAAAGGTCTTCACTTCGATTTTGTCTCCAAATTCGCTGTTTTGTCCCGAAATCGTGGTGATCTCTAAAAAAAAAGGTCTTCAGTTCTATTTTGTCTCAAATTCGCTTTTTTCTCCCAAAATGTGTTTCAGGGATGGCATGTTGTCCTAGTCGAAAGATGGTTCATTGTTTTTAGTTTGTTTTTCATTTAATAGGTATTGCAAAGGGGAGGGCATGCCGTCCAAACATCCTCCCTAGTTGCGCCTCTGCACATATCAAACTATTACTTTTATTTTTTTCTTCAAATATTTTTTCACTTTTCACGTTTTTTTGTAAATAAAAACTATTTTGATATTTTTTTCATAAATAAAAACTAATTTTGTATTTTGTTTATGTCCACTAATGCTAGGAATGGTTGAAACACTTAGTGGTTGAATTGCTACTATTCATTGATTATTTTGGAATATCGGCAGCTGGCAGCATGGTTGAGTGTTTAAGAGATTCATGATTGTGATTGACATAGTCTCGGCTCAAAACCTACTTATGCATTCTGTTATATCCTTAGGAAAGCAACTTTATGGCACTTTTCTCTGCTCGGCAGTCTTAGAAAGCAGTTCTAAATTCTAGTCATATCTTTATAGAACTAAAAAAACAAATAAAAAATTTCAATTGCACAGCAATATCTTGGTATCTCTAAGCAGGTTGGAGTAATTGCTTTTTCTATGTATAGCGCCTCCAATGCTTTCCTATGAGTCTGGAGAATAAATATAGAGATAATATGAAAATAAAAATGAAGTATTCAACGTAGCTGTAACATATTTTGAAAATATCTGAAGTTAACCTTTAATGAATACAAGCTTTTTAACAAAAAAGTTTTATGATTTAAAAAAATCTTATTGATTTATCTTAATTAACTTACCTGAAGTTACCATGCAGTAAAAAATTAATATTGCTTAAATATGTTTCATTAAACAGTACTGATCTACTTTACCTAAGCTAATATTGCTACAATTTTAATTTTTGACTTACCTTCAGCTAGTTAGTAACAAACATAAACCTATTAAACTTATAATACTTAATATGCCTTTTGCTTCTACAAAACCTTGATTTTATGTGCATAAAATGCGATATATCTCTTTGTATAGATCAAGTATCTTTTAAAAATTTGCTTTTTTATCTTATTTTCATTGTAACTTCATAATAGAGTGACAATACCATTGGTCTGCTTACCACACTTTTTCTTGTATTCTTTGCAGTATCAACGGTGTTTAGAAAAGTTGTTAAAAATTATTGTAGTAGTACATTATTTTGTTTTTTAGGTGATGCTTCAGAATCTGCTTTATTGAAATGTGCTGAGCTTACAGTTGGAAATGTAGAGAATGTCAGAAAGCAAAATCCAAAAGTTGCTGAAATTCCTTTTAATTCAACTAATAAATATCAGGTTTTTATTTATTGAATTTTGTTACATTTATTAGAAAAATATTGAAATATGACTGGATACTACTTTTAGAGAATATGAATTTTTATAAAAACTTAAAATTAATTATTTAAACTATTTTACAGTCATCCCCAAAAATTGCTTGATTTTTTTGATGCCATTTAAAATAGTATCTTGGTGGCTAATTAAGATATGTTTCAAATTTCACATTAATATGTTTTGTATTTTTTGAGATGCAGATTTGTTCCCATATGAAAATATTAGCTAAATACTGTACTTTTTGTTCTCTGTTGTTGGTAATTTGATAACCTCAAAAGTGTGCTGCAATGCCTTTTTGACAATTTTCTATCTTTTTAAGATTAAGGGTAAATTAACTAGAAATTTAATTCTATCATCACGTCTTAAGGAAAGCAATATCATTATTACAACATGATGACATTACAAATCTAATTAAATATAGCCTATAAGTAAATAAAAAAGATGCCTTTCAGATTAGAAATTTTTTGCTGCTTTTAAGCAATTTGCCATTTTCTTTTGACAAAATTGCTGAAAAGAATAAGTTTTTAGATTGAAAGTTTCCAATTGGTAATAATGTAACGTTATTGAATGAAAAAAAATTTAGCACAAAAAAACTAGCTCAAAGCATCAAAATGCATTTTTGTGCAGCTTCACAATGCATGCAAAAAACTAAATGGTGTAGTACTTCTCAAAATAGATGTGTTTTGCAAGTGCGTATTTAATATTTTTGACTTTTGACCTTTTCCTTTTATAAGGTACTTTAAAATGTGGCGAATATTATATTTTCTGGAGATGCCAAGATATTGCTGTCTGCTTGTAATTTAATAGAGATATGACTGTAATTTAAAACTGCTTGCCAGGACCACCAAGTAGGGGAAAGTGCTGTAAAGTGTCTTTCCCAAGGACACAATGGAATGGCTAAAATGGATTTTGAACTAAAACTGTGTTGGTCACAAGCCCAGCACTTTAACCACTCGACCATGCTGCCGACTTGTTGAATTGATAAAAATGTAAATAAGATATTGACTTTTTTCTGGGCACAATGCAGTCACCATGCAGCAATATCAAATAGTTTATGTCCAAAACTTCCAAATGTCATTCCCATTTTTTGTTACAGACACTTAACCAATACGAACCAAGTAGCTAATTTATGATACCAATCACTCCCATTCCAATATTATAAAATTTTACAGGCATCTGTTGGAAATCCATGTGAAAACTTGCATCTGTTTCTCTTTTTTTTTGCCTTGTCACATTTTACTTTTACTGGTAAAAAGGTATTTGCTAAACTAACACACCCAACCTTGGGATCTCTACACTTAAATTAAAGATACCCCCCTAATTTAATTTTTCTGACTCAACTAAATCATAGCAAATGCTTATAAAAACCTATTAAACTTTTTTTCAAACTATATTTCATATCACATTCCTAAGTTGTTTTTTTTTTGCAATAAAAATGTTGAACAACAGAAAGAAAACATTTATTGAGAAGATTAGACTTATTGCTATTTAAGAAATTGGTCACAACATTGTCATGGCAAAACCATGCCACATGAAAGTCATGCTTTAAGAATCTTTTGATGGATAATTCCAAATGTAATAAAAAAAGATTATGTTCTTCGTTTACTAACTTCTTAACTGTTTTTCCAATACTTGGAAGCGTTATATCTGCTTCATTCAATATAGAACAAGGACACAAATATCTTTGCCTTATTGTAAAAAACTTTGGTAAAAGCAACCAAATACAATAAATGATTCTGATACAACAATTTATGCCCAACCAAGTTGTATGAAATATAGCTTTAGGTTGCAATTGTTTTTGTGTGGAAACATGCATAAAAGTACCAAAAATTAACAACTTTATTTTACAAAAAAAATTTTGTCAAGGCTTATAAGCAATCTTTAAGCATTCAGAAACTGCAGACTGATGAAAAATATTTCATGATGTCATTGCCTGGTGACATAATATTGTGTATCAGCCAAAAAGACTGAAAAGGGCAACTTTGAAAGTAAAAAACAAAGAAATAAAATTTAATACCAAAGCAAAAATCTTGTGCACATTGACTGCTCTAAAAAACCTTAAACAACTTTATGTTCCCACGTAAGAACATTAGTTGTAACACTAGAACAGCCGTTACGGTCATTTTGACCGTTTTGGAATGTTAAGGTGGCTTATTTTTTTTACGAAAATCGCATTGGTGTGAAATTTCTTGACTTTTCCTAATTAATTGGTAGGAACTGTAATGCTGAGTATCAAACCGAAAACTGCTTTCACTAATATTTTAGAAGGTGGTTTACCTCCAACGGCCATTAACGGTCATTTTGGCCGCTATACGAAAATCATTCTTTCTGAACCTCCTGCTGTACTTTATGAGACCGTGTCGTCTCTATGACACGTATGACTCATTTTCAAACATTTTCTTTCTATTTTCCAATAAATTAATTTTATTTGTGACATCATAGAGTCACCAGAAAGAAATGCAGAACTCAGAAAGCAGTTATAAAAAATTTTCCCAATTATCAGTTAGCACTGGAAAAATACTGACTTCGGATTATGAAAGAGTTTGTAAAACAGAAATAGGTTACAAGAGAGTTTATGTAACAGATTATGAAAGAGTTTATGAAACAGAAATAGGCTATTCTATATTGTTGACAACTACGGGTTTTCATTGACTTTCAGCCCACGGTGATGGTCAGATATTCTTCCCAAACAGCACCCATCCCACTTACTCAGGTAGAAAAAGCAGCGGAACACACAGGCAATTAGCTTTTAGCATAAGTTAATAAGTTGATCATCATCTTTTGTAATAAAAGCATGATGTTTATGCTCAATTAGTGCTAACCTATTCTGGTTTCACAGATGAAGTAAGCTATTTGACTAACAAATATAACATAGTGAAATCTATTACATCATTTCTGAAAGACCAAGACGTTTTACTGAAGTTATTGATATGCTCACATCTATACACAATAATTATTCTGGAGGGGAAAGTGAAACTGAAAAAGGCGACATGTTAGATTGTCAACTATGCTCCTCAGATGAGATGAACGACGATGAAAAAACCTTGTTCATATAGGTGATTTACAAACTTCTGATACTAACGTTGAAATCTATTCTGCTACATGTTATAATGATGATTCTGGTTTGGATGCTCCTGAAAGCTAGAGCACAAACGAGACAGCAAGAGATGGCACAAAATGGGAATTTATGGAAGAATGGAAGAATGGGAGGTTTCACTTTGTGAGCTCAATGCGTTTATTGCTCTGTTATATGTACGAGCAGCGTATGGTGGCAAAAACTTTCCCCTTTACAATTTTTGGAATGAAGAATGGGGCGTATCATTTTTTCAATAAACCATGTCAAGAAATCGTTGTCGTGAAATTATACGTTTTCTACGGTTCGACTTGCGTAGCACAAAGTCAGCATGCTGGCAAACTGACAAATTTGCTCTTATTTCAGATATTTGGTTTGTAGATAACAGCATCAGTTGTTACCAACCTGGAGAAAATATTACGATTTATGAGAAGCAGTTCCCGACAAAATCTCGTTGTAAGTTTATCCAGTATATGCCAAACAAACCAGATAAGTTTGGCATGAAGTTATGGTTAGCGGTTGACGTGGAATTCAAGTATATCCTAAATGCCATTCCATATCTGGGCAAAGACAGGTCACGTTTATTCACCCAAAGGCTTACTTATTGACAAGGTTGTCATGACTCTAATGGAACCATTTATGAGTAAAGTTAGAAACGTTATCACCGATAACTTTTTCACGTTGTTTTTACTTGCTAAACAACTGAAAAAGAAGAAAGCCAGCCTTGTTGGAACTACGTATGAACAAGGTTAGACTTGAGCTGCCTGCATCTGCAAAATGCTTGAAACAACGTTATTCTAGTAAGCTCATGAAGACAGGCGATATGGCAATTTTATTAGTATCAGTGTAAGCCCAAGAAAAACGTTTTTGTTCTCAGTTCTCTGCATATGTCTGTTGAGTTTGGCGAATCTGAAAAAAAGAAACCGGAAAAAATTAAATTTTATAACAAGAGCAAATGTGGTCTTGACGTGGCTGATCAAATGGCCAGGCAGTATTCAGTCAAAGCAGGCACCCATTGTTGGCCCATTGCTGTTTTCTACAACATTCTGGATTTGGCAGGCACCAACTCATTTGTGCTCTATAAAAAAAACAGGTGACAAGGTTTCAAGACGAGATTTCTTGTTCAAGCTTGTTACAGAACTACGTGAAGACTACATCGTTGAAGATCAAGCAGAAACACTACTATTGCTAGACCTCACTAACTATCGTCACCTCCTAAAAACACCAAAGCCGAGAAGCGTAAACAATGTCAAATAGCTGCAAACTGCACTCAAAATAAAAAAAACCAGCAAACTTTGTTTTAAGTGCAAGAAAACTGTATGTGACAAGTGTACCGCCACGAGAGCTTTTCGAATGCGTTATACAGTGTGTGCGACAACGCAAATATGAAACATTTTTCAATTTTATGTCCACTTTGGGCTCCTTCCTTCAAATAAAACTGTTTTTTATGGATAGATTGATTGAGTTATGTTACCTGATTATTTTTTCAACACTTAAGTTGCAATCACATCGCGCACAAACTATTAAAAATGCGTTTTTGGAGAAGCGGTCAAAATGACTGCTGCTGGCCGGTAAAGGCTTATTGCAACTCCGGCAGTTCTAGTGTTAAAGAGTTAATGTTTGTAATTTAATCAATTTCATTTGGTAATACTTAATAAGTAAATATCAAGCAATTACTTTTTGTTTTAAAGATCTAAATGTTAGAAATAAGTCTTATCATAAAGAAATCAGCTTAAACTTTTCATTTGCTATATATAAAAAGAGAAATTAAAGCTTATATTGAATTACACAAATTTTATACCATTCATTGCTTTTAGTTTGCATTGATCATCATCTCAACTAGCAATGTTATTTAGGGCCTGCAAGGGCCCTACAAAGTCTACAAAGTCTGTATGGGAACCATACCATATGGCTGTGGAACTGTAGTGGCCACTAATGGGGTTATGGCACAAATTTTACATGGCTTTCAATTTTAAGTTGTAATCTAAAACAAAGTTTACAAAATGAATCACTGGGCATACTCGTAAATGACTTAAACCCTGTAAAATTCATGTGGTAATTTATGCAGGGCCACTGCACTGCCTGGTTCCAAATTACTGCAGGTCTTGTATAGGCTGCCTTCACAGGACCCTTTCTGGCCCTGCATGGCATTGTTGACAGGGATAAAATAATGTTAAAGATTTAGTACTAAAAAAAATAAGTATTTTGACATAATATTGTATTGGCATGCTTATTGAAACCGTTTCAATTAATATTTTTCATACTTTACTGCAGGTTTCAATTCATGTAACAGATGATTCAAAAGACAATGGTTATTTACTTGTAATGAAGGGTGCCCCTGAAAAAATTTTTGATTGTTGTGATCGCATTCTTGTTAATGACAGGGTTGAACCTATAAATGAAAACTGGAAGAAAAAATTTAATGATACTTATCTCGAACTAGGAGGTTTGGGTGAAAGAGTTTTAGGTAATTTTTTTATTGTTTTATAGATTTAAATTTATAAATAATAGAATTAAAATGTTTTCTGTATTCTGTTCTTGCTGTTAAAACATGATTTAATTTTTGGATTTTATAGTTTAAGTAACTATTAAATCATTTTACAAGTATTTTAAGTTGATTTAGTCTTTACTATAGCCATTTTATTTGAGAATAGTGTAATAATTTTTTAGAAAATATTTGTTATATGTGTATTTAAATGATAACAATGCCCTATTTGATGATGTTAAGAAACTTATTTCATTAGTTGTTTAGTATGTTTAATAAAATATTTTATGACTTCAATACCAATAAATTTACTCAATTTATCTACTTTTACATAGCAGAAATATAATTTTTGAAAAAAATTTATGGACCAATTATTCAGTAATACTCTGTTTTAAGTACTGCAGAGAATTGTTTTAATAAAAAATTGTTTGTTTGTTTGTTGCGTTTATTGCACAAATAGAATCTGATAAAAAAAATTTTTAGTTAAGTTTCCAAAAAATACTGATTTTTGATGCCTCTACTTTTTTTTACTAATCATGATTTTTATTGTGTCAACTTAAAAGATAGGATTTGTTTATAGTACTTAGAAATTCTACAATTATTACAATACAATTAAAAATATGGTACTAAAAGCAAAAAATTTGCATAACTTTATTTTTTGGTCTAAATGCAAATTGAGCAATTTAGTTATTGTGTTTTTGCCAAATCTAATACAGCCTTTTTAAAATGTTACTGTGGCTTGCTTATCAAAAAAAGTTATGCAAAGTACCAAAAATAAGTTGGATTGTAATATTTAAAGTAAAATGTAGCTTTATCATATTAATTGTTTGTGTTATTTATCTATACAAAAGTCCAGGGATGTCCAACCGCAATCCATGGGCAGCACTGCAGCCCAGCTTAAGTAAAAATTTGAGTAATCTAAGCCACTTAATATTTTATGTGGCTTACTGCTTACTCAAATTTTTTTGGTTATTTTTTCATAGCTGTATGAAATTCGATGTTACTGCAGTCTTAATAATGTATAGAAAAACAAAGTAAATACACCAGTTGATATCTGCAGCTCCATGATCATTCTGACCATGTGCTTTTCCAACAGAAGCCTTAGCAGTTTGCTGGTAAGGCCACAATGCCAGACAATGTCATATGCAGCTGTCAGATTGACAAAAAAATCGTAGATGTTTTCTGTCAATAAAATGACATCTCTAGTTGAGTTTTTGCGTCGAAACCAGCCTGCTCTCTAGGTGGCAATGGACCAATAATTGGTTTGACATGGCCATAGATAATCCTCCAAAGATTTTGTAGAAGACCCAGAGTAGATATATCATTTGATAACTATTTGGGTCCCTTACAGACTTCATCGGCTATAGGATTGAGATTACAAGTGCTCTTCTCCAAATCTTGGAAATTTTGTATTGGTGTGTGCAGTAAGAAAGGAACTTATGTAACCAGAACTTCAATGCTCCAGCATGGATATTTTTAATAATTACATAATAATTTCAATAGTTTTACATTTCATTTCAATTTCTAATTTGTTAATCAATTTTAATTTTATATTTTATTAACCATCATTTGGCCATGGCATCTAATACTAAAAAGAGGAAATTTTATATACATGTAATTTTGCCACCTGCCAAATATACTTAACTTAAATTTATAATTTGGCTTATGAAAAAAGGTTGGACATCCTTGCACTAGTCGATATGACAATAAAATATTTGATTGTTCTGTATAGTTATATTAGCTTACATTATAAATTTTTTGTATTAACAAAAAATTTTGAAACATACAGTATTTTTGAAGGGTTTTGCCATGAATATTTATCTACTACATCTTTTCCTCCTGGATTCAAATTTAATATAGAAGAAGTCAATTTTCCAGTCCACAATTTAACATTTATTGGTTTGATATCAATGATAGATCCTCCGAGAGCTGCTGTTCCTGATGCTGTTGAAAAATGTAGAAGTGCCGGAATAAAAGTAACTAAAAAAATTGATTAGATTTTATTCTGAAATAATATTGTATAAAACTACTTTTGTACTTTTTTTGTATGACCCACTAGTATTCACTTGCTTGAAAGCCCATTAAAACTTTCGTTTATGCAAAAATACAGTTTTAATTACTTTTTACATGTCAAAGAAAGTAAAAAAAATTTTGTTTAAGATTTTCCAATGCTTGCATTCTTTACAGTTGTGCCATTAATTTGATTTTGGTATTAAGTTAAATTGTCGTTTTTTATAGAAAGTATAGCTAGATGACTTTTATCCTTAATGATAATCATGAATGAACTAGAAGTTTTACTGATTCTAATTTAATTATTTTGTGATAAATTAATGCTTTAATGATTGTTTATTTAAACTTTTCAAAACGGTAATACATGGATCATGAATAGCATTGAGTGATTTTGCAGGTTGTTATGGTGACTGGTGATCATCCAATTACTGCTAAAGCAATAGCCAAAGGAGTAGGAATAGTTTCTGGAGAAACTATTGATGATAAAGCTGCTCGCCTTGGTCTATCAGTCAATGACATTGATACTAAGTGAGTTTTTAATTTTAAACGCCAAGAATTAGTCGGTTTTTTTTCATAAATAAACATTAAATTAATTTCTTGACCAAGTTTTTTTACAGGAAAATAGCAAAGTTGTTAGTGTTGTTAATTAAGATTTTAGATTGTTTGAGCATACAGTGACTGGTGCAGCTTAATTTTTAGTGAAACTGTATTAATATGTGTCAAAGAATTGTATTGAACATAAAAGGATTCTAAAATATAATTGTAAAAATCTTGCTAATTAAGAAAAATTTAGTATTATTAGTATATTTATTCAAGCAGTTAGTGAAAATATGTTTTGCTAGCATTTACTGTAAGCAAAACAGTAAAAAATAAATTTACTTTTACTATTTTAAAACCGAAACTTTTTCTGTACTCAAAGTTGTATCATTGCAGAAAACTATGAAGTAAATTAGTAGTTATTCTCATAATAATTGTCAGAACTTTACTCGGGAATTTAAAAGGATCAGTTGAACTAGGTAACCCAAATACCTGCGCTGAAGTAAAGCTGTATTTATTTTTATTTACGTTGGATTTAGAAATACAGGGTATCCATAAAGTCCTGATACAATTTCAAAATTTTTTTTTAATTCAATTCTTAAAATATCTTAACCAGGTTTGTTTTATTTTAATCAGTGCTGCTTAAAGTTTTTATCTAAAATAAAATTTTGTGTTTCAGACATAATTTTAATGTGTTTATGAATGTGTTAAATAAATCCCTATTACAAATAGTTACTCCTCAAGAGAAGGCACAATGTGTATCCTGGTTCATTGAAACAAAATCGGACGTTCGGACTCAGCGAAGGTACAGGACTAAGAATGGAAAAGATCCACCATCACGTTCTTCAATTCGTCGATGACACAAGAAATTTATTGAGACAGGGTCAGTGTTGGATGCAGTGAGAAGTGGACGACCAAGAAAATCTTCGGAAAACGTTGAGCGTGTAAGACAAGCGTTTAGTCGTTCTCCTGTAAAGTCCATCCGTACTGCTGCCAGAGAATTGGAATTACCACCTACGACAGTGCACAAGGTTCTACACAAAAGGTTACGATTATACGCTTACAAAGAGCAAATGTTACAGAGACTTCAGCCAAATGACAAACCAAAACGAAAAGAGTTTGCACATAAACATGCTGCAACGAATTTCTGAAGACGAAGAATTTCTCATGGCAGGAAATCGAGTACTCTCTTGATGTGCTTCGCGTAACTAAAGATGCCCATATTGAAATGTATTAAATGAGGTAAAAAAACTTTAAGCAGCACTGATTAAAATAAAACAAACCTGGTTAAGATATTTTAAGAATTGACTTCATAAAAAATATTCTGAAATTGTATCAGGACTTTATGAACACCCTGTAGTTTGCCGCGAGACTAAAGTTCTTAAAACAGTTAGTTCTGGCTAAGTGTTACGGCAAGTACCATTTGAGTTTGGAACCCGGGTTTGTTTCCGCCTTTTGATTTGCTTCATTATTTTTTCCATTATTTCACCGCGCTCGCTTGCTAATTTGTTGTTACCTCGAGCTAACTTCTTTTTCTATAAGTTGGGTGTAAATTTGTGAGACATTCAGTTAGCTGCTTCAGCCTTGTGTAGCGGTTGTAGAGTCACTGTTCGAAATACTGTTAGACGCCGTTGGGAGTGCTGTTGGGCTTTTGGTTTCTTTATAATACTGTTAGAGATACTGTTCGATATTGTTAGTTTTTGTCGGTCTGCTCCGTGTCAGTCTACAGTTTAAAACTGTCCGATCGTCCATTTTACGTCCGTCCGACCATCTTATTTCGTCCATCACGTTCGTACATCTTAATTTCGTTTGCCCATCTTATTTTCCTCCATCTCATTTCGTCCGACCATCTTATTTCATCTTATTTCCTCCGTCCAATTTAGTTCGTCTTATTTCGCATCGTTTTTATATCTTGTTAATACAAATTTAAATGAAATCAAAACAAGGACGCGTGCATTTCTGGAGACAGCCACACGGAGTTTTGAGGAACTTCCTGTAACACTAAGTACGAATGAATTCGCTAGAAAACTACTTTCTACAGATAAAAACACGGTTTCTGAATATAAATCAAAAGAACTTGATCAATTATTGTAAAACTTGGCTCTCAAGCTTCATTAAACTTCTAAGCAGTTTACAACCCCAACAACTGCAAACAATCACTCGACAACTTCGTACTCGCAAACTATAAGAATATATTAGCTCCCTGATGATTAATATTAAACTTAAGTTCGTCCGCCACAAAGGCTGAAACAATTTTATCTCACTTTAGAATTAATTTTTAAGGCGTGAACACTAACCCTTAACTTGACCACGACTAAATAGGCAACAATAACACGAAGCGATTGCTAAAAACTTGTTCTAATCAAATAAATCAGTGTGGTCCAAGGCTAAGAGCATGAAGGGCCGCATTAAGGTTTGAAAAAGCTTCGCGGGCCGCAAAGATAAAATCTAGGTCAGGGTGGTCCAACTTCTCCACTCTTGTGGGCCACTTTTCAAAATTATTTGAGTTTGCGCGCCTCAACCGGCTAAAAACGCTTATTTTCGTCTCAAAATCAGGGTGTTCTCTAAAAAAAAAAAGGTCTTCAATTGGAATCGATTTACGAAGTTCCTGTTTTCGTCCCAAAATCATAGCGTTCTTTAAAAAAAAAAAGGTTGCCGCTGCTTGTAATCGACAAGACTTGTGCAAAATTGTTCCGCGGGCCCATACTTGGACCACGCTGAAATAAATAATAAAATTTACGACGCTATTTATATAAATCAGCCAACGTTACAAGATAACAATTAAAGTTACTAGATCGGGCCAGCTTTTTTAAATTGATTATGATATTACATTTAGCAATCGGACAAAGCAGTCTATGACTTCACAGTACGACCAGAAGATACGGTAGTAAACAAGTTACGTAACTGGAAATGTCAAATAGCTGTTAACCGTTGTAGAAGATTCTAGTCGATCGTTTCTTGAACGTTCTATATAGACAAAAATTATACGTAATACTACAGGAAAACTTCACAATCCCTTGTGAATTAAAGCGGTAAAATGAATATTTATAATACACTTATAAGAACAACTTAAAGTGGGAGATGGTATACCGATTACGCAATTATTATGCAACAATGAAAAACATGACGTTATAATCAAAGCTTAAAATTACTGTTTTAAGATTGAAAATCAACTACAGAGTTATGAGGTTAAGATTAAATTTATGAATATAGAGTGACAGTAATACTGGAGCATTTGAACAGCGATGTAAACAGGCCCTATACCACTACCAGGGATGTCCAACCTTTTTTGATTCGAGGACCATTTTGGCTCATCAAAAATATTGGCGGGCCAAGCAAATAATACACCTCAATTTTCGTCTCAAAATCAAGGTGTTTTCTAAAAAAAAAAAGGTTCTCGGATTTCAATCTTGGATATCATGATTTTCACTAAAAACTAGCAATCTCCGAAAAAAAAAATAAAATAAAAGGTCTGCACATGGAATCTGTCTTCAATTTCTGCCTGGATTTCTTCCAAAATAGGCGGGACAGAGCTCTTCGAAAAACCTTGTGTGGGCCACTCAAAACTCTTACGTGGGCCATGGGTTGGATACCCCTGCCCTATACCATTAAAACTCCTTAGTAAAAGTCTTGGTTTGTGTCTCCACAATTGGACCAGGGCTATGTTACAGAAACCTTGGTTTAGCGGTAACTTTCGTAAATTTTTATTGCCACATATCTTTTACCGAGATAAAGAATTTTTTAAGTTTAATGTTGTTGTATTTACAAAAAATATATTTTACAACAATATCAAACCTATAGTAATAAAAAACATCAACCAGAACTGCCTTATGTTCTAATTTTTGTGTCAACATCTGTCACACTTGATTCATAATAATTTTAATCATGGCGGTATAGCTTATTTTCTATTTTAACATAATTCAAAGTTTTATTATAACGCAGAAATGGCTTGGGCAAGAGATAATCGCTTTTGTACTGTGTTTTTTTACTATCTGCTTGCATTTGTTCAAATGCAACTTTTTTTTCTTTCGCCAGACGGTGATGACGTAATGCACTTTGTATCGTATGACCGAGTTAAGTGCAGTCTGGAATGTTCTCACCATGGAAAATGTGTTCTAATTTAAACGCGCGTGACCGAAGCGTTTTCGTGATAACTCCAGCCGATTTGCATCATGTGACCTTTTGTCTATATATATATGTACGCTCGCTCGATTGAATGCATGCGACGACGAGAGAAGAGAATTAAGCGTTGGTTTGGCGTGAAGCGCGGCGAAGGATTCTTTGATCGTACTACAGTGATAAGTGTTGAATTTATTTTACGCCAGTGTTTTGTTCTACGAAGGTAGAATCATTTGTGTTGATCGAATTAAGTCGTAGCGCCGATTTTCGCTTGCAGTGGCAGAGCGCTGAAGAGAATTTTCGTAAGTCGTAAATTTTATAATACATTCGTTTTAGTTAGAGACAGTGGTTTCTGTTTGTTTGCGGAGAAAAGTTTTCAACGAATCAATCAGAACTTAGCCGAAACCAACTGTATAAAAGCTTCAGGCTCATAGCAAACTACTTCTTGAGCCGGAATAAAATAAAATTAGATACAGCTTTGTTTCAGCGCAGGTATTCGGGTTACCTTGCTCAACTGTGACAACATCACCATCTCAAAAACTTCTTCAGCTGACCCAGAAAACAATTTCTGTAATGCTTCCTTTTTTCCCATATAATTTATTAATCAATTTACTAAACAAACAATTTTACTTTGCACTAAGCTACACAATTGCAAATATTCTACGATCAGGCTGTACGAGTCCTTCAATCTTTCAAAATATTGCCATCGTGGTCTGAGCAATTTGCTCTGTTCTTACACTGACTGGCCCGGAGATTCCGCCATTTTCATGAAGTCACTCCAATGAATAAATTCACATTTTTTATGCGCTAGTTTTCATCTTTCCTGCTACACCACTAAAATATTGAAAGCTTGAGTCGACCTGAACTGGTGTCCCAAACACCCCAGCGCCAGTTGACTTTCTTTTTCCACTTACTTTAAATTCGCTGTCCTCTTCTCTGTTTCCCTCCGCATTTTTTATGAAGTCACTCCACTGCGTAAGGTCACATTTTCTGTGCTCCCCTGTTAGTTTTTATTTTTCCAGCTACACTTTGTAGAGACTGCAAGTCGATTATAGTTCACGGCGGCGATTTAGCGGATATGGATTCGAACATGTTGGACGGCATTTTGCAAAAGTATCCGGAAATTGTGTTTGCTCGAACGTCGCCACAGCAAAAACTGTTGATTGTTGAAGGTTGTCAAAGACAAGTATGCGTTTCAGTTTAAAGCTTTGCTGCTTCGTGTTTGTGATCTTATTTCAGCTTTCGTGTCAGTGCATGGATAAAGTTGGGTTTCTTAAGGTTTATCTTGATTTAACTTGACGTATTTGTCATTTAATCCTTTAAGAGACAATGGTACATATGTGTACCATGATTGTAATTGTAACATAACAAAAGAGGTGTGGTGATTTTCCCTCTTTACGTGTCACTTTATTAGTTGCCTTTTTCTTTCATTTCTTGTGCAGTGTTGGTGACGTCATAGGTTTTGCCTTGCATGTTTCTTTTTCGTTATTTCAGTTAGTTAGAATCATCATGGTGTCTGTTGTATTTCTGTTTGCCTTAAATTTAGTCTTTTAAAGCCTTAATAAAAGGTAATAAAGTGTGAGACAACAATTTAAAAGACTAAAAATGGCTAATGCTGAATGGAGGTACTTGCAGCCAGAAAAGCTTACTATAGATCCCAATTCACATTTAGCTAAAGAGGAATGGAAATTCTGGCTTAAAACGTTTACTAACTTTGTCGAAGCTTTGCCTAGAGGAGAAAATACTGTAGATAAACTAAAGGTACTGACAGCTCATTTATCAGCTCCTATTTACAAACTTATAAGTGAAGAAACTACGTACGAGAGCACTATAACTGCATTACAAAATTTATTTGTAAAGCCAAAGAACGAAATCTACGCGCGGCACATGCTTGCAACAGCCAAACAAGACGCTGGTGAATCAGTTGACGAGTTTATTTTACGTATTAACAAACTTAGTCAAAATTGTGACTTTACCGCTGTAAGTGCTCAAGAGTATAAAGATGACATGAAAAGAGATTCTTTTATAAACGGACTTTCTTCAAACTTTATTAGGCAACGGCTACTTGAAAATAGGACTTTAACATTTACAGAAGCCCATGAAAAAGCTCGTTCAATTGAACTGGCAAAGTTAAATTGCGAAACGTATACCTGCCAAGATACATCCTCCCGACAGATGTGCGCTCTCCAAAAAGACGAAACCAAATCGAATGAAAACAATGTTAGCGTAATAGCTTCAAAAAAACAATCTCGAAATTTTACGTGTTATTTTTGTGGAGAGTCTAAATGACATCCCCGCAGTCGCTGTCCTGCTAAAAACGAAATTTGTGATTTTTGCGGAAAGGTAGGCCATTATGCGAAATGCTGTTTAAAACGCAAAAATTCTTAACTGCGTAGATCAACCTTGTTTAGCTCCGACTACGGCTATGCGATCCACATTCTCACAACATGTCTTAGCTGAAATTACTGTGAATAACATATCCGGCCAAGCTTTGGTAGACACCGGCAGTACCAACAGCTATCTAAATAAAGAATTTATGAAGAGAAATAAACTTCCGTATAAAACTATAAAATACTTTGCTAATATGGCCGATGTATCTCTTAAAACTGAAATTTGCGGCGTTTCTTACATAGATCTAACTTTTCTTGAGCACCACTATAAAAATTTTAAATTTTACGTTATGTCAAACCTAATTGCCGATTCAATCATAGGAGATGACAATATTACAACAACATAAGAGTGTAACTTTTGAATTCCGTGGGAAGAAAAAAGAACTTCACATTTCATCAATTATGCCGACTGCTCACGTACCATATCCTGATTTATTTCGCAACATTAACCGAAACTGTAAACCCATTGCAATAAAGTCTAAGAAATTCTCTTTATCCGACCAAGCGCTCATAAAAGCGGAAACAGATAGACTGCTAAACGAAAATCGAATTGAAAGAAGTAATTCACCTTGGCGAGCGCAACCACTTGCCGTCGATAATGGGAAAGGTAAGAGAAGGATGTGCATTGACTACAGCCGTACAATTAATTTGTTTACAGAATTAGACGCCTACCCTCTACCAAGTATCGAATCAATTGTTAACGAAGTTGCCAAATGGAAACGTATGAGCACTCTAGATTTAAAATCGGCTTACCACCAAATTAAAATTCATCCAAAAGATCGTCCTTAACACCGCATTCCAATCCGGATTGGAATTATACCAGTGGAAAGTTATGCCATTTGGCTTAACGAATGCTGTGCCTGCTTTCCAGCGCGTGATGAACGAATTTATCGACCGTTACAAACTAAAAGGAGTAAATGTATATTTGGATAATATTACAGTTGGCGGCATGGATCAAGCTTCCCATGACGAAAATTTATGTGCATTAAAGGAAGCTGCAAAAAAAGAAAATTTTACTTTTAATGAAAACAAGTGCCAATACAATCGTTTACAAATTCAACTTTTAGGCCATTTAGTGGGAAATGGCAAGATCAAGCCCGATCCAGAGCGCATTGCACCGCTGAAAGATCTAGAAGTGCCAAAATCAAAAAAAGGAACTCCAAAGGATTCTTGGTTTATTCAGTTACTATTCAAAGTGGGTTCCTAATTTTTCAGAAATTATAAGGCCTTTAGTTCAAAACGAAGCCTTCCCACTATCAAACGATGCCATTTCTGCCTTTCATCTAATGAACAATAAGCTTGCCGACGCCACTTTACAGCCGATAGATGAAGCTGTTCCGTTTACCATTGAAACCGACGCGTCCGATTTTACCATTGCTGCAACCTTAAATCAAAATGGAAAACCGGTAGCCTTTCACGCTAGGACCCTTTCGACATCGGAACAACGACATTCAGACGTGGAGAAAGAGGCGTACGCTGTTGTCGAAGCGCTTCGAAAATGGAAGCATTTACTTTTAGGAAAACATTTTACACTGATCACAGATCAGCGTAGCGTATCGTTTATGCTTGATATGAGGCATACATCAAAAATGATAAAATATTACGATGGCGATTAGAGCTTGCCGCTTTTTATTTTACGATAATCTATCGACCGGGTAAACTTAATTTCGCTCCAGATACGATTTCTCGCGCTATTTCCGCATCCGTATTATTTCTATCATTGAAGTCGTTAATCAATTTACATAAATCATTGTGTCACCCTGGAATTACTCGATTGGCTCACTATGTCAAAGTTAAAAACTTGCCGTTTTCGTTGTCAAAAATGTTATACAAGCTTGCAAAGATTGCAGCGAAGTAAAAGCTTCTTTCCTGAAACCAGAAGACAAAATGAACTTAATAAAGGCAACCTTTTGAAAGAATTAGTATCGACTTTAAAGGACCACTTTTATCCGTTTCAAAAAATAAGTATCTGCTTGTTATTGTTGATGAATTTTCACGTTTTCCTTTTGCTTATGCGTGCCCCGATGTAAAATCAGCGACCGTTATTGAAAAACTTACTCATTTGTTTAGCATATTTGGCTTTCCTGGTTATGTGCATAGCGATCAAGGGTCTAGTTTTATGTCGTTTGAACTAAAATCGTGGCTTCATAATTTTGGGGTGCCAACAAGTAGAACAAATAGATACAATCCCGCAGGAAACGGACAAGTTGAGCGTTGTAACCGCACTATTTGGCAAACTGTGTTATTAGCTTTGCGTTCAAAAAAACTTCTTCTGACTCACTGGGAATACGTTCTAACTGATGTACTTCATTCTATGCGATCTCTGCTGTGTACCGCTATCAATTGCACACCACATGAACGTATATTTTCGCACTCTCGAAAGTCATTTAACGGTGTATCATTGCCTTCCTGGGTGAAGCCTGGGCCAGTTTATGTGAAATGTCATGTTCGCAACAAAAATGACCCGCTAGTTGAAGAAGCTGAGCTCATTGAGGCTTACCCGCATTACGCCCATGTAAAATTAAATGATGGAAGAGAAATTAATGTTTCTCTACGAGATCTAGCTCGAAACCCTGTTGCTGATGCTGCGAACGATACAAATCTTTCATCGCATTCTGACGATACCGAAAACACAATTTTACCGCAAAGTGATAATGAATCTAATTCGTTTTCGCAACCTGACATAACTAGCAACGGTCGAGCAGCGCCGGACGATACTGAAAGCATATCATCTGATGCACCTTGCGAAACTCCTAATTTACGTCGTTCTTCACGTATTCGCCGACCTATAGACAGATATGGTAATAACATTTATTTTTAACGGTGGGAGATTGTGGTGATTTTCCCTCTTTACGTGTCACTTTATTAGTTGCCTTTTTCTTTTATTTCTTGTGCAGTGTTGGTGACGTCATAGGTTTTGCCTTGCACTGTTTTTTTTTTGTTATTTCAGTTAGTTAGCAATCATCATGGTGTCTGTTGTATTTCTGTTTGCCTTAAATTTAGTCTTTTAAAGCCTTAATAAAAGGTAATAAAGTGTGAGACATATTACAAGAGGGCATTATAATTCGTGAGGGTATTATAATTCTAATTTTTAGGTATTTGTGACATCATTATTAAATCATTGCCTTTTTATTTTACAATCAAAATCTTATATCCCTCAAAGAATTAAGTTAAACTTCGTATCAAATTGATAACAAAGAGAAACAGTTCGTCAACCTAACATTACATTCTTGCATAGCGCTCTCTTCAATCTTGCTCGAAATCTTGTTCGTAGGGTTCGATCGTCGCAGTGACGGGGGACGGTGTCAACGACTCGCCCGCATTGAAAAGGGCCGACATAGGCGTGGCCATGGGCATATCCGGAAGCGATGTCTCAAAACAGGCTGCAGATATGATTTTACTTGACGACAACTTTGCATCGATTGTTACAGGAGTGGAAGAAGGTTTTTGATTACTATAAAAAAAAATTTTTTTTAGCGGCACCTAGATTAATATAAACTTTGGAGTAAACGACATGGATTTGTAAATACTTGGTTTCACTACGACTAAATGAGTTAAAACAACAGGAAATTTTTTTTTGTAACATCCTTGCTCTTGTAATAGTATTAAATGTTTCTTTACGTCCTTGTGTTTGAAAATGTGCTCTGCAAATTGCCGACTAGGACGCCTCATATTTGACAATCTAAAGAAGTCTATCGCGTATACATTGACGTCAAACATTCCGGAAATCACTCCCTTTCTGTATTTCATCGCTGCCGGAGTTCCCCTCCCGCTCGGGACGGTGACGATTCTTTTCATTGATCTGGGCACTGATTTGGTGATTATTACCTTGTGAAACTTTGCTTCGAAATTGCGTAACTCACAAATTGTTCTTTTCAGCTTCCGGCAATATCGCTTGCTTATGAAAAAGCTGAAAGTGATATTATGAAGAGACAACCGCGTAATCCTAGAAAAGACAGATTGGTGAACGAACGATTAATATCTCTCGCTTACGGACAGATTGGTAATTTTATTCGGCTTTTAATCATTATGCAAAAGCTTTACTCTTTAAGATTTGGACTGATTGGATACAAATGGCGCCTGATTGGTTTAATAATTCCTGATTATAGCAAGGTTTATAATATGTTCCATTATCGAGCGCCACATCCGGGATAGTTTTGCGTCATCTCGTCAGAGTACCACGTACGTGTCCTCTCGTCGAAAAAAAATTTTTTGTATATGCTGGCGATTTCGTAACACGCTTCGTTGTATGGAACAACTAATATTGAGCAGTTTGGATTTGGTAAATTATAATTTTATATGAAATACCAGACAAATTATTATCTTTCATGTATGGGAAATGAGAATGCTTAATTTGTGTTTGAAACAAATCATGGTTTGAGTTTATTTTCGCCATATTGCGTCTGAGATGGATGGCGAACCATTGGCAAAACTCTATCAGATTTGATTTTTTCATGTATCGAACCTAAACTTCCCGCGCAAGTGTAAGAAATGACGTTGACTACACTATGGTAAACACTGTCAGCTTAATCGTTCTAATCTGCTTAGGGATGTTACAAGCACTTGCCGGTTTTTTCGTTTACTACGTTATTATGATGGAGAATGGATTTTTTCCATTAATACTATTTGGTCTGAGATCATATTGGGACGATAAAACATTTGGTTCCTTAGAAGACTCTTACGGTCAACAATGGGTAAGAATGAAACTATGAGTGTATTCGCAAAATTTTTTCTACATATAGCATGCTATGTACATTAAAATAAACTCGTTCTTTTGGGAAGATAAAATATCTAATAGCTTACCCGAGTTGTTTCTAAGAATGGGGATGTGGATCATCATCGCGGAGACCCAGTAATTGGCTCATAACCACAGCCGTACCTACAGGAGGAGCAATTGCTCCCCAAAGTTTCCAAAATTTGGTCAAGATCATAATTTTTCGGGCGGTGACAAGGAAATATTTGGGCAAAATCAAGAGTATTAGGGAAGCGACAATGATCGAATGCAGAGAATATTTTCCAAATTTAGGTGAAGACTTTTTAAAAACCACCATGATTTTGGGACAAAAATCGAGAAATCTGAGACTGAATCAAAGTGAAAAACTTATATTTTGTCTTCATTCTAGAATCTTCAACAATTTTTTGTTCTATTTGTAAAATAATAGAAAAATCATGATTCGGGCAAATGACAGAAAATTTGGGCAAAACTTCATCGCCCTCCCAAATTTTTTTGGCTGGTACGCCTATGCTCATACCCAAAAATTCCTAAATTGTATGTCAGAGATATTTATAGATTAGGAATCTTAAAAAGAGTGAGGGATTGGTAAACGTAAGGCGAAGATTGTAGAATAAACATTCCGGAGCACGTAGAATGTGGAATGTTTTGGTAATGTAGCTGGTGACGTAGAAACTAGCAAAAAAGTGAATAGAAATTCCAGAACACATTCTGTATTTCTATCTTTGCTCATTCCTTGCAAATTGGCATTTCAAATGTGTGTGCAAATTGCACATCAGCAAATCATAAAAAAGAAAAAACAAACAAACATCGAATAACAGTAATACGGGGTTGCATCGAAAGACCATGAAAAGTTGACTTAATCATTTATAGCTTTTTGAGACATCGAAAACAGTTAATATGTATCCCTTCCTCGGGTCCACGGGGGACCGACCCATAACTCCATGCGGTGTTGTCGACTCGGAGAAGGTAGACTGATGTTAAAGAATCCGATTGAACAGCTTGTGGTTATTCAAACAGATGTGCGAAATTTTTCTAATACAATAGCAAAGTGCCTTTTAAAGCGACTTACTATCCGATTATTCTCTGTATCTTTGCTTAATCAATCACTTTTTATTAAAATAAGAATTTCTTAAAAAATGATAACAAAATATTATTGAAAAAAAGGAATTTAAACTTAGGAAAAATTTACTTATTTTACTATTATGGCGCTATTTGTCTCCTTTTTGTTGTTTGCGCGTTGTCACACTTAAAGAGAATATCTGAAAATTAGATATTCTACCTTTTCAGTTTTTAAACTATTTGACTTTATAAAATTCTGTTTTTAAAAGCATTTATTGAATAAGATATGAACAGATAATAGTTAATCTCATTTGTTGTTCTCTAAACAGAGCTATGGATCACGCAAAATACTGGAGTACACGACTAATACTGGCTTCTTTGTTGCCATTGTTTTAGTACAGTGGGCTGACTTGTTGATAAGTAAAACAAGGAGGCTGTCCATGCTTCACCAGGGCATGAGGTGATTGTGATTGCAAAATTGTAAAGTTGCTTTGCAGTGACGTTAGTGATTTCTTTTGCTATTTAGTCGCGATATTTTGCTACTTTTAGAAATTTTTTTAACGTTTGGTTCTCATATACTTTGCTGATGCACCATTGCAAACATCGAGCGTCGCCAAGTTGCTGTTTATTATGTTTACTGTTTTTACTTTTTTATAATTCAATAAGGTTTTGTATTGATGAGATAAATTAGTTCTGCAATCCCTGTAGCCTTTGATGTTAAACTTTTTCGTTTGACTTTTGTAGATTACTTAAATCAGGTTAAGTTTTTTGTGATCTTGCGAGTAAAAAACAACTCAATGCCGGTTGGAGAAATGTAGTTTTGCATGTCGTTGAATTACTGTCAGGTTTACCCAGTGTTTGGATTCAAAATTTTAAGAACAGGTTCTTTTTTATATAAAACTTACTAACAACAGGTTCTCTCATTATCCACAGAGATAGAGATACATAGATTACATTAAATTAAGAGCGGGTTCGCTGAACGTGCTAAAATTCCAGAACTGGTTTGCGCGAACCCCTTGAATCCCATCACTGGGTTTATCTTTAAACAGAGTCGAGGTAAATTGTTCTATATTAAATAGATAAAAAATTGTTAAATAGAATTATCAATAATTGTTTAAGACGTTTTTTTATTTAGAAACAATGTCCTTATTTTGGGTTTGCTTGAAGAAACAATGCTAGCCACTTTCCTCACTTACTGTCCCGGATTAGATGTTGCCCTGAAATTTTACCCCCTCGAATGGCGGTGGTGGTTACTCCCGATGCCGTTTTCACTTTTAATTTTTGTTTACGACGAACTTCGAAGACTGATCATACGACGTTACCCCGGAGGTTGGTTATTCAAATTTAGTTTGGACTTTAACTTGGTGTTTGATCAACATTCATCATAAGCGGCTGTCGCTGTCGTAGGAAGTTGATCTTTTTAACTTTTTTGCCCGAGGAGAAAAGCTGGAGGGAGGGCAACTATCTTTTAAAATCGTTGAGCATTTTTTCCATGCCAGGAACATTAGTAATACAGTATATTCCGAGTACACGGTTTTTTAAAAAATGTCTACAGCTTTCTTTAGTGCTAATGCTCCGCAAAATTTTTTCACTCATGGCACATTTCAGTAACTTCCAAAATTTTGCGCACAGCTCGACCAAGTGAAAGCTTTTTTTGTCTTTGCTTAATTTCCAACGCTTTTTTTTCTGAAGTGCCAGAAACTGCCAGGAGTTACAATTTTTTTGCCTTTTTGACCGGTTGGTTTTTGTATAAAAAATGTTTGAAATCAAGCAAAAAACAAAAAATCCTCATCCGGTCAGAAAGTTAGAAAAATTGAAATTTTAGCCTTTTATTCGCCTTCAAGACAACAACCCGCTTTATTGTATTTTTGGTTAAACTGTCATTTTTTGACCATTAGGCCTACTGTTAAAAATGTTCGTCATCTTTGGTCTAGCACAGGGGCGTCCAACCCGTTGCCCGCGTACAGGTTTTGAGAGGCCCCCACGGAATTTTCGGAAATGACGTGAACTAAATGGGGTGACGATATTTTTAAAAGATTGTTTTGAATGTGCGCAGAAATGGATTTTAAGGAAGGTGAAGACCAAACAAAACTTTTCACTTCTGAAATCTAGCGGCGGTGTTTTGCTTTCTAGGCACTTGGATTTTATTGATTAGCCGAAACGGCCCTCGGCTCAAAAAGGTGGGGCGCCCCTGGTCTAGCAGTTGTAGAGCTCAAATTTTCATCAAATAAAATTTTTCTATTATAGAAAGTATATTTAGATTACTATTATAGAAAGTATATTTAGATTAGCATTATTCTGCGGCACACCGGTTGTGATGCACTTTTTAATGCATTTTAGTTTGCATTTTCTATAGTGAAGCGGTAGGCAACTTTTTAACAAAACCACTTTTATGTAAAAATGCGATATTTACCAGGATCTACACCAGGTCATTACTTCATACCAGTTCCAAAATTCCTTCTTATTTCCCGATATAGGAAACGCCTACTTTAAAATTTTCGCTTCGTATATATAAAAAACAGAATTGTAAAAGACAATAGAATCGATAGGGTAAATCCAATTTTCCAGTTTGTTTTTTTAACAAAGTATAAGCTACTTGGTAAGCACAACTTTTAATTTTGAGTTTGAACCCGGTTCTGTACTTACAACTCTGATCACACCAACTCCAGTTTCCCAAACGAACAGCTGTATGCAGTGCAATATTAAATTAATAATTTTTAATTATTTCTGTTTCAGGTTGGGTCGAAAGAGAAACGTATTACTAAACTGTTTTTACTGAACTGAAAATCAAGAATAATATTGCTTTGTTACGTCCATCGAATTATTGACAGCTTTGTTGTTTTGTTTTTTTCTTGTTTCTGTTGTGTGTTTGTTTAAAGTTGTTAATAAACTTTCAATCAAGAATGAGAGAATGAAAATCACGTTTTAACGGGAATTAAGCCATGCCGTATTTATCTGATTGTAAAACCGCCCTTGAAAGAACAGCGCGAATAGTCAACAAACGTCAAATAAAAGTTCTATGCGATAACTTACTGTACGAATTAAAAGAATAACCAAGTACAGTATTTGATCAATAACACTGGTCAACAAAAAAAATTTTTTTCTTTGCGTCATGAACTTTGATAATTAGCGTTTAGATCTAAATAAACTGTGCTATCGAGCTCAACCTGATTAATGTCTTTATTACGAAGACAAGGAAATTTTATTGAGATTGATACAAAATGAGAAAATTATAAACCGCCCTTGAAAGTACATAGCACAAAACGAAAGCAGAAAACCATGTTGGCCGCGTTTTACAATCGGATAAATACCGTAATTCTATTGAACCATTTTCTGACATGCGCGAGTCATCGACTTTATGTTTTATATGGTGATGTGAACTTCTTTTGAAGTTTTCGATTTGAAAAAAAGGTGTTGAATTTCACTCTTCATGTTCAAAATTCCTGCTTTTTTCAGTTCCTCGTGAGCCCGTTCAGTTGTGTCGTCGCATAGACTTATTAATTGTTTATCACCATGGGTGCGCAATTGCATCACTTTGCCACTTTTTCTATGGCCACTCTTCGTCCAGGTATATTTAGTTAAAGGTCAAGATTCAACTTAAATAGGTTGGGTAATAAACAAAAAAAAGTTTTATTTCCTGTCTGTGATGCTTGAATTTAAATTTCATTATTTTATCGAATTGTAAGTAGCCTAATAGCCTACCTTTTTGTAATTTGGTCTAACCAGTTTATATATTTGATTCCTGGTTGAATGTAAACAAAACTTATCTCCCATTAATTTGGTTTAGGGTATTTTATTGAAATATTCAAACTGTGTAACCTTTAACGATTGCAGTAGGCTTATCTTCGCAAAAAAATGAGGCTATTTTCATAAATTAACTAGGAATTAAGATATTGGCAATACAGTAATCCCTCGTTACTTGCGGTTAATGTGTTCCAGGACCACCGGCGAAAAGCGCAAATTCGCGAAATAGCAACAATATTTATTGTATTACGTATAATTTAAACGTGTATGAACCTTCCCCATACTGTTTTTAAACCACGCTATATCTGTACACTACCTTTTCCTATACTCTTATAGACTGTTTATATGTGTACTGTACAAAACTCTGTTACGCGAAGTGTACAGTACTTGTACCCTACACGGAAATATCAGTTGTTACACATCCTCTATTTGTACTAACATATTGCAAAGTGGAAAAAATCATTAAGTTTCTTTTGCTACATATAGTTTTAATTACAACAATTGTTAAAATCAACATTTCTAATTTAAAAAACCAGTGATGTAGCGAAGGCGCGAAACTTGAAGTGCGATTAAGCGAGGGATTACTGTATCTTGACTTTGTTTAAACCAGTGATTCTCAACCTGTGTGCCGCGAGGAATTTTTTAGTGTGCCGCGTATATTTTTGTCTTTGATCGCTTATTTTTCCGCAAAACCAAATTGAATTATTCTATTTCTTGGCTCAATAACAAAAAATTAGTTGTTTTTCCTTGTGCAACTCGTTTGCTTATTTCTTCTTTATTATTAAACAATACAATTGTTACGTCGTAAAACATCCTTCATCTATTTTCAGTTTCCGATAATTCAGCACTCAAGTCACATCAAATAAAACAAGGAAGTGTGATGAGTTAAAGGTAGAGAAGCTCTGAACGTAATCCAGCGTCGTTAAGATTAAAAGTTACCATTATTTCTTGTTCACAATTGCATTTTCGATTCTTAATTCTTTAAATTGCTGTTCGTTTGAAACCTTCGAGCGTAGCCAGTACAAGCCTAATCGTGAAGCAGCTTATCGAAGGATGCAACAGCGTGACTTGTGTGACAAAAAAAAGGGTGAAAGAAGAGAGTCTGATAATCTTGGTCGCAGATCTAGCTCAGCTAAGTTTCCGAAATCATGAAAATTATCTCATTCTAGCAGAGTCATGTGGATATAGAACACGAAATCTTTTTTAATATAGAAAGACAAGATAACTTTTTAAAAGTCAAAATACAATACAGTGAGCCATGAAATAGTCTCGAGAGCTGCTTAAAGCCTAAGTAGGCAAACTAAAGCTATGCCTGATGAGAGCGGTTTCTCAGAGATAAAAGCAGTTGTTTTATAAGCTACAACTGCATTAAGAAAAAAATCTAATCTTAATAAAAATAGCAGAGCCAAGGTTACGGTATTTGATCATATTTATTAAAGTAGACGTTTAGAATAAATTATAATTCTATGCCACTGTTATTCAAATAGTATCCGTATTAAATATATTTAAAATAACTTTGACTCTGCTATTTTTAGTGAGATAATATTTTTAAAAATTCATGCACTGCGCGGTTTTTACCACGTTCGGAAATTCTACAAATACATGATAGTATGGCGTTCTCAGTTATCACGGCCATTCCAAATAATGTGTTATACCAGGAGCTTGCTGTAGTAAAGCAGGTCGTCATAGCACATTGTTTTTATGGTGGTAAGTTAGCAAGGCTACAGTAATAAGGTAAAGCGAGGGGGTCAAATGGAGAGTCGGCCGTGATTGAAATTTAGTTGAAAACAGAGAGGATGGAATTGGAATTAGGGTGCGGGTAAAATGGTCAGGGAATAGAAAACTAATTAAATTGAATCCATTAACGACTTTCTTATTATAACTTATAATTAACATTAAAAATCAGTGGTTACGTCTTAAAAAAAAATTATCACGGCTGACTCTCCATTTGATGCAAACGACGTGGATAGGTCCAACAGATTAATTCAAGTTTAAATAATGCAAGGACTTAGTTTTAGTGACAAAATTTAGTCATTAGTTTAGTAGTCAAACCATGAAAAAGTATTTAAAAATAAGCAGTACCAGTAACAAAAGTGGTGCATTGCAACAGAAAGTACCTGCAAAAAAAGGAGTCAAGCGTAAATATAAAGAAGACTACATAAAGTACGGTTTTGTTGCTTCTGGATCCTACGATCACCAACTTCCTTTGTGTATTATTTGCAATCTTTCCTTGTCAAATGAGGCCCTCGTTCCTAGCAAACTAAGCAGACACTTAGAAACCAATCACGAATCTTTAAAAGATAAACCAAAAGCATACTTTGAGAATCTCTTGTTACAAAAAGATATAGAAGCCAAACGATTTAACAAGTACATGAAGTTGCCAGAAAAGGGGTTAGTTGCCAGCTACAAAGTGGCTCATTTGTTGGCTAAACGCAAAAAAGCTCACACTGACGCCGAATCTGTTATTGCACCATCAGTATCCATTATTGTAGAAACTATGCTTGGAAGTGATGCTGCAGATACGGTAAGCAAAGTTCCATTATCAAATGACACAATTTCGAGAAGAATTGAAGACCTATCTTCGGATATAAATGATCAAATTCGTGAGCATTTTGATGTGCAAGGACAAGATGACGAGTTATCTCAACTTTGGGCACTGCAAGTTGATGAATCTACTGATAGTACAGGAAAAGCGCACCTTTTAGCTTTTATTAGATTCGTAAAAAACGGGTCGTTTGTAAACCAATGCCTATTTTGCAAAGAGTTAAAAACCACTGCTAGAGGGGAAGACATATTTACACTGGTCGACGAAAACATTTTGTTGTTGAACTTACAGTGGAAAAACTGTGTTAGCATTTGCACTGATGGCTGCCCATCCATGCAAGGGAAAAACAGGGGATTTGTTGCTTATGTTCGCCACCAAAATCCAAACGTGTTTGTAGTGCATTGTATGATACATAGAGAAGCTCTCGTCTTTAAAACATTGCCAACAAATTTACATTCAGTAATGAAGCAAGTTATTGAAGTCGTAAATTTCATAAAAACTCGTCCCCTCCAAAGCCGACTTTTTACGCAACTTTGTAAAGAAATGGATTCAAAATTTAAATGCTTGCTGTTTCACACAGAGGTCCGATGGCTCTTGAGAGGAAAGGTACTGAAACGTGTATGCCAACTAAAGGCTGAAATTTGTTCTTTCCTGGACGCTCAGAAAAAAGACTTCGGGTTTTCTGTACATGACGAACTGTGGTGGTTACGAGTGCAATTTATAGCAGATTTATTTGAAAAAGTGAATGTTTTGAATTCAAGCTTACAAGGGCCATCCGAAAATACAATAACAGCTACATCAACATTGATTTCTTTTGACGAAAAACTGTCTTTATGGAAGAGAAAAGTATCTGAGGAAAATGTAGATGCTTTTCCTACAGTCAACAAGTCTTCTTTAAAAAAAAGAATAATTCCGGAAATTTTAAACACTTTGTCAGATCTCCAGTTTTCACTCCGAAACTACTTTCCAGAATTCAGTGTTAAAGATTACGGGTGGGTAATCAATCCATTTGGAAAAAATAACGACACAACGAATCTATCTACCGAAGAAGAGGAGCAGCTTATTGAGCTACAAAACAATTGTTTTTATCGGTCCAGTTTTTCCGAAGAAAACCTACATGACTTTTGGTTGTCCATCGTAAAAACATATCCTTTGCTAAGGATAAAAGCAATCAAAATTCTTCTTCCATTTGCATCATCTTGGCTTTGCGAATTTGGATTTTCCGCACTCATTGAAATCAAAAGTAAAAAAAGACAACGCCTTCTTGCTATTGACGATGAAATGATAGTATGTCTTACGTCATTAGAGCCTCGATTCGAATTGATTTGCTCGAAAAAGCAAGCACAACCGTCCCATTAAACATGTATGTTTGGAGTATTTTCATTTCATTTATGTATTCATTTCAATTCAGTATTTCATTTCAATCTCATTTCATTTATGTTTGGAGTATGTTTGAGTTTTAAATTTTGTAATGTGAAAGTGTGCCGCGGATGAATTTTTGATTCTTTAGTGTGCCTCAAGCACAAAAAGGTTGAGAACCACTGGTTTAAACAGACCTTCTTACACAAGACAAAATAACATCTTGTTTTGTTGTTAAATTAAGTTTTAATTTTCAAAACGTATCTTTTCGCCTGTCTCATCTTTCATAACCTAAAAAACCATGTGACGGCATTTGGAAGTATTTGCGCTTACATTGTCTGAGGTAGGTCAATGTTTTTTTCAGCTTTAAGTTACAGAAACAATCAACAAAGAGAATCCTATTTTAAGTCCACCTTCGGGTTATCATATTTCTTTATATTAAAAGTTTTCGGTAAGCTACCGGTGCCTACATCATGTCAAGAAACCATTTTTCAGAAGGTAAAGCAATCAACAAGTCAAGTATTTACTTTTGCTTTGATGATTGTAACAAGTAAAATTTTTAAAGATTAAACAAACAAAAAAAAATGAAAAGAATACTTGTAAGAGTAATTACAAAATTTTAAGTAGTAGTTATTAGCTGCAATTATTGAAATATGTATTAGTTGATATGGAATCAAAAAGTCTGTGGAACAATTGTTGCCTAGTTAGAATTGGGAAAAATAGACTGTATCTAAAGGAAAACAATTTTTATCTAAAAATTTATCTAACGAAAAACAATAAACCCTTATTAAAAAAAAGCTGCTTAATAGTTTCAATACAATCAAAATTGATTAGGTAGTGTTCTTGCTCGATTGCTTGCTCGAGTTTATTGATTAGGTAACAATGTTATTTAAGTCTAATATTTAAAAAAGTTTCAAACAAGCAGAGGTGGGCACTATGCAATTGCGGAAATCGCTTTGCGTTTTTATACTTTTCTTGACAGCGTTGCGCAAATTGCGCTTTTAAAAAAAGAAAAAACTATTTGCGCTTTATTGCGCTGCACCAATTGTACAAGATGCGCTTTGCGCTCCAAATTACGCAGTGTCCTCCTCTATGGCGGCTTGTGCATTGAAGCTGCAGCACCTTAAATATCTGTGTGGCAGTTGTAAATATTGTCAGCAACGCTTAAAAATTGCAATTATTAATTTTTTAAACGTTGCTGATAATATCTGATAATATTAACAACTGCTCTACTGATATTTAGGTGCAGCTCTGCTTCTCCAATGCGCAAGCTACCAATGTCTTTCTCTGTAAAAAAGGCTGCCAATATTCGAATAATTGTAATTTGCTAAATTTATTTTATGCATAGAAATTATGTTGAAGTGCAAAGCTTCAGTTTAGGTTCCATATCAAACTAGCGATTTTTTAAAAATTGAAACTTATCTAAAATTTAAAGGGCTGAGAATTTATTCTCCTATAAAATACGGAGAAATGGTTTCATATCCTGAATTGTTTCTTTGACGAATTTTTTTGATTTTATTTTTCAAAACTAACTTTTCTCAACTTCAAAAGCAAAAACTATATTGAGAAAAAATTTAAAAAATAATTTTATTTGGGAGTAAAGACTGCTTTGAAATGGTTTCTTGCTAAAACATTCATATTTCAGCAGCGTAATTCAGTAAGTAAAAGTTTTACTTTAATGGCGACGACAATCGACATGGTATGCGTTCAACTCTTATTCTTGTCATGTTGTGTGTTCTCGGGAAAAACACTTTACGATTCCTTTTTCTTCTTCGTAATCCCAGCAAGCAACTCTAACTTTTAGTCATGTTTTTCTATAAAGATTAAAAGCAAAGAAAAACTTTAACCAGACAGCAATATTATGGCATCTCCGAACACAAATCGAATTGATCGCTGAAACGGTTGCCCTAAGTCACCAGTTCTCGAACTTTTCTTCATTTCGAGCCCTAATACCTAGTATACCATCTTACTTTACCGAATGCAATGTATCATTGAAGTGAGCACTTTTTTGGTCTTCAATTTTAAGAAACAATGATATTTTTATTAGATGCAAAGAAAAACAAATGAAGACCAAAACAAAAAATAAAACGTTAAGGATCAACGTTTTTTCTAGTTTAGTACTTTGGCAAATAAAGTACTGTTGCTTTATTGCAGCAATAGATCCATCCCATCAGTCATTTAATTATTGGCCCCCATTCGATCCCTTGCTCTTTGGTCGCATTATCGATCCCTTGTATGTAGCAATAGATCACTTTAAGAACCACTCCCTAAGTGCTACTCTTCTGCGAATTAAGAAGTTAAATAAATTATGTGGTGATAATAATGATGATATGTCACAGCACACATTAATAAGTTTTTCATCTTATTTAAATGCGCTTTTAAGTGAATTTATGATGTCGAATCAATCAACTGAGGACGGTTTTTCAGTTCAATCGAAAGTACGCCAGGTATATAATGTATTTTTTCTATTTATATTTTTGAGAGATGCTGATATTTACAATAAATATTGGTGAAATGATTTTAGGTGATACGCTTTTTTAAGTAAAAAAATAATTACTTTTATATAGTATACTAGTTTCAACACTTTTACTCATTAATTACACTCAATCCTATTTTAGGAGAATGTAGATGACATTCCTTCATCTTCAAACGTAAAACAAGACGAAAACAATGCTTCGGTACGAAGGAATTTGTTTTTATCTTTTATTGTTGATCTTTTTGTAGATATAAATAAACTTTCTACCATATTACGGCCTAAATTTTTTACCATATTAGGAAGCACCTAACTCGATAACCCATGTTCTTCGATGCTCCCTACCATTACACGCTAGTTTTGTTACTTATAGAAATAATTACTTGTGTTATCTTGTGCGTATTGGTAAATAAATAAAATCTATCTATCAATCTATTTGATATAACGTATTCACAATATCACATACAATGAACGCAAAGTATACTATTTTTTCACCGCATCAGATAAAATATTTTAATTGATACAGGTTGTTGCACCAATAAATTTGATTATTATGTGAATAAAAGTAAGGATGATAAAAAAATTCTGAGAAATCAACAGCAAATTATTCATAAGAATAATGCCAAATATTCCTTAATTGAATTTAGCCAGCCAGGAAAAACTTGGCTGGGAAATATGAAAATTCCTTGCGCAACAAACGCTTTTGAAAATTTAAAATTCTAATCAAGAATCTTCAAGTCCAAACTTAAACAGGAGCAGTAAATATAAAAAGTACGGGCATTGTTACCAAAGAACCAATCAGAACTTAACACAAAAAATAATAAAACAAGAAAATTTTCTAAACTTTGCCTTAAGAATAATTAATAGTAGCATTAAAAAGTACCTTTGAGCAAGGTTGAAAATTACTTTGAAAAAGAACCAATCAGAAATGACTCGAGAAATATCAATTTCAGACTAAGCAAAACAATATAAAAAAATTAAAAAATTTTAAGAAAGTTTTAAAAAAGTTTTTTTTAAAATATTTCTATAAATAATTTGCGGTTAATTTCTTTAAACTTTTTTATTACTTTTCTTGAATCTAATAATCGCTGCTTATTTAGTTTTTGGTTAGCAAATTAATTACCAACATGAATTTCATTCTTTCTTAAAAGTGAAAAGTTCTTAGACTTTTTGAAAATGTTGTTGTTTTCGGTTTTATAACAATAGGATTTATATCGCTGTTGTGCGATGTAATACAAAATCGTCATCGCGTGGTATTATTTGACGACCGACTGTCAATCGACTTGCTTTTGTAAGTGTTAAATTTTATTGTCTGATCGAACTAATTTATTTGTTTATTAGTCTTTATATAGTGATATAATTGTAATTTAGAAAGTCTTTCTTTAAACTACTAAGCATGGAAAGGTATTTTAGTGCCTTAATTAAGGACAAAAAATTTGAAGACATAAGGAGTAGAACCGATAATCCGTCCATTACGGTTTCCATTGAAGCCTCGCTCCAACCAGAAGTCCACATTGCGGACGAATGCAAAATAAGCAATAAAATTTAAAGATAAAAGATCGTCACTTGTCATTTGCGAAATCTTTTTCTCTATTTTAGCCTAGTAAAAAATGCGTAAGTTCTTCTGATATAAATCAGAGGTACTTCAATTTCAATAAACACAAAAAAAAGCTCTTAAGCAAAACTTATACACGACGTTTCGTCCGTTACACCTTTTGTCCATTTCGTTCTTTTTATATTAATTTTTATTTATCAGGTAATCAACAACAAAAAAAAGTTGATTGAAGTGCTTGAGGATGAAAATAAACTGCTTTGTGAAAAAATTGAAAAGTTGAAAAAAGAGATTTCTCAGTCTAATTCTGAAAATCAAGAATCAAGTCGAAGTTCTTGTGGTTCAACCAGGAGGAGCCCCTTGAGAGAAAACCTAGAAGCAGTAAGTTTATTTGTTTATTTCAATTTTTAAAACCTGAAAGCTACGCTAACTCAACAGACGTTATATTAAGTTTACTTGTTTTTTCTGTACCCAAAATAATCTTTGATAACTTAAACATTGGCGCAACATTGATTTAGAAAATGAGAAAAAATTGAGAATACCGAAATAATTTTGTTGAAGTTGATCATATTTTATTGGTTGCTGTCCATCTGTTTTTACGGCTATTTAGAGCAAACTTGATCAAATAACTTAAAATATAAAAATTTTTCTTGGGTCTAGGAATTTTGATCGAATTAAAATTGGTCGACGGAAAATTGATCGATAGGAATTTTGGTCGAGATGAAAACTAAAAATATTTTTATCCCCTAATTCTAACCTAAACAAAATGCCTATCGACTAGTTTTCCTTCGACCGATTTTCGTTCGTTTTCATCTCGACCAAAATTTTATCGACCAATTTTCCGTCGACCAGTTTTCCGACGACCAATTATCCGGTTCCCATTTTTCTTAGTTACGTAAAGTCAATTAATATAAATTTGATTTGTTTTAAATGAAATTTAAAATTTAATCAGACTTTTCAAACAATTTGATTGTGTGAACACCTCATGTAACGTATAAACAAACATGAATGCTAAAGACATAAGTTTCCGACCGGCAATAAGTTTGTTGTTGGTATAAAAAACGATTATTAAAAAAATTTATTTCATTTTTTTACTTTTTTCATTTTTTTATTCATCCTCCTGACTCACAAGGAAGCATCGGTGGAGCTGGACTTGGGAAAACCGTCAAGC
Organism: Diplosoma virens; assembly: GCA_963680785.1. NCBI lineage: Eukaryota > Metazoa > Chordata > Ascidiacea > Aplousobranchia > Didemnidae > Diplosoma > Diplosoma virens. Next base: position 56,259,459 of record OY796880.1, on the reverse strand, counting down.
AATTACCCCGAACTGCTTCCGGAGATACCAAGATGTTTGCTTTCGGTTGAAATTGTTTGTTTGACTTTTAGTATTTATTCAGAGATATGACTAAGAATTGCTTGCAAAGATCCCCAAACGGACGAAAGTGCCGCAAAGGGTCTTTCCTGAAGTAGGTTTACCACAAAATTCACGACAAAATAACGTGAATAGGTTTCAAACCACGACCATATCAATCATAAAGACGGCGCTTTTAAACACTCAACCACGCTGCCGGAAATTTGCCAACAAATGCGATTGCGAGGGCCAATAAACAACTATATATTTGATTTTAAAAGTGAATTTGACGTTATTAAAAATTTGCTTTCACAATTTTATTGATTCAAATGTTGATCAGCTATAATTCTCAAAAAACTAAGACAGCTCATTAGCTTCAGATAAATTTTAGTTCATTTGGAAAAAATGAAAACTTTTGACGCTTTTTCGTTTGTTTTTATCTGTTCTATCTCGCTTGTTTCTAATCGCAACGTTTATCATTGCTTTCACGATTTGCAATTTCTCTTTCGGTTGTTTGTAAACGATCCTGTAGTTTAAAGTCTAAACTAAAATATTTTATTTGTTCGTTATATCTATTATACAATTATATATATAATATACAGATTATATATATATATTTGTTTGTATTGTATTATACATATATATATTGTTTGACTGTTGTGGTTTTTAAACAATGATTGAATAAATTTTGTATCATATATATGACAATCTACCGGTGTACTCCAATGGCGAGACACTCCCACAGTAATTTCATGGTTTAAGGATTTCCCTCACAAAGAAAGATGCAAATTCCTAACGTTTGATGTCGTCGATTTCTACACTTCCATCTCGGAGAAACTGCTTGACGACGCCCTTACTTTCGCCAAGCAATTTGTAGAAATCAGCAAGGACAACAGCAGAATTATCCATCACTGCAGAAAATCTCTACTTTTTAGCAGAGACAGTGCCAGGATCAAAAACAACGGCTCACTTTTTGACGTTACTATGGGCTCCTATGATGGAGAGGAAGTATGCGAGTTGGTTGGTCTGTTTATCCTTGACCAATTATCCCAGCTTGTGGGTGTCAAGAATATTTGTTTTCATAGAGACGATGGTTTGGCTATTCCAGAAAAAACTTCGGGCCCTACCTCGGAGCGTATAAAGAAAAGGATTATCAAGCTATTCCACCAACACGGGTTAAAAATCACAACCGAATCCAACCTCGACCAAATCAATTTCCTCGATGTCACCTTCAACTTGAAGTCGGGGAAATATTGGCCCTACCGCAAGCCTAACGACCAACCATTCTATGTCCACCATCATTCAAACCACCCGCCCACTATAAAGAAACAGCTCCCATCAATGCTCGCTGATCGACTTTTATTGCTCTCATACAACCGCGAGAAATTCGCTAGAGCTATCCCGGAGTATAAGAGGCTATGCGAAGAAGTGGACATTCCGGTGAGTTGCAGTACACCATCCCACCCGACTCTCATAAAAGGAAACCCAGAAAGCGGAACATAGTGTGATTTAACCCACCCTTCAGCGAGCATGTAAAGTCTAACATCAACAAAATCTTTCTTCACTTATTCGAGAAACACTTCCTTCTTCATCACCGCTTGCACAAGATATGCAATAAAAATAACGTCAAAGTGAGCTATAGTTGCATGCCCAACATGGCAGCTACAATTGCCAGGCACAACAAAGCGCTCCTTACCCAAAGAACCGAGCCTGCTAACACTGTGCCACCTTGTAACTGCAGGACCAAAACCAGCTGCCCGATGAAGGGACTATGCCGCAAAAATTCCATCATTTACAAAGCCACCCAACATCAGATGGCATTGCCAAGAATTATTACGGTTGTAATGAAACCGAATTTAAAACTCGCTTCTACAACCATAATCAGAGCTTTAAATGTCGGCAAAAATATAGTGTCACCGAGCTGTCTAGAGCCTTTTGGCAAGCAAAAGACGCAGGAAAGAACCCCGTCATGGTGGTGGTGGTGGTTTTACCCGAACCATTCCTGGAGATGGGGGCGCGGATCAACTCCGCGAAATCCCAAAAATCGGGCGACTCCCCACTGACGGGACCAGAGGTTCAGAAGAGAAAGGGTATGGCCGAATATGGCCCGACGCAGAGGGTCTAGTACAGGGCAGTCGAGCACGAGATGTGAGAGATCCTGTGGTTCAGAACCACAGTTGCTGCATGAAGGAGTCTCGGCTCGACCAACCCTGTGGATATAAGAGTTAAGGAGAGTGCTGTGCCCGTTGCAGCGTAAACGGGAGAGAGCACAGCGAGCGGAGCGAGGGAGAGTAAGCTCCTCGGGAGATACTGAAGGAATTTGGTGTGGAAAGAAACCAGATTGAACACTGCGTCTCTAACTGGTGTAGAGGGATAGTCGTTGGGAGGAAATAAGGGGTGCAAGGGACACTGATATACTGAAGGGATCAAGAGAGGCACCGGCTTTAGCTAGAGAGTCAGCTAAGTCGTTACCTGGGAGGGAAGAGTGACCAGGTATCCATTGTAGATGGACTACCTTGGATTGGGATAGAGAATTGAGAAGAGATTATGTATTGGATAGAGATTTGGGGGTTAAATATGGTAGGGGGCAGAGAGAGTTGATAGGATAGATAAGGAATCGGAAAAGAAGGTGATAGATTCGAAATTACATGTCTTGGAGTGAGAGATACACCACTCAAGAGCATGTAGGATAGCGAAGGTTTCGGCACTATAACTGGTAGCTCAGAGACCAGTCGAGAAGGAGAGCGACGTAGCAGTGACACACTTAGTACACTTGATGTGTATCCCTGCACCACCCTGCCCCAGCCCGCCAGGTACCGAACCGTCAGTCCAGGCAGAGATATCGCTGTGAGGTAGAGTGGAAAGGTGGGTGGTAGCTGCAGTGTTGCGAAGGGAGGGGGGTCTTTGTAAGAGCATGGGGATGAGAGGTGGAGTGAGATTGTGTAACTAAATGGGGCAGACCAGGGGGGTTTAGGAGGGCAGAGGATTAAAGGTTCACGGGTAAGATGTAGGTTAGGGGTAAGGTTATGTGATCTGGAGAAGGATCTCCATGAGCTCTTCTTGAGACGTGTACGGGGGTTAGAGTTCGCAAGAGAGGCTATGGAAAAGGTGGAAGGTAGACGGAGGGCTCGTTCAAAGAAGGAGAGGGATTGGTGGGTAAGGGTGACTCGTAGTGGAGGTAGAAGTGCTTCTATATGAAGTAGAGGAATGGGAGTGGACGATAGACAAACCTGTGATTACTATGCATCCTCTCTACGGAGGTGATGTGAGTAGGAGATGAGAAGGGAAACCAGCCTGGGGAAGCATAGGTAAGGATGGGGCGAATGAAGGCTTTTCATAGGGTACATAAGGATTCTTTTGATGGACCCCAGGAAGCAGAGGCGATGGAGCGGAAAGCACGGAATCGGCTGTGAAACTTTTTCCGTAAGGATAAGACATGATGTTTGAAAGAAAGAGTGCGGTCGAAGGTTACACCGAGAAAGGTTGGATGAGGGTTGAATTTGAGAGGGGTGTTAAGAATGTGCAGAGAGGGTTGTATACGTGATTGGTAGGGGTCTAAGCTAAAGAAGGATGTTTTACATTCGAGGGGGTTGAGAGGAAGGCGCTACTTTGAGAACCATTTCACCAGTCTGTTGAGGGCAGCTTGTACTACGGAGGTTGCACACTCAACACTCGGGGAGGAGGCTCAGATGGCTAGGTTATCTGCATAGAGAGAGGTCTTGACAGATGCAGGAAGGAAAGTGGGAAGGTCATTGATGTATAAAGAGAAGAGAACTGGTCCTAGAACCGAACCTTGGGGAACTCCTCTTCGGAGACGGAAAGGACGACTGTATGAATTACAGATACGGACTTTCGAACGGCGATCTGAGAGGTAGGATCGTATCTATTCGACAAAGCAAAGAGGAAGATCTAATGAGAGGAGCTTAGAGAGAAGGGCAGAGTGCCAAACTGAGTCAAAAGCTTTCGCAAAATCCACAGTGGCAAGGACTGTACGTGCGCCAGGCTTAGATTGGTGGAAGGAATCTGCGATTGACTGTGAGAGAAGGAGAACCTGGTCTACAGTCGATCTACCAGGTCTAAAACCAGCTTGCACGGGTGAGAGAATGTCTTGTTGTTCGAGAAAATAGCTTAGTCGTCCTAAAACCATTCTTTCGAAGAGTTTGGAGGTACATGAAGTGAGAGAAATGGGTCTATATGAAGAAGGTGAATCAGAGGGTTATCCGGATTTGAGAATGGGGATGCTTGTTGATTGTTTCCAGGCAGACGGGAAGGTGTGTGTTGACCAAGAAAGGTTGAAGATGTATAGAAGAAAATGTATGCAGATTGTGGGAGGTGGGATAGAAGAGGGTAGGTAATTTGATCAGGGCCTGAGGAGGTTGAGGTTGAGAGTTGAGAGATAGCTGTAGAGAGTTTAAGTGAGGAGAATGGTGAACAGAAAGTGGAATGCAGGGTGTTGCAGTGTGCAGTTCTGATATGATTCATCTGAGCTTTCTCGGTGCTTCGAAAAGGTTTTGGGGTTTGGGTAGAGAAATGGGACTGTAGGTGTGAGGAGAGATGGTTGGCACAATCTACAGGGGTATGGCAATTTGGGAAATTGGGAAGGTCAGAAGTAGTTGGGGAGGGGGAGCCAGAGATGGAGCGAAGTAGAGAAAAGACTTCACTGGGACGGGTTTTAGGAGAAAGGCTACAACAAGTGTTCTGCCATGACTTGGCTTTAGCCTTAGAAATCACAGTGGAGGTATATCTGGAAGTGGCGATATAGTGCTGGCGGTCTTCTTCGGAACAGTGTGCCTTTGCAAATGCCTTTCGGCGTTTTGCGACGGCATCTGCAACTTCAGGAGACCACCAGGCTTTAGCAGGGCGGTTGATTCTGCCGAAAAAAATGGCAGAAGTGGCAGCATCATTGAGGAGTTTGGTAAAGGTGTGGGTGGCTTCAGAAAGAGAAAGTGTTGTAAAGCTAGATGGAGTAGGGCAGTGGGTATCAATAGAAGTAAGGTAATCGTCCCAGCGAGCTTTATTATAGTTAAATGAGGGGGGGCGGTGGAAAGAGTTAGTTAAGGGGGAAGTGGGAATAGTGATGGAGATAGGAAGATGATCTGAGCCGAGGTCCGGAAGGGTCTGCCATGTGCATTTAAAGGCTATTCGGGAAGGAACTGGGGAAAGATCAGGGGAGGAGCGGTTTCCGGTGGCACGGTGTAGTAGGGTGTGGTGTTCGGGGTTATTAAGAGGTAAAAGATCAGAAGAGAGGAGCCAATCAAACAGATCTTTGCCTGATTGGTCTTCCGGTGAGTGGGAGTTCCAGGATGAATGATGGTTGTTAAAGTCGCCAAAGATGTAATTGGTAGGAGATGATGGTAAGAGAAAGGGTGAGAAGGATTTTGGGCGAGAGTCGGAGGAAGAGGAGCGGATAGGAGGAACATAGACGTTGAAAAAATGTATGGGAGGGGCTCCTTTTATTTTAACTGCGATAGTTAAATAATCGGAGCTGGGGTCGAGGGAGGAGAGGGATTGTGTGGAGAGTAAAGTGTAAGAAAACCGGTCTGTTTTGACAAGTATGAGTACACCTCCTCCTAGGTTTCCCGTAGAGTTGGTGGTTCCTCTCCTCGTCATAAAACGGTTCTTCTGGAGGGTTTTGTAGCCGGGTATACGGAAGGTGGAGTCAGAGGAGAGGTGTGACTCTTGTATGAAGATGAGATCGTACTGATTATGAGAGAGAAATTGTATGAGTTCAGTACGACGTGGGCGAATCCCATTAGCATTCCACTGTAGGATTCGGAGGTTATTTCGAGAGGGAGAGGAAGGATGGAAAGAGGATTGTGTGAGAGGAGAGGTAGTATATTGGGTTTGAGGAGGAGGAGTAGATGATGCAGAGGGAGGGTAAGTATAAATTAGTTGGGGGTGATTAGGAGGATAGATGGGGTTATTCGAGGTTGTTTTGGGGGAGGGGTTAGTTTTTGAAGATATGGTTTTTTGGGTGTTAGTGAATGGAGGTGGGGGATTCGGAGTGTGAGAGGATGGATATACGGAAAAGGATGAAGATATAGGATTAGAGTGTGAGAGGGAGGGGAGGGGTTGAGAGGAGGATGGGCACATTGGGCAAGTCCAAGAGTGTCCAGGGGAGATTTTACGGAAGTCAGCGGGAGAAACACCAGAGCAAGAGAGGTGTACCCAGAGAGAACAGTTGGTACATTGTATTGATCTGTTTCCCCAGGTGACTCTACCGGAGCAGACAGAGCAGGGGTCTATAGGGCCAAGGTTGGGGTGAATATCACCACTGATAAGAAGAAGCATAGAGATAAGAATCAGCGGTGAGTGGGATAAGTAATGAAGAGGTTTGGGGTGGAAGGAGGGACGAGGAAGAGATGTCCGAAAGAAAATAGAAGGGGTAGGGGGGCGGTCAATTGAGTTTAAGAGTGCTGTCCATATGTGACAGCGCATTGAACAGCAGGGATAAAAAATGAGAGGAGTTGTCCGAAGGAGAATCGCCCGAGGATGAGACCCTCGGGGAATCGACAAGCAATTTCGACCCTCCCCAGTGCAGGGAAGGGGACTGCACCACCACGTTGAGGTGGCTTGTCGTTAGTGCAGAGAACCCCGTCATCGAATGGAGCATCGCAGCCCGCACCACACCATACTATCCGGGAGCTAGATGGTGCAACCTCTGCTTAGCAGAAAAACTTTTCATCCTATGAGCGGATCCTACCACCATGCTAAATAAAAGATCGGGACTAAATGGGAAATGCCGTCATAAAAACAAATTTATATTGAAAAATCTTTCGTAATTATTCGCGGCTTAACCTATTTTAATCTTAGAATTATTTTGTGTTTGAATTAAATCACTATTATCAAACCAATAACACTCTACAAAGAACCAAAGCTTACCGGTAATCATCGCCAGAAAAACAAATTTAAATTAATTAAATTACCTTTCTTGTCCGTTATTTTAATCCGCTCACTATCATTTGCACTGTCCTTCACTTACTTAACTTTTTCTCCTCATGCGATCTCTCCCGTAACCTTTTCATTGCTTTGTAGATTTTCCCTTCCTCCTTTCAAATTTTTACAACACGCCTAACTCGACTTCCCTCACCTTTAAGTGAATGCAAACCTCTATACTTGCATTTTATATTTTTGAGTTGTTATTTTTGTGTGACGTCACAGGAGCTGTATTATTTGCATAATTAACTACGTGTTATCTATTTCAGGTGTATTATTTTTACCACAAATTACTATATATTTTTGTTTTCGAGTAACCACCTGACGATTTAATAAGATAAAACAGACTGCTGTGGTTTCAACTAATAAAGTGTAGTGTTTAATAAATATAATATAATTGCTCTAACCGTGTGTTATTGAGCACTGTACCGGCAAAGTAAAACATTACAGGATTATATATATATACATATAGTTGCGTTAATTTAATTTTGTTTTTTCGAAGTAATATTAATAACTATCTTTCATAATTTTTATTTTGTTTTATTATTCTCAAGCAAGCGGTTAAAAATAATCATGTAAACAACTGAATTTAAAACAAACAAATGACCAGCAAAATAATTTGAGAAATAAAAAGAAAAACTAGTGAATATTAAAACAAATTCACTGCCACGGATGTAATTCGCATACGTCTGTAGTTCTTGACAGATTTTCGAAATAGTCAACTCAGAACTTTTGCCTTTTGTCAAATAGTCATTTCAGTTTAATTTTTGTTTCAAGTTTAAAATCTAAAATAGTAAAAAATTACTTGATGTCCAGAGAAATCTTTATCGAAATGCAAAATAACTCGGAAATACAATTGTACAAAAAAAGAAATAGATGAAAAAACATAATAATTGGAAATTGTCATCCCGACTAAACAATAATAGGGGAAGATGAGGTAAGTTGAACCAGCAGGTAAGTTGAACCACAGGCTCCCCAGCGTTAATTTGAAGGTAAACAAAATATTTTGGGCCACCTATTTTTTGCACGTTGAAAATCAGTTGACTCTGTCATACCAGCATTTAAATATCTGTTTAGGCAGAAATGTAGTGTTAGAAAAAGCTTTTATGACTTGCAAAAGTAAATAGCAGTAAAAGAAAGTTAACTGATAATTACTTCTAGATTTTGTATCAATTTATTGCGTAGCTACGACTAAAAAATAGATAATAAACATAATATAAAATTCTGTTTCTTTGAATGCGCAAGTTTGTCTATCTTAGTAGAAATTTTAAAAATAACATAGCATATACCTGTAAGGCAAGTTGAACCACTAGCTGTGGGTAAAGTTGAACCATGGTTCAATTTACCCCATTGCACATTAAAAATTAATATAGTTTATTTTTAGATTTTGATTATAAAAAAATTGCATTTTTTGCGTATATATTTTATTGAAAATGCCGAGAGTTTACACAAGAAAAACTAACCGCGGAAATGAGCCGAAAGAAATAATGGAAGCGGCTGCAACATGTGTAAAAAATGGAAAGTCCCTAAGTTTTGCTTCCAAATCATTTAACATTTCCACAAACACCTTGAGACGCTACATAGATAAGAAAGCAAGTGGTGCAACCCAAAATTTATACGGCTATAGTGCTTTAAAAGAAAAAAAGCGAATATTTCAAGAACCGATTGAAAAAGAGTTAGCAGATCATGTTAAGGAACTTTCAAAAAGATTTTATGGTATTACTGCTACAAAATGTCGTCAACTCGCATATGAACTTGCTAAAAAAAAATAACATAGCTGCACCTGTGAGCTGGGAGGAAAACAAACTAGCCGGAAAAGAATGGTTTCGTTGCTTCATAAAAAATATAACATATCATACAGGACACCGGAAGACACGTCTTTAGCAAGAGCAATAGCATTTAACCGCTATACAGTGAATGAATTTTTTGATAATCTAGCTTCAGTTATGGACAGGTACAAGTTCACACCTAACACAATATTTAATGTTGATGAAACAGGTGTGACTACGGTGCAAAGCCCAAAACAAGTGTTAGCAGCGAAAGGTACCAAACAAATTGCCTCCATCACATCAAGAGAGCGCGGAGAGTTAGTGACACTTGTTTGCTGCATTAGTGCAACTGGTAATAGTATTTCACCGGCTTTTATTTTTCCTCGAAAAAAGTATAAAGATTATTTTATCCGTGACAGACCAACCGGCTCCATTGGCACTTCAAATAAATCAGGATGGATAAACGAAGAAATTTTTTTCATGTACTAAAACACATAGTAAATCAAATTTCTTGCAACAATGAAAATCGTACGTTATTAATCTTGGATAACCATGAAAGTCATGTGTCCATGGCATCCATTCAGCTGGCAAAACAAAATGGATTAATTCTCTTGACTATCCCTCCTCATATCTCTCATCGCTTACAACCGCTAGACCGCTCAGTGTTTGGACCTTTAAAGTCGAAATATAATCAGGCAATGGACGAGTGGATGCGGTCTAATCCAGGAAAAGTAGTTACTATTTATAACATTCCAGCCTTAATCAATAAAGCTTACTTAGCTGCATTTACTCCGGGTAACATACAAGCTGGATTTAAATCGACTGGTATCTATCCATTTTGCAGAGATATATTTGATGAAAACACTTTTTTTTTTTTTTTTTATTTCATTTTTACTCACAATCAACTTGAAATTAATCATAGTGCATGTAGAAATAAAGATTGTGAATAAGGAAGCAGCGACTAAACGAAGTACGTTATTACATGCACAACGTCAGTTGTGCATGGTCGCTGTACCTTTGAACAAAGCGATGTGATGTTAATAAGAAAAGGAAAGCGAAAAGAAGATAATTAATACACACATCCGAGCCATAGTCAGAGAATGTTGTGTAATCACTTTTGCTCCATCTGAATTAACTAATCGTTCTTATCTTAACCAGGAAATAATCGAGACTCGCAACGCACAAACAAGCTGTCAAAATCAAGAGGACAATCTTTTTTCCACCATTTCAACTTCCAATCATCAATCAAATGATATCTTTTATGTGTCTCCTTCAGAAATTTTACCTGTTCCCCGTGCTGGACCACGAAAACTAACAGCAAGTGGTCGAAAACGAGGAAAAACGACAATTTTGACTGATACTCCGGAAAAAAAACAGTCACGAATCCATAACATATTAAAAGAAAAACCAATAAAGAAAGCACCCTTAAATAAAAAAAGAAAACTGTTTCGTTAGAATTCGAGTGATGAAGAACCATAACCTAATGTACAAGATTTGTGTGATGATTGTAGTGATTGCTCCGAAAAGTTAGTTCACCCAGTCCAGGAGATTATGTTCTAGTTTGTTTTAAGCCCACTGGAAAAGCAAATTCCCGTTTTTATATTGGTCTGGTTGAAAGTATTGACGATGAGACTGGTGAATGCGAGGCAAAATTTTTAAAAAAGTGCAAAGTTGATCATATTACTGGGAAACCCAGGTTTATTTTCAAGGAAGACGATGAATGTTCCTTTCCAGAAAGTGATATCATAAAGATACTTCCTCTTCCTTATGTCACGGGAACAACTTCTAGGCAAAAGAAATTTGTATTTCCGATAAATCTCAATCGCTGGAACGTGTATTAACGTTTTCTCATATGCCAAAATTTGAACAATTAAATTCTTTGATTATTCATTGTAAATTGCTATGTTTGAAAATATTTGTGCTAGTAATTTTGCTCAAGTAGGCAGAATTAAAACATTCAATCCAAAGCTTGATGTGTAATACTTATAACAGTGGTCTGAAAAGTATGAGTTTATACAATATTAGGTTGCAACAATTTATTTTTTTAACTTTTTTTAGTAACTTTTGTGGATGGTTCAACTTACCTTTGGTACTTGTTCAACTTACCCCGACGAAGGGGCAAGTTGAACTAAAAAAAGTGTCAACTTTGAACACAAATTATTAAAAATTGGGCAACTAAATTAAAAAATAGTTTACATCATAATAAACCTTATATCTTGAAATATAATATTTTAAAAGTTCTATTATATAGCGCTTATAATTAACAAGTTATCTTATTTTTTGTAAAATTTGGTTCAACTTACCTCATCTTCCCCTAAACAAATAAAACTTATCAGAGAACGGTCATAAACGTTGTTTTGAAAAAAAAATGTAGAGATGCAACTATATTTTGTAATCGTATAGCAAACTAAACAAGTAAATAAAATGGCATTAGAGACAACGCTGGAGATTAAAGTATTAAATCGCTGCTCGCTAGTCGCTGCCGAGAAGGGAGAGAAAAAAATTAGACCCGTGACGCAATCAAGTATCAACGTCATTATCGGAAGTTAGATAGGTTGAGCTCTGGTCTCTGGTAAAACAAGAAAAAAAAAGGAAAAAACTTTTAATAGAGTAGAAATTATTGTTTGCTTATCAAGAATATTTTTTAAAATGTACTTTAAATGAAAATGTTCCCATGCTGAGACTTGGAAGGAGACACTTAGATTTGTGCAATAAAAGTTTTATCTGTTTCCATAAATTCGATCTTAAATTTTCAACTTTTCGGTGTTATTCAAGATGCAATTTCAAAACAAGACAGTTTAAAAACAATAGAATTTTAAAAAATATAGAAAAAAAAACTTTTTTAAAATTTTTTCCAGCTTGCGAGTTCGTTTCTACGGTACAAAGAAAAAAGCCAAGAAATGAATGATGAAAATGGTCGTCTTCTTCTTGCGCTGGAAGGAAAAGAAAAAGAGCTTCTGGAGTCACAAGGACTTGCCGAAGTATGTTTCAAGTTTTGATGATACGAGATTAAATTAGAGGTTTGAATTTCACATGAATTAAAACAATGATGGTTGAAAGATATAGATTTGAAAACTTTTTAGTGTCCAGTTAATTTACGTGTTGGCCTACATATTCGCACTATTGCATGTAGGTATCGCTTTATTGCATTTAAACGCAAAACTTCTATCAAATCTTACTTAGCATTACAAAAATCTTATTACGTGGACGGAACGTATTATTTATAGGCGCAGAATCGGGCAGTTTGACGTGTAAATGTTTGTAAAAAATTGATTGCATAAATCACGTTGGACTGTAAAAGTTAATTGGAAAAGAAAACTTTATAAGTAACTATTTGTAGATGAAGAATGGAAAAAGTATTTCGTATAGCCATATTTTACTTTACTTCAAACTATCGATTAACGACTATTTTTTTTTTTTTTTCCGAAATAAAATTATAGCATTATTTTTAATCTACAGAATGTGCAAGCTCAGTTACTCGATAAAGACCTTAATAGCTCCCATACCCAACTAGCAGAAGCAAATCTTCGTATAGTTGAACAAGAGAGAGAAATAAAAAGTCTTCGATTTAATCTGGCGAAAACAAATGAGCCAACTGAATCAAACACCAATTTAAGACAACGAATAGAGAAGTTGGAAGAACAGGTATTTGATCGTCACACAAAGCTAATTACTTATGAAAGAATTCAAAGAGTAAATACGTTAGAACAATTTGTTCCAAAGTTGATAATGAATTAAGATCAGGTTTAAGTCTCGTGAATACGCTCGCTGTATCTTTGTTTAATGAATTTCTTCGTCTACGGTCTACTCCACGGTCAACATAGATACTAGTCAAAATTAATAAACAATCAAAGGATGAACCGTTAAACGCCTGATTTAGACCAGTGTAAACCACGCATAATAGCAACAAAACTATTTAACATTATTAACTCAACCAATTATATTAATATCTTTTGATTTTATAAATAACATTAAAACTCAATTTTTATAAAAAACTTGATTGTAAATGGCAATTTATTTTAAGGTCAAGATTCTGGAAAAAGCCTCGGTGGAGGAAATGAGCCATCAATAACTACGTGATTGTGATGCATGACCCTCTTTAGAAATAGTTTATTTTATTCTTTGATTTATCTTTTACGTACTAATAGTTTTTCATTTGATAGTTCATGTAGTAGTTACACTGAATAGTTATAACTATTATGTGCATAGCATTACTTTCTTTTTTGTTATAACTCTCTTGAAATATTTTTTAAAACAATTTTTTAAAAACTATCACAATCAAGTTCAAGAAACTACATGCGCTCCGACCAAGACTCAAAGCTCAAGCAACTTGTTAGGGCTCCTTTCCACTACGAGCGTGGAATGGAGTTTTCTTTGTTTGTTTTATTGATTTTTTTTGCTTCGCTTAGCGCTCGCTTAGACTTTAAGCGCAGAAAGATCAATAAAAGAAACAAATAATACTCCATTCCACCCTCGTAATGAAAACGAGCCTTAAAACGGCAAAAAGCCCTAAGCAAAGCAAAAATATCAATAAAAGAAACAAAGAATCCTCCATTCCACGCTCGCAGTGGAAACAAGCCTTAATTGCTCGAGGCAGTTCGGATATTATCAACTTACTCAGGCCAACCGCTTTAAGATGAAAAATGATCTTTTGGGAGTAACAATCCAATTTCCATCAGCGCTCCTGGATTTCTATTTTGACCACAACGTTTTTGCTTTTGTACTGCGCCAATTAGCTCTTTGTGGCAAGCTGCAGTAAAATGGATGTAGATGATATAATGGGCGACTAATTTTCGCTAATTAATTAAAAAGCATAATCTTGCTCCATCAAGGATTATATCTTTAAAGAAATTTTCTGTTAAACAGAACCACCTTAGTTCATGCATGAGATCTCGTCAACAACTTATAGTCATTTAGCAAGCAACACTTTCAGGCTCGTTTCCACTACGAGCATGAAAGGGAGCATTCCTTGTTTCTTTTATTGATCTTTCCGCGCTTATCTAAGCGAGCGCTAAGCGAAGCAAAAAATCTATAAAACAAAGAAAGAATACTTCATTCCATGCTGGTAGTGGAAACGAGCCATTACTGATCATTGCTTAGATTGTTTAGAAAATACTAACTGCGTTTGATTGGACCAGTGGTTCTCAAACTTTTTCAGCTTGTGGTGCACTACGAAAATAAAAAAAATTCGCGGCACACTTGCTACAAAACAAACTTGCTTTAAAGAACTTTATCATGAAAATTTTAATGCGATGGGTATGCCTGTTTTTGGGAACAAATAAGATTGAAACGAGGTTCCGTCGTTGCTAAGCGCACCCGCATTTCGTCGTCAATTCCAAGAAGTTTATCTCGCTTTTGCCTTTAATTTCTGTTAGAGCAGAAAATCCATACTCACAGAGCCATGAAGATGCAAATAGCAAGATCATTTTGATAGCTTTGACACCGATCATTGAATAAGATTTCTAAGCAAATAGCCAAAAGTCGTCCAAGCTGTTTTTCGGAAACAACGCTTGAAAAAACGGGTCGTTCCGTAATCAATAAGCTGCTCTTCTTCTTCGGTAGAAAGATGGCTTCATTCATTGATTCCAAATGGATTAACTACCCATTTAAAGTTGTTTACAGCTAACTCAGGAAAGTAATTTTAAAGTGACAGCTGTAGTCCAGATGTGTTTATGATCTCAGGAACAATTTCCTTTTCTTCGTAGGGATTCATTAAGTGTGGGGAACGAATCGAAGGTTTCCTTTGAGGTTTTAGTTTTCCACAACGTCAACTTTTCGTCCAATGATCGGAGCTTCAATGTTGCTGTGATTATATTTTCTGATGGCCCTTGGAGACTGGAATTCAAATTGTTCAGTTTGTCAAACAAATCAAAAAGAAACAGAACTTTCAGCCAATAATTTTCGTCATGAAGAGAAAATCCGAAGTCTTTTTTCTGCGCTTCCATGAAGGAAATAACTTGAGTTTTCAAATGGACCAAACGTTTTAACACCTTTCCTTTCGAAAGCCAACGAACCTCAGTATGATATAACAAAGACTCGTACTCAGAATCCATAGCTTTACAAATTTGAGAAAAAAGTCGATTTTGTAGCGGCCGAGATTTAATTAAATTTACCACTTGGCTAATTGATCCACAACGGCTTGTAAGCTTTTAGGCAAAGATTTGCCCACGAAAGCTTCCCTGTGGATCATGCAATGCACAATCACCACATTTGGATTTTTTTGGACCACATATTCAACAAATCCTTTGTTTTTCCCCTGCATAGAAGGACAACCGTCGGTACAAATGCTCACACAGTTACTCACTGCAATTTAAAAAGCAAAACATTTTCATTAATGTCACACTTCATTCATAATAATTTTAATCATGACGATATAGTTTATTTTCCGCCTTAAAGTAATTCAAAGTTTTGTTATAACGTAGAAATCACTTGGGCAAGGTATAATCGCTTTCGTACTGTGTTATTTAATTATCTGCTTGCAATTGTTCGAATGCATCTTTCTTTTTTCTTTCGCCAGACTGTGATGACGTATGTGCTTTGTCTGGAATGTTCGCGCTGACCATAGAAAAAGCGTTCTAATTTTGATGCACGTTAGCGAAGTGTTTTCGAGATAACTCGAGCCGATTTGTCGTCATGTGACCTTTTGTCCATATATACTGTATATGTACGCTCGCTCGATTGACACAAAAAAAGACGACGACGGAGAGACGGGCGACGAAGGCGAAAAAGAAAGTAACGTAATCTGGTTGAGCAATTGGTTTGGGCGCAGAGCGCGGGCGAAGGACTCTTTGATCGTATTGGATTGATAAGTGTTATAATTGTTTTTGCGCCAGTGTTTGGAGATTGATTCTACGGAGGTAGAATTAGTGGTATTGAACAAATTAAGTTGTAGCGCTGATTTTCGCTTTGCAGTTGGCAGAGCGCGGAAGAGAATTTTCGTCGGTCGTGAATCGTGATTTTTATAATGTATTCGTTTTAGTTAGAGACAGTGGTCTCTGTTTGTTTGCGGAGAAAAGTTTTCAACGAATCAAGCAGAACTTAGCCAAAGCCAACTGTTTTAAAGCTTCAGGTTCATAGCAAACAACTTCTTGAGCCGGAATAAAATAAAATTAGACACAGCTTTGTTTCAGCGCAGGTATTAGGGTTACCTTGCTCAACTGGTTCTTTAGGATTCCCAAACAAAGTCTGTGTCAATTAACCAATTTAAATATATCTTCTCCCATAGTTGTACCTTCCCATTCTTTGCAAAACAAGTATTCATTTACCACTTTTGCATCCTTTATAAACCATATAAAAGCAAGCAGATGAGCTTTACCAGTTCTGTCAGTAGATTCGTTAACTTGTAAAGCCCATGATACTGACAGTTATCTTCTTTCACAAAGTGTTCGCGAAATTGATATTTTAAATCTGAGGACAAGTCTTCAATTCTTTTTAAAATCGTGTCATTTGACAATGGAACGTGTCTAACTTTTTCGACGGCAGCAGTTTTAGGCATTTCTTCAACAACAATGGCTAATGCTGGCGCAATAACTGATTCTGCATCAGTGTGTGTTTTTTAACGTTTAGCCAACAGATGAGCCACTTTGTAGCTTGCAATCAATCCTTTTTCCGGCAGCTGGAGGTACGTAGCTATCCAATTTCTTTGCCTGTTTGTGTGTTTGCGACATCAGGTTCACAAAGTATTCTTTTGTCTTATCTTTCAACGTTGGATGATTGGTCTTCAAGTGTCTGATGAGCTTGCTTGGAACAAGCGAGTCGTTAGATAAGGTTGTATTGCAGATAATGCGGAAAGGTTGTTGGTGATCCTCAGGTCCCGAAGCAACAAACCCGTACTGAATGTAATCTTCTTTATATTTACGCTTAGACCTTTGCCGAACTGTCTCTTTCTGTTTCGATGTACTAGCTTTTTCAAAATACTTTTCCATGTTTAATATTTAGAATTATTTCAACTTATCGTTATGTAACTTAGTCCTGAATAAATAAACTAAGAGCTTAATGCACTTCAATGACTAAACATATTTAAAAAGCTTATTATTATATTATTTCAATTAGACTTAATTTAAAAAGCTTATTATTATATCAATTCAATAGCAATTGTGGCCTTGGTAAAACAACCGCATTTGTGACGTCACAATATTATTAATTTTACGCTGAAATTTATCTAAGTCACACGTTTGAGTTTTCTGTTTTTCGTGCATTCTTATGTCGCAGCGAAAGTGTTAAGCGTGCAATCCACACCCATGCTACAAGATTTATACAATTGCTTTCCTATTAGCCAATTTGCAATACGAATTGGTTATTTCCAAAAATCCAAAAATTTCCGCGGCACACCTGAGAATCTCTCACGGCACACAGTTTGAGAAACACTGAATTAGATCTTTACTAAAAAATAAATTTTGGTTAGATCTGGAACTAACGAATCTAAAAAATAAATTACTAAAAACTGGATTAGGTCTTTACCAGAAAAATAAATTTTGAGCAGCAGAAAAACATATAATATTTTAGTATTTTGTAAAATAAAATTTTGAACTTGTTTTGTTTGTGTTCAAATATCAGCTTACATTTTTTTCTTTAAAAAGTAAATTTAAGTCCTTTGAATCACATGCTTTTTTTTAAGTTGAATTCTAAACGCCAAAATTAGTATTGAAATAATTATCAGATGCAGAATTTTCACAAAAAAGATGAAGAGACTTCTTTAATGAAGTAGGAACTATAATACTGCAAGAATCTTTTTTCAAAAAGATGGTTGCTCAAGCTAGACTACAATTAAGAGAACGTTCATTATTTTTGAAACAAATTTCCTTTAACTGAAAAGATTTTTGCGGCTCGCCGACTTTAGCTCAATATAGAATTTGGCCCATTGTGAAACAAGGTTGGATATCCTTGCCCTACACCAGTGATGGCAAACCTTTTCGAGACCGCGTGCCACAATTGCAACCGGAAATGACTTTATCTATCTCAACGTGCCAGCATTTTCATAAGCATCATAGTTACTTTTTAATTAATAAAGTGAAATGGAGAATACTGTTGCGCTGTGGCGACCCCGAATAGGGAGAAGACGAAAGAAGAAGCATTGTAGTAATATAATATGGATAGTACGCGCCAATATAAACTTCCTTCACCAGTCAGTATCCGTTCACCGGACGGGAGCTGTTCGCGACTGATCCATGAATCAAATACAGAAGTTCCGTGAGAGATACAATTTATTTTAAGGGTTACACAAAGTAAAAAAGTCGAGAAACGCTGCCGTATACAAAGAGTAGCCATTGAACTGATTTAACAATAAACGCGTCAAAACGATGACTTAATATACCAGTCATTAAACTACTTCATCACGTAAAGTTTTTCTTGACTACTCCATGTGTCTTTATAAGTTTTTTGATCTCACTTTTTTAATTACATATACAATATGTTTTTGAAGCAAGGACCAAGACAACAATTAATAAATAGAATGCAATAAAATTCTTAATTATGATAAATTATTTCTGCAATCCCTGTAGCCTTTAATGTTAAACTTTTTCGTTTGACTTTTGTAGATTACTTAAATCAGGTTAAGTTTGTTGTGACCTCGCGAGTAAAAAACAACACTTGGTTGATTCAATGCCAGTTGGAAAAATGTATTTTTGCATATCGTAGAGTTACTGCTAGGTTTTCCCAGTGTTTGAATTCAAAACTTTAAGAACAGGTTCTTTTTTGTATAGAACTTACTAAATAAAGTTTTCCTCAATATGCAGAAATATAGAGAAACAAAGATTACGTAAAATTAAAAACAAGTTTGCTGAACGTGCTGAAATTCCAAGAACCGGTGCGAACGCAAACCCGTGAAAATCTCCTGAATCCCATCACTGGGTTTACCTTTGAACCGAGTTGAGTTAGATTGTTTCTTCTGCGTTAAATAAACAGAAAAATCGTAAAATAGCTTTATCTATAATTGTTTAAGACGCTTTTTTATTTAGGAAGGATGTCCTTATTTTGGGTTTGCTGGAAGAAAACAGTTTGCTTGAAGAAGAAGAAGAAACAGAAACGGTGCACTTTCCTCACTTACTGTCCCTAATTAGAGGCTACCCTGAAGTTTTACCCCCTCGAATGGCGGTGGTGGTTACTCCCGATGCCGTTTTCACTTCTAATTTTTGTTTACGACGAACTTCGAAGACTGATCATACGACGTTACCCCGGAGGTAGGTTATTCAAATTTAGTTTGGACTTTAACTTGGTGTTTGATCAACATTCATCATAAGCGGCTGTCGCTGTCGTAGGAAGTTGATCTTTTGAACTTTTTGGCCCGAGGAGAAACGCTGGAGGGAGGGCAACTGTCTTTACAATTCGTTGAGCATTTTTCTCATGCCAGGAACATTAGTAAATACAGTATATTCCGAGTACACATTTTTTTAAAGAATGTCTACAGCTTTCTTTAGTGCTAATGCTCCGTAAAATTTTTTCACTCATGGCACATTTCAGTAACTTCCAAAATTTTGCGCACAGCTCGACCAAGTGAAGACTTTTTCCAACGCTTTTTTTTCTAAAGTGCCAGAAACTGCCAGGAATTTCAATTTTTTTGCCTTTTTGACTGGTTGGTTTTTGTATAAAAAATGTTTGAAATCAAGCAAAAAACAAAAAATTCTCATCCGGTCAGAAAGGTAGAAAAATTGAAATTTTAGCCTTTTATTCGTCTTCAAGACAATATCCGCTTTATTGTATTTTTGGTTAAACTGTCATTTTTTGATCATTAGGCCTACTGTTAAAAATGTTCGTCATCTTTGGTCTAGCACAGGGGCGTCCAACCCGTTGCCCGCGTACAGGTTTTGAGAGGCCCTCAAACGAATTTTCGGAAATGACGTGAACTAAATGGGTTGACGATATTTTTAAAAGATTGTTTTGAATGTGCGCAGAAATGGATTTTACGGAAGGTGAAGACCAAACAAAAGCTTTTCACTTCTGAAATCTAGCCGCGGTGTTTTACTTGCTAGGCACTTGAATTTTTTTGATTAGCCGAAACGGCCCTCAACTCAAAAAGGTGGGGCGCCCCTGGTCTAGCAGTTGTAGAGCTCAAATTTTCATCAAATAAAATTTTTCTATTATAGAAAGTATATTTAGATTACTATTATAGAAAGTATATTTAGATTAGCATTATTCTGCGGCACACCGGTTGTGATGCACTTTTTAATGTATTTTAGTTTGCATTTTCTATAGTGAAGCGGCAGGCAACTTTTTAACAAAACCACTTTTATGTAGAAATGCGATATTTACCAGGATCTACACCAGGTCATTACTTCATACCAGTTCCAAAATTCCTTCTTATTTCCCGATATGGGAAACGCCTACTTTAAAATTTTCCCTTCGTATACGTATATAAAAAACAGTAATTGTAAAAGACAAGAAGAAGATCGATAGGGTAAATCCGATTTTCCAGTTTGTTTTTTTAACAAAGTATAAGCTACTTGGTAAGCACAACTTTTAATTTTGAGTTTGAACCCGGTTCTGTACTTACAACTCTGATCACACCAACTCCAGTTTCCCAAACGAACAGCTGTATGCAGTGCAATATTAAATTAATAATTTTTAATTATTTCTGTTTCAGGTTGGGTCGAAAGAGAAACGTATTACTAAACTGTTTTTACTGAACTGAAAATCAAGAATAATATTGCTTTGTTACGTCCATCGAATTATTGACAGCTTTGTTGTTTTGGTTTTTTCTTGTTTCTGTTGTGTGTTTGTTTAAAGTTGTTAATAAACTTTCAATCAAGAATGAGAGAATGAAAATCACGTTTTAACGGGAATTAAGCCATGCCGTATTTATCCGATTGTAAAACCGCCCTTGAAAGAACAGCGCAAATAGTCAACAAACGTCAAATAAAAGTTCTATGCGATAACTTACTGTACGAATTAAAAGAATAACCAAATACAGTATTTGATCAATAACACTGGTCAACAAAAAAAATTTTTTTCTTTGCGGCATGAACTTTGATAATTAGCGTTTAGATCTAAATAAACTGTGCTATCGAGCTCAACCTGATTAATGTCTTTATTACGAAGACAAGAGAATTTTACTGAGATTGATACAAAATGAGAAAATTGTAAACCGCCTTTGAAAGTACATAGCACAAAACAAAAGCAGAAAACCATGTTGGTCGCGTTTTACAATCGAATAAATACCGTAATTCTATTGAACCATTTTCTGACATGTGCGAGTCATCGACTTTATGTTTTATATGGTGATGTGAACTTCTTTTGAAGTTTTCGATTTGAAAAAAAGGTGTTGAATTTCACTCTTCATGTTCAAAATTCCTGCTTTTTTCAGTTCCTCGTGAGCCCGTTCAGTTGTGTCGTCGCATAGACTTATTAATTGTTTATCACCATGGGTGCGCAATTGCATCACTTTGCCACTTTTTCTGTGGCCACTCTTCGTCCAGGTATATTTAGTTAAAGGTCAAGATTCAACTTAAATAGGTTGGGTAATAAACAAAAAAAGTTTTCTTTCCTGTCTGTGATGCTTGAATTTAAATTTCATTATTTTATCGAATTGTAAGTAGCCTAATAGCCTACCTTTTTGTAATTTGGGGCAACCAGTTTATATATTTGATTCCTGGTTGAATGTAAACAAAACTTATCTCCCATTAATTTGGTTTAGGGTATTTTATTGAAATATTCAAACTGTGTAACCTTTAACGACTGCAGTAGGCTTATCTTCGCAAAAAAATGAGGCTATTTTCATAAATTAACAAGGAATTAAGATATTGGCAATACAGTAATCCCTCGTTACTTGCGGTTAATGTGTTCCAGGACCACCGGCGAAAGGCGAAAAGCGAAAATCCGCGAAATAGCAACAATATTTATTGTATTACGTATAATTTAAACGTGTATGAACCTTCCCCATACTGTTTTTAAACCACGCTATATCTGTACACTACCTTTTCCTATACTCTTATAGACTGTTTATATGTGTACTGTACAAAACTCTGTTACGCGAAGTGTACAGTACTTGTACCCTACACGGAAATATCAGTTGTTACACATCCTCTATTTGTACTAACATATTGCAAAGTGGAAAAAATCATTAAGTTTCTTTTGCTACATATACAGTAGTTTTAGTTACAACAATTGTTAAAATCAACATTTCTAATTTGAAAAACCAGTGATGTAGCGAAGGCACGAAACTTGAAGCGCGATTAAGCGAGGGATTACTGTATCTTGACTTTGTTTAAACAGACCTTCTTACACAAGACAAAATAACATCTTGTTTTGTTGTTAAATTAAGTTTTAATTTTCAAAACGTATCTTTTCGCCTGTCTCATCTTTCATAACCTAAAAAACCCTGTGACCGCATTTGGAAGTATTTGCGCTTACATTGTCTGAGGTAGGTCAATGTTTTTTTCAGCTTTAAGTTACAGAAACAATCAACAAAGAGAATCCTATTTTAAGTCCACCTTCGGGTTATCATATTTCTTTATATTAAAAGTTTCCGGTAAGCTACCGGTGCCTACATCATGTCAAGAAACCATTTTTCACAAGGTAAAGCAATCAGCAAGTCAAGTATTTACTTTTGCTTTGATGATTGTAACAAGTAAAATTTTTAAAGATTAAACAAACAAAAAAAAATGAAAAGAATACTTGTAACAGTAATTACAAAATTTTAAGTAATAGTTATTAGGTGCAATTATTGAAATATGTATTAGTTGATATGGAATCAAAAAGTCTGTGGAACAATTGTTGCCTAGTTAGAATTGGGAAAAATAGACTGTATCTAAAGGAAAACAATTTTTATCTAAAAATTTATCTAACGAAAAACAATAAACCCTTATTAAAAAAAAAGCTGCTTAATAGTTTCAATACAATCAAAATGCTTGCTCGAGTTTATTGATTAGGTAACAATGTTATTGAAGTCTAATATTTAAAAAAGTTTCAAACAAGCAGAGGTGGGCACTATGCAATTGCGGAAATCGCTTTGCGTTTTTATACTTTTCTTGACAGCGTTGCGCAAATTGCGCTTTAAAAAAAAGAAAAAACTATTTGCGCTTTATTGCGCTGCACCAATTGTACAAGATGCGCTTTGCGCTCCAAATTACGCAGTGTCCTCCTCTATGGCGGCTTGTGCATTGAAGCTGCAGCACCTTAAATATCTGTGTGGCAGTTGTAAATATTGTCACCAACGCTTAAAAAATTATAATTATTAATTTTTTAAACGTTGCTGATAGTATCTGATAATATTAACAACTGCTCTACTGATATTTAGGTGCAGCTCTGCTTCTCCAATGCGCAAGCTACCAATGTCTTTCTCTGTAAAAAAGGCTGCCAATATTCGAATAATTGTAATTTGCTAAATTTATTTTATGCATAGAAATTATGTTGAAGTGCAAAGCTTCAGTTTAGGTTCCATATCAAACTAGCGATTTTTTAAAAATTGAAACTTATCTAAAATTTAAAGGGCTGAGAATTTATTCTCCTATAAAATACGGAGAAATAGTTTCATATCCTGAATTGTTTCTTTGACGAATTTTTTTGATTTTATTTTTCAAAACTAACTTTTCTCAACTTCAAAAGCAAAAACTATATTGAGAAAAAATTTAAAAAATAATTTTATTTGGGAGTAAAGACTAAATGGTTTCTTGCTAAAACATTCATATTTCAGCAGCGTAATTCAGTAAGTAAAAGTTTTACTTTAATGGCGACGACAATCGACATGGTATGCGTTCAACTCTTATTCTTGTCATGTTGTGTGTTCTCGGAAAAAAACACTTCACGATTCCTTTTTCTTCTTCGTAATCCCAGCAAGCAACTCTAACTTTTAGTCATGTTTTTCTATAAAGATTAAAAGCAAAGAAAAACTTTAACCAGACAGCAATATTATGGCATCTCCGAACACAAATCGAATTGATCGCTGGAACGGTTGCCCTAAGTCACCAGTTCTCGAACTTTTCTTCATTTCGAGCCCTAATACCTAGTATATCATCTTACTTTACCTAATGCAATGTATCATTGAACTGAGGACTTTTTTGGTCTTCAATTTTAAAAAACAATGATATTTTTATTAGATGCGAAGAAAAACAAATGAAGACCAAAACAAAAAATAAAACGTTAAGGATCAACGTTTTTTCTAGTTTAGTACTTTGGCAAATAAAGTACTGTTGCTTTATTGCAACAATAGATCCATCCCATCAGTCATTTAATTATTGGCCCCCATTCGATCCCTTGTTCTTTGGTCGCATTATCAATCCCTTGTATGTAGCAATAGACCACTTTAAGAACCACTCCCTAAGTGCTACTCTTCTGCGAATTAAGAAGTTAAATAAATTATGTGGTGATAATAATGATGATATGTCACAGCACACATTAATAAGTTTTTCATCTTATTTAAATGCGCTTTTAAGTGAATTTATGATGTCGAATCAATCAACTGAAGACGGTTTTTCAGTTCAATCGAAAGTACGCCAGGTATATAATGTATTTTTTCTATTTATATTTTTGAGAGATGCTGATATTTACAATAAATATTGGTGAAATGATTTTAGGTGATACGCTTTTTTAAGTAAAAAATAATTACTTTTATATAGTATACTAGTTTCAACACTTTTACTCATTAATTACACTCAATCCTATTTTAGGAGAATGTAGATGACATTCCTTCATCTTCAACCGTAAAACAAGACGAAAACAATGCTTCGGTACGAAGGAATTTGTTTTTATCTTTTATTGTTGATCTTTTTGTAGATATTAATAAACTTTCTACCATATTACGGCCTAAATTTTTTACCATATTAGGAAGCACCTAACTCGATAACCCATGTTCTTCGATGCTCCCTACCATTACACGCTAGTTTTGTTACTTATAGAAATAATTACTTGTGTTATCTTGTGCGTATTGGTAAATAAATAAAATCTATCTATCAATCTATTTGATATAACGTATTCACAATATCACATACAATGAACGCAAAGCATACTATTTTTTCACCGCATCAGATAAAATATTTTAATTGATACAGGTTGTTGCACCAATAAATTTGATTATTATGTGAATAAAAGTAAGGATGATAAAAAAATTCTGAGAAATCAACAGCAAATTATTCATAAGAATAATGCCAAATATTCCTTAATTGAATTTAGCCAGCCAGGAAAAACTTGGCTGGGAAATATGAAAATTCCTTGCGCAACAAACGCTTTTGAAAATTTAAAATTCTAATCAAGAATCTTCAAGTCCAAACTTAAACAGGAGCAGTAAATATAAAAAGTACGGGCATTGTTACCAAAGAACCAATCAGAACTTAACACAAAAAAGAATAAAACAAGAAAATTTTCTAAACTTTGCCTTAAGAATAATTAATAGTAGCATTAAAAAGTACCTTTGAGCAAGGTTGAAGATTACTTTGAAAAAGAACCAATCAGAAATGACTCGAGAAATATCAATTTCAGACTAAGCAAAACAATATAAAAAAATTAAAGAATTTTAAGAAAGTTTTAAAAAGTTTTTTTTTAAATATTTCTATAAATAATTTGCGGTTAATTTCTTTAAACTTTTTTATTACTTTTCTTGAATCTAATAATCGCTGCTTATTTAGTTTTTGGTTAGCAAATTAATTACCAACATGAATTTCATTCTTTCTTAAAAGTGAAAAGTTTTTAGACTTTTTGAAAATGTTGTTGTTTTCGGTTTTATAACAATAGGATTTATATCGCTGTTGTGCGATGTAATACAAAATCGTCATCGCGTGGTATTATTTGTCGACCGACTGTCAATCGACTTGCTTTTGTAAGTGTTAAATATTGCTGTCTGATCGAACTAATTTATTTGTTTATTAGTCTTTATATAGTGATATGATTGTAATTTAGAAAGTCTTTCTTTAAACTACTAAGCGGGGAAAGGTATTTTAGTGCCTTAATTAAGGACAAAAAAATTTGAAGACATAAGGAGTAGAACCGATACTCCGTCAATTACGGTTTCCATTGAAGCGTCGCTCCAACCAGAAGTCCACATTGCGGACGAATGCAAAATAAGCAATAAAATTTAAAGATAAAAGACCGTCACTTATCATTTGCGAAATCTTTTTCTCTATTTTAGCCTAGTAAAAAATGCGTAAGTTCTTCTGGTATAAATCAGAGGTACTTCAATTTCAATAAACACAAAAAAAAGCTCTTAAGCAAAACTTATACACGACGTTTCGTCCGTTACACCTTTTGTCCATTTCGTTCTTTTTATATTAATTTTTATTTATCAGGTTACCAACAACAAAAAGAAGTTGATTGAAGTGCTTGAGGATGAAAATAAACTGCTTTGTGAAAATATTGAAAAGTTGAAAAAAAAGTTTCTGAAAAGTTGTAATTCTGAAAATCAAGAATCAAGTCGAAGTTCTTGTGGTTCAACCAATAAAAGCGCCTTCTTAAGAGAAAACCTAGAAGCAGTAAGTTTATTTGTTTATTTCAATTTTTAAAACCTGAAAGCTACGCTAACTGTCATATTAAGTTTACTTGTTTTTTCTGTACCCAAAATAATCCTTGATAACTTAAACATTGGCGCAACATTGATTTAGAAAATGAAAAAAAATTGAGAATGCCGAAATAATTTTGTTGAAGTTGATCATATTTTATTGGTTGCTGTCCATCTGTTTTTACGGCTATTTAGAGCGAACTTGAACAACTTTAAATTTAAAAAGTTTTCTTAGTTACATAAAGTCAATTAAAATAAATTTGATTTGTTTTAAATGAAATTAAAAAATTTAATCAGACTTTCCAAACAATTTGATGTTGTGAACACCTCATGTAACGTATAAACAAACATGAATGTTAAAAACTTAAGTTTCTGACCGGCAATAGGCTTATTGTTGGTACAAAAAACGATTATCAAAAAAATTTATTTCATTTTTTTACTTTTTTTTATTTTTTTATTCAACCTCCTGACTCACAAGGAAGCATCGGTGGAGCTGTACTTGGGAAAACCGTCAAGCAATTACCCCGAACTGCTTCCGGAGATACCAAGATGTTTGCTTTCGGTTGAAATTGTTTGTTTGACTTTTAGTTTTTATTCAGAGATATGACTAAGAATTGCTTGCAAAGATCCCCAAACGGACGAAAGTGCCGCAAAGGGTCTTTCCTGAAGTAGGTTTACCACAAAATTCACGACAAAATAACGCAAATAGGTTTCAAGCCACGACCATATCAATTACGTGCGCCATAAACACTGCGTTCTTAAACACTCAACCATGTTGCCGGAAATTTGCCAACAAATGCGATTGCCAGAGCCATCAAAACGATTATTTGATTTTAAAAGTGAATTTGATGTTATTAAAAATTTGCTTTCACAATTTTATTGATTCAAATATTGATCAGCTATAATTCTCAAAAAACTAACACAGCTCATTAGCTTCAGATAAATTTTAGTTCATTTGGAAAAAATGAAAACTTTTGACGCTTTTTCGTTTGTTTTCATCTGTTCTATCTCGCTTGTTTCTAATCGCGACGTTTATCATTGCTTTCACGCTTTGCAATTTCTCTTTCGCTTGTTTGCAAACGATCCTGCAGTTCAAACTGCAGTATAGTTAATGTACCAAAATTAACACAAGTGTTAATTTTATTTATTCATTATATCTGTTATATAATTACATGTATATATATATATTATATATAATCAAAGACTATCTTTATTTTTTTTAATTATACTGTATTATTTCCCTGCTCTTGCAGGTCGAGCACTCTGGCTGAGAAGACAGTGATGCTGTTGCACTATGCATTGCTCATCATTTTATATGATTTGAGCACTCTTGGCATCACTGGGCTTTGATTTTACTTGTGGCTTAAAAACCACAAGTAAAAGATTAGCCACAAGGTACAAATTGGTGTGCCTTGTTCTTTCTCAGCATAACTTCACTGGACTAATGAGACCCGAAAGGTCGAAACAGTACTGTAACAACACTGCAGATAAAATTTATTTATTAAAATTCGCAACAGTTTGTTTTACCCGTAAAAACGGCTCATCAGGCGATTATCTTATTCAAATAGAATCTGTTTGAATAAGATAATTGCCTGATGAGCCGTTTTTACGGTGAAACAAACTGTTGCGAATTTTATCTGCAGTGTTTATACTTAATTTGATAATTTTGCTCTGATCTTCAAATCATTGAGCATTGTCAAAAGTGAATTGTCAGAACTGTCCCTTGTGTATATATATATATATAGTTGCGTTAATTTAATTTTGTTTTTTCGAAGTAATACTAATAACTCTCTTTCATACTTTTTATTTTGTTTTATTATTCTCAAGCAAGCGGTTAAAAACAATCATGTAAACAACTGAATTTATGTAAAACAAACAAATGGCCACCAAAATAATTTGAGAAATAAAAAGAAAAACTAGTGAACATTAAAACAAATTCACTGCCACGGATGTAATTCGCATACGTCTGTAGTTCTTGACAGATTTTCGAAATAGTCAACTCAGAACTTTTGCCTTTTGTCAAATAGTCATTTCAGTTTAATTTTTGTTTCAAGTTTAAAATCTAAAATAGTGAAAAATTATTTGATGTCCTGAGAAATCTTTATCAAAATAGAAAATAACTCGGAAATATAATCGTACAAAAAAAGAAATAAATGAAAAAACAAAAATTATAGAAAAAAAACTTTTTTTTTGATTTTTTTCAGGTTGAGAGTATATTTCTGCGGTACGAAGAAAAAATTCAAGAAATGAATGATGAAAATGGTCACCTACTTCTTACATTGGAAGGAAAAGAAAAAGAGCTTCTGGAGTCACAGGGACTTGCCGAAGTATGTTTCAAGTTTTAATGATACAAGATTATATTAGAGGTTTGAATTTCAAATGAATCAAAACAATCATGGTTGAAAGATATAGAATTGAAAACTTTTTAGTGTCCAGTTAATTTACGTGTTGGCCTACATATTCGCACTATTGCATGTAGGTATCGCTTTATTGCATTCAAACGCAAAACTTCTATCAAATCTTACTTAGCATTACAAAAATCTTATTACGTGGACGGAACGTATTATTTATAGGCGCAGAATCGAGCAGTATGACGTGTAAATGTTTGCAAAAACTTGATTGCATAAATCACGTCGGACTGTAAAACTTAATTGGAAAAGAAAACTTTATAAGTAACTATTTGTAGATGAAGAATGGAAAAAGTATTTCGTATAGCCATATTTTACTTTACTTCAAGCTATCGATTAACGACTATTTTTATTATTTTTTTTCCAAAATAAAATTATAGCATTATTTTTAATCTACAGAATGTCCAAGCTCAGTTACTCGATCTAGACCTTAATAACTCCCATACTCAACTAGCAGAAGCAAATCTTCGTATAGTTGAACAAGAGAGAGAAATAAAAAGTCTTCGATTTAATCTGGCGAAAACAACTGAGCTAACTGAATCAAACACCAATTTAAGACAACGAATAGCGGAGTTGGAAGAACAGGTATTTGATCGTCACACAAAGCTAATTACTTATGAAAGAATTCAAAGAATAAATACGTTAGAACAATTTGTTCCAAAGTTGATATTGAATTAAGATCAGGTTTAAGTCTCGTGAATACGCTCGCTGTATCTTTGTTTAATGAATTTCGTCGTCTACGGTCTATTCCACGGTCAACATAGATACTAGTCAAAGTTAATAAACAAACAAACAAAGGAGAAACCGTAAAAAGTCCGATTTAGACCAACGTAGACCACGCATAATAGCAACAAAACTATTTAACATTATTAACTCTTCTTCTCCTTTTGGTCTTTCCCTTCAGTCAGGGTGGCCACAGTGAGTGTATCATCATTCTCCAAACCTTTCTGTCTTCAACATCCGTCTCTTTTGCACCAAATTCTCCCATATCTTCTTTCACTACATCTAAAAATCTTCTCTTTGGTCTCCCTCTTTTCCTTTTTCCCTGTAATTCCATTTCCATCATCTTTCTTCCCACATACTCTTGGTCTCTCCTCATGACATGTCCATACCACCTCAGCCTGCCCTCCCTCATCTTCATTCCTAACCGTTCTACCTTAACGGTACTCCTGATGCATTCGTTTCTAATCTTGTCTTTCTCGTCATTCCCATAGCAAACCTCAACATTTTCATCTGTGCGACTTCCATCACTTCCACTTGTTTCTTAGTAACCGCCACCGTCTCAAACCCATACATCATTGCTGGTCTTACTACTGAATTGTACACTTTTCCTTTTACTCTAGTTGGTAACCTCCTGTCGCAGATTACTCCCGTTACTTTTCTCCATCTGTTCCATCCTGCCTGCACTCTTTTCTTTACCTCCCTCTCACAACCACCACTTTCTTGCACGGTTACTTAAATTTCTTTACTCTTGGCACTTTTGTATCCTCCATCTTCACTGTTTCATCGTCATTTCCTCCATTTATGCACAGATATTCGGTCTTTGACCTACTTACTTTCATCCCTCTTCTTTCCAATGCATACTTCCAGGATTCTAATCTCCGCTCCACTTCCTCCCTGGTCTCTTCGGAAATCACAATATCATCAGCAAACAGCATTGTCCATGGTGGTTCTCTCCTTACTTCATCCGTTAGCCTGTCCATTATCACTGCAAACAGGAACGGACTTAACGCTGATCCCTGGTGCTGTCTGACTTTGACTTTGAAACTTTCTGTAGTTCCTACTGCACACCTCACCACTGTTTCGCTTCCCTCATACATATGCTGTACTAGTTGCACATACTTTTCCACTATTCCTGATTTTCTCATACAGTACCACAGCTCTTCCTGCGGAACCCTGTCGTAAACTTTCTCTAGGTCCACGAATACACAACGTAGCTCTCTTTGACCTTCCCTGTACTTTTCAATCAACATTCTTAAAGCAAACATGGCATCGGTGGTTCCCTTTCCTGGCATAAATCTATATTGCTGTTTGCTGATCTTCACTCTATCTCTTTGCCTGGTTTCAATAATTCTTTCCCATACCTGCATTGTGTGGGTCATTAGCTTTATTCCTTTCTAGTTTCCACAGCACTGTGCATCCCCTTTGTTTTTATAGATTGGGATAAGCACACTCCTTCTCCATTCTTCTGGCATCCGTTCACCAATTAACAGTATGTTGAACAGTCTGGTCAAAAACTTTATCCCAATATTTCCCATGCACTTCCAAACGTCTACTGGTAACTCGTCTGGTCCAACCGCTTTACCTTTTTCATCCTTCTTAGTGCGTTTTTTACTTCTTCTCTACTGACACAATTTACCTCTTCGTCAACCACTTCTGCTTCCTCTGTCCTAGGGTCTCTGTTATTTTCCTCGTTCATCAGTTTCTCAAAGTACTCCTTCCATCTCTTTAACACTGTCTCCGAATTTACCATAACATTATCGTTTTCATCCTTTATAACTTTTACGTGCTGTACATCTTTTCCTGATCTGTCTCTCTGCCTAGCCAATCTGTACAACTCCTTTTCACCTTCTTTTGTTTCTAATCTAGCATATAAATTGTCATACGCACGTCCCTTTGCCATTGCAACTGCCTTCTTTGCCTTACTCTTCTTTTGTTTGTAGATCTTTTTAGTATTTTCATCTCTTATTTTATCCCATGCTTTCTTTGCTTCTTTCTTTTCTTTTATGCTCTCCTGAACTTCCTCATTCCACCACCATGCCTCCCTGTCTCTTTTTCGTTTCCCAAATTTTTTTATTTTTTTTTTATTTGGTCGGCAGCGTGGTCGAGTGGTTAAAGCGCCGGGCTCGTAATCAACACGGTCTCAGTTCAAAACCCACTCGCGCCATTCTGTTGTGTCCTTGGAAAAGACACTTTATGGCACTTTCCCCTGCTTGGTGGTCTTGGCAAGCAGTTCTAAATTTAAATCATATCTCTTTTTAATTACAAGCGGACAGCAATATCTTGGCATCTCCGGAAGCAGCTCGGGGTAATTGCCTACCCTATGTATTAGCACCTCCGTCGCTTTCCTGCAAGTCAGGAGGATAAATATAGAGATTAAAATAAAATAAAAAATTGTATCTTTGGCTTTACTTTCTCTGCTTTTTTCTTTTTCACCATAAGAACCATTTTGCTTACCACCATACGGTGCTGCTTTGCGACACACTCATTCAATATTACCTTACAATTCACATTTCCTTCAAGTTCTTCCTTCTGCACATCACATAATCTATTTGGGTATTTTTTCTTCACTCTTATACGTCACCCTGTGTTTATTTTTTTTCTTGAAATAAGTATTGACAATCGCCAAATCCATCCTTTTCCCAAAATCCACAACCATTGATCCTTCCTTATTTCTCGTTGCAGCACCGTACCTCCCCGTTATTTCCTCATCCCCTATGTTTCCTTCGCCCACATGTCCATTAAGATCTGCACCAAGGACTATCCTTTCCTCTTTTGATATACTTTCTATTAACCCATTCAGGTCTTCCCAAAATCATTTTTCTCCTCCATGCTGTTGTTAACCTGTGGAGCATATGCGCTTACTACATTTGGGATTGACCCTTTTATCTCTAGCTTCATGGCCATTAGTCTATCTGACACCCTCTTCACCTCCAGGACCTTTCGGCCAGCTCCTCCCTCACCATTATCCCTATCCCATTTTTTCTTCCATCAGCTCCGTTGTAAAATAGTTTGCATTCACCTCCAATGTTTCTTGCTTTACTTCCTTTCCACTTTGTTTCCTGTACCGTAGGCACAATATGTCTACATCCTTTCGTTCCATCATATCTGCCAGCTCTTTTCCCCTTCCAGTCATTGTTCCAATATTTAAGGTACCCACCCTTATGAGTGAGCGTCTTCCTTTCCACCATTCTCTCTGCTTCTTCACTCGCCTTCCTCCTCTCTTTCTGCTCTTATTTTTACTATGTTTAGCAGTAGCATAATTTCCACAGGTGTTCTGCCGTGCGACACCTGAGGCGGTCGTTGGTAACCCGGGCCGCGACCGATCCGGTATGGATTGATAATTATTACGCATTTGTCTGTTTTGGCAAAAAAGTTTTACGCCGGATGCCCTTCCTGCGGTAACCCTCCCCATTTTTCCGGGCTTGACCCGGCATCAAGAGACACAGAAATGTGCCTCCGATGGCTGCGTTGAGAAATATTAAGAATTTAACATTATTAACTCAACCAATTTTATTAATATCTTTTGATTTTATAAATAACATTAAAACTCAATGTTCATTTAAAACTTCATTGTAAATGGCAATTTATTTTAAGGTCAAGATTCTGGAAAAAGCCTGGATGGAGGAAATGATTCATCAATAACTACGTCATTGTGATGCATGACCCTCCTTAGAAATAGCTTATTTTATTCTTTGATTTATCTTTTACTAATAGTTTTTCATTTGATAGTTTATGTAGTAGTTACACCAAATAGTTATAATTATTATGTGCATAGCATTACTTTGTTTTTTCTTTATCCCTCTCTTGAAATATTTCTTTTTAAAACAATTTTTTTAAAATCATCACAATCAAGTTCAAGAACAAACTACGGGCGCTCCGACCAAGACTCAAAGCTCGAACAACTTGTAAAGCCTTGTTTTCACTACAAATGTGGAATGGAGCATTTTTTGTTTTTTTTATTGATTTTTTACTTCTTTCCACGCTTAAAACAACAAAAAGCGGTAAGCAAAACAAAAAATCAATAAAAGAAACAAAGAATACTACTGTACATTCCACGCTCGTAGTGGAAACGAGCCTTAATTGTCCAACGCAGTTTGAATATATATTATCAACTTACTCAGCTCAACCGCTTTAAAGATGAAGAATGATCTTTTGGGAGTAACAATCTAATTCCCATCAGCATTTCTGGATTTCTATTTGACCACAATGTTTTTGCTTTTGTACTGCGCCAATTAGCTCTTTGTGGCAAGCTGCAGTAAAATGGATGTATTATAGATGATGTAATGGGCGACTAATTTTCGCTAATTAATTTAAAAAGTATAATCTTGCCCTATCAAATATTGGATTTTTCGAAGAAGTTTTCTGTTAAACAAAACCACCTTAGTTCATGCATGAAATCTCATCAATAACTTGTAGTCATTTAGCAAGCAACACATTATTAATCATTGGTGAGATTCTTTAGAAAATACTAATTGCCGTTGTATTGGACCTTTACAAAAAATAAATTTAGACAGTATAAAAATATTTTAATATATTGTAAAATGAAATTTTGAATCTGTTTTGTTTGTGTTCAAATATCAGCTTACATTTTTTTCTTTAAAAAATAAACTTAACTCCTTTGAAGCACATGCTTTTTTTTTTAAAGTTAAATTCTAAACGCCAAAATTAGTATTGAAATAATTATCAGGTGCTGGATTTTCACGAAAAAGATGAAGAGTCTTCTTTAATGAAGTAGGAACTATATTATAGCAAGAAGCTTTTTCTAAAAAGATGGTTGCTCAAGCTAGGCTATTATTATGAGAACTTTAATTCTTTTCAAACAAATTTCCTTTAACTGAAATCTTCTTCGATAACTCAATAACAAAAACCATGACGGTTGACGCCCTCTAAACTGCGAGTCGCTATCGCGGTTGCTTCTAATTTTTTGAAGTAATGTAAGGTCCAAAATTGAAAAAGTCAACCAGATATCAAAACAAATACAGATAATAGAGTCAAATATAATTTATTCAAAATTACCCACAATACCCTATGCCAAGGATGTCCAATCTGCGGCCCGCTGCCTATTCCAATTTTTTTATATATATACACATATACAGTACATGTACATTCAAACTTGTATTGCAGCGTTTCCGCAAGCTTGTTCGGTACAGTGATTCCAAACCTTTCTATACCAGCGGATCGGTAAAATTTTAAAAAATGTTCACGGACCGGCAATAAAAGATCGTGCAGTAAACAGAACAGATTTTTGAAATTTTTTTGTAAACTAAAATTGTCGTTGCGTGACATAATGCAAAATTTTCGCATAGGCTATGTATTTAAGACAAAAATTTACAACAAAGTGGCAATCAAATCGACTCAGACAACAAACTGTCAATCTATTTACAAACAAAATCAATGTTAATTTGCAATTTCCTCCTATTTCGCTGTCAGTATGGGAGGCAAGCGAGGCATCAAAGAAGTTTCTGAACACGTAGTTCTGTTTGTTGTGCTTGGAATGAAAGTAACGAGAAAGTTTGGAAGGTTTCATAGCGTCATTTGAGGGAATTTGGGGGCACACCAAGCATAAGGGCATCGAAAATTGTTCGCTACACGGAGCTATAGTAAAATCAAGCTCTAAGTGTTTTTTATCGTATTGCCTGACAAATATCCCTTTTTGCTTCTTACTTTCTCCTGTGAAAATCAACTTATCTGATTACAGTGATGGCTTTCGTACGATGCGAACGGAGCGGCCGCGCTGGTTTCCTTTAAAAAACGTCAAAAAGTGCCCCCTAAACAAAATAGTGTTCTATTTCTTCATTGTAGCTCTATGACGGTGGCCCCCTGTCTGCTCCGTTACTTTAGGATGTAAGCAGGGATAATATATTCGGTTGAAAGTGACGATTTTTTTTAAAGATCACTATATTGGAGAACAAAAAAATTTGAAAAGTGGCCTTCTCTTTTGTAAGGCCACCACTATCTGAGTAGGTGATTTTTTGTTGTTTGCTTTACACTTGCAATAAGTCTACTGATATTTTGACAGTTACCTGTTTCAAAAGTCTTACTTTTCGTGGCCCGACAGTTGATCGAACCACACTTGATTGAAACGACATTTGATCGAAACAACATTTAATTGAATAATAAAAGAGAAAATTTACAACTTTGAATCTGTCCCAATTTTGTCAATTTTTTGTCCCCAAAACATAGTGATCCTAAAAAAATAGGTCTTCTCTTTAAATCTGTCTCTGATTTCTTTAAGGGGTTTGTAAAAGTGAGACCATGGCACAATGCCCCCCTTAAATAACTGACAAAAATGTAAAAAGAATGCAAAAAAATGACAGCGATAGGTATCCAACAAAACATAACCATGACAATAGATACATTGTTGCCCCCCAAAATGCTTTGCCCAAGGAACTTGTTAAAAAACCATGACTTTGACATTGACAAAAAATTATAAAAAATAAAAACAAATTGTCTTCTTACTGATGGC
The DNA here is from genome assembly GCA_963680785.1 of Diplosoma virens. Classification (NCBI taxonomy): domain Eukaryota; kingdom Metazoa; phylum Chordata; class Ascidiacea; order Aplousobranchia; family Didemnidae; genus Diplosoma; species Diplosoma virens. Next base: position 56,223,702 of record OY796880.1, on the reverse strand, counting down.
CTTTGCTTTTTATAAATCTAATTTACAGTAACAAAGAGATTAAATAATCGCAGAAACATACAAAAGTAAATCTTTTTTTTATCAACTGTCATTTCGATCAAGTGTCATTTCGATCAAATGTCGTTTCAATCAAGTGTCGTTTCGATCACGTGTCGTTCGATCAAGTGTCGTTTCGATCAATTGTCGATCGATCAACTGTCGTTCGATCAAGTGTCTTTCGATCAAGTGTCGTTCAATTAAGTGTCGTAGCACCCTTACTTTTATTTATTTTCGTTAAATATGCCCAAAACACCTTGTTCTTTCATTGGTTTCATGTTAATCTTTCTGTAGTTTAACAAGATTAGCTATAGCAACACCTCAAAAGTGAAGAATAGCATTGTAATAAACTTTTTGAACGCTAAACGCAGTTTATGATGGAACAATCGTAAACAGCACAAAACTTACGTTATCGAAAGGTTAACTTTCATTATTAAAAGCAATTTTGCGTTATCAAGGAGAGCAGATATGTTACTTACTGCTGTGAATCGGTCAAGCGTAAAATAAGTTTTATAGGAAGTAACAACTTTGCAATGCTTACAATTCCGTATTAAAATTAGCCTGGTAGAAAGGAAAATACTTTGCAGACCGGCAAAAAAATTACGCGGACCGGCGGTTGGGAACCAATGACTTAGTACATCTCTGAGATGGAAATGGACAAATTAGAGTCTGATTCAAAGTGAAAACCTTTTTTTTAGAGAGCACTTGATTTTGGGGACGAAAAACGACTAATTAGAATCTGATTCAAAGTAAAGACATTTTTGCGGCCCGCCGACTTTAACTCAATATAGAAATTGACCCATTGTGAAACAAGGTTGGACATCCTTGCCCTATACCAGGGCTTCTTAAACTTTTTTGTTCTGCGACCCCGTTTTAAAAAATAAAATTTTGTGAGACCCAAATTAATGGTAGATAATTAAAATTAGGGGCCCGAGGCAAGAATTCTCAAAAATTGGTGTTCTCTAAAAACAAAAGAGGGTTTTGATCTCGCACTTTGCAATTTTTCTCCGAAAATCATAATGATTTCTAAAAAAAAAGGTCTTCACTTTGAATCGATCTCCTTTTTCCGTATTTTTCTCCGAAAATCATATCGTTCTCTAAAACAAAAAAAAAAAAAGGAAATTCACTTCCAATTCCGTACTTTCCTCCCAAAATCATGGTGGATCTCTAAAAAAAAGGTCTTCACTCAGAATCGAACTGCGATTTATCTATTTTAGTCGCCAACTTTAGGTGTTCGCTAAAAAAAAAGGTCCGCACTCAGAATCAAGCTCCAATTTGTCAATTTTTGTCCCCAAATTCTCTGATTTGCCGATTACATGTGCAATAACCATAATTTTTTCCAAAAGTTCCGCGGCACTACTGGGATTTTCAAAGTTTTGCGGCACAAAGCACAAAATGCCAATTTGTTTCGCGACCCCAAAATTACTTTAGGCGACCCCATTTGGGGTCGCGACCCATAGTTTAAGAAGCCCTGCCCTATACCAACGTTTTTTTAACCAGGGTTCACTATGAATCCCCAAGGTTTACACGAAAACAGGTAAAAGCTAATCCACTTTTGTTTTTTTATTCCATTTCATATACAGGATGTGACAAAAGTAACGCAAAATTAGAAATTGATAAAGCAAATTTGAAATTCAAATTATGCTATCCGTAAGAAAGAAAGAAAAGTTGAAACATAGAAATCGACTGAAAAACGAGTTAAATAAATCATAGATTCTGAACGATCTTTAAACGTATGATTGGAGCCATAAAATAATCGTTCCAAGATTTTGCGCTACTTTTGTCACACCCTGTACATAATACAATATAACTAAACATGCACAACATATTCTTGGTTATTGTAATAATATAATATGAACATCATGCTATCTAGGCTATTATGTTATCGACAAAAAGTATAACAATCATTAAGCATATAATTAGTGATATCAGTACACGCCAGTATAAACTGCCTTCACCAATCAGTGCCCGCTCGCCGGACGGAAGCTGTATGCGACTGATTCATAAATTAAATACTGAAGTTCTGTGAGACATTCAATTTAATAAAGGATTACACTAAGTAAAAAGGTCGAGAAGCGCTGCCGTAAACACAGAGTAGCCATTGAACTGATTTAAAAATAAACACACGCCAAAACGATGACGACGATGACGTAATATATCAGTCATCAAAATACTTCATCGCATAAAGTTTTCCTTGACTGTTCCATGTGTCTTTGTAAGTTTTTTGATCTCACTTTTTGAATTACATAAACGATTTGTTTTTGAAGCCAGGACCAAGATAACAATAAAAAATAGAATGCATTAAATCTTTAATTATGTGCTTTGGAAACATTAAGGTCAAATTGAAAGAAAGGCCCCGAAACAAAACGCCAGTAAATCTAAGCTTAAGCAGACAACTTAAAACTAGAAACAATATAAAGATACATAAATTTTAATAGTTTTAAGAGAAGAACGTCCGAGTTCAATCCTCGAACAAACAAAATGTGAGACATTGCTGTCCCCGCCTCGATACTATAGCGATAGTGGGCCTACATTATAAGCGGCGACTATGTCGCCAAAGCGCACTGCAGCAGATAAATACAAAACAAATGTAATAAAAGTTTTAGTTATGTTCTTCAAAATAAGCACAAATCTTTTAACTAAAAAAAGTGGTAACCGTGGCCATAGACAAAACAAAAGGGTTCTAAGCGTCGTTTCTGGCATCATATTACATGTAATCGTACCAGTTAACTCTAAGTTAACGTTTCACATTACACATGGCTTAGAACAAATTTAAAATATCTTTAGTTTTTTTACAATTAAGGCATAAAGAGAATTAAGAACTTATTTCATTTAGGAGTTCTAGAAGTTCACCCCTCGCCACGAAGTTTGTACAAATTTTTTTTAAATTTCGTTTGAGAAGCAGTACTTCCCAACAAACATTTTACTAAAATAAGATTAATGTAGCTGAAAATAGTAGTTTTGGAATAACGAAAGTGAAAAAACTAGCAACATATAATAATAAGCAATTTCAGAGTGCAGAAGGGTATTAATACGTTTTATTTAGATTTTAAATTATCAGTTATGAGTTATTTTATCCCCCAAAAAAACTGATTAATCATATTAAGAATTGTTTTAGTTTATAACTCGGTATTGGTTAAGCATGCAGTCTACTAACAAACTTCTTGTTAAATATGCAGTCTCCCATCTGTCAAAAAGCCTGTTGACTAACTTCTGGTTAAAAATGCGGTTTACCATCCATCAGATCTGGTAATTCTTCTTCTTCTTTTGGGGCAGATGGACGGGGGCTGGACGGTCCATTAAATGACTGGACATGTTTCCATCAGCCAGGTTGCCAGGTTCTTGTCGACGTCTGAGAGAGCACTGGCTCCATTTGGATGGTGATAAATGGGGCAAGATGTTATTACGCTCAGCTGTCTGCTTCTTTGCGTCAGACTAACAGGCCGCCAAGATCTGGTAGTCGTCAGATAGTTGACCGAATAAGGATTGTAGATTGCACACCTACCCAACAAGATGGTAGACCGCGTATGCCAGGTAAACTGCATATTTAACGAGTACCATTAACTCGATAATCCATGGTTTAGCATAACAATATAAAAGAAAAAAACATTTCTGTAATTATTTTTACGTTTCTGCAGTAGCGTAGGTTTCATCAAGTCTGTTTCTGGTGGCTCTTTAAAGCTCTCAAATATTTCTAGCTAAAAAAACACTTTGATTTGGGAAGCTAGGAATTACGGCGTCAATTCATTTTTCAATGCAAAAAAATGGTTCAAAGATGGTGAAAGATTTCGGTGTCTGGTGGCTGCTAGCAGAAAGTTGCTAGCCTGTTACCTTGTCAGACGAAGCGAATCGAAAAACAAGAAAAAGTGCTTTATTGATGCCCGTGGCCGATCGCTTCGAAATATTTAAGAACAGGCAAAACACTTAACGGTTAACTACTGTTTTTGGCTTTTCTAAAAATCTATTTAGATTTTCTAAAAATCACAGAACTTTTTAAATGCTATTTGATTGTTGCAAATAATAAGTACAAACGAAGCTCACATAAGTTTTAAAAAAGTTTTGTAAACCACAATGGAGACTGAATGATTACGGGTACCTTAAAGTTATTCGTGTGAAACAAGAACCGTATTCAACAAAGCTAAAATTAATCAGAAAAAATTTTCTTTATTATTTCAAACTTTTGATAATTGCTTCGTAATTACTCCAAAAGTTCGTTACTTTTTTCGGTACTTTCCTGTTATTGCCCTACCATCAGCAAATAGTGAAAGAAAACTCCCAAGACTTTTGGGGTCTCTTCAAGAAATCACCGTAAGCAATTTTTTTGGTGAAACTAACCCGAAATACCCCGTTCAGCACCAGGGTAAAATAAAGAAGAAACCAAGAGAAATGTATTGAAAATAACAGGAAGCAATAGATGGTGGGGCAATAACAGGAAAGTACCCTTTTTTCTTTCATTTTGATTCTAATCAGACCGTAAATTAAACTTTGAACTTGAATTTTAAGTTGCAGAATTCGGCCTTTTTTCACCGAACTCGAACTTATACTCGAAAAAAGAAAAGAAAATTATCGAACTTGAAACCCAACTAAGGAAAAAAATCGGTCAAGTTCGAGTTCGTCAATATAATGTTTTTTATATGAAAAATATTTTTGAATCTTTTGCAGTAGAAATATAATGGAGAAAATAAAATTTCAGACGAAAATTAAACGCTGAGCAAATTTGCATTTAACCTATTGCATACTCCGACAAGATAAAATTAGCCGTAAAACTTGACATTTTGGTGAACTAAAATTTTATTCATTTATTCAATCATTCAGTTTTTATTTGCAATGAAGTTAATACGTCAATAACAGCAGACATTGTCACTGTTTCGGTTTCTCGGGCATTATTTTCGAATTGACTGGCACAGTAAATAAGAACAAGAAGGCAGCGGCCAAAGGATATTTGTCAATACACCAAACGCCAGCTGCGCGTGGTTGTTGAACAATGTAAAATGCTGCAGCGGTTTCTTTGATCATTTCAGTCGGTGCTTTTGACGTTTGAAAAATTTTGCAAAATTTTATTGATTTTGCTTCACGTTTTTTTCGCAGTGTTTTTTATAACTCAGTAAAAAAATTTCAGTGACCTAAGTCGGAAGCATTTTAAAAATGAAGAACTTCAACTTCAACTCAACTTGCAAATAATAATTTGTGTACTCGAACATGAACTCAAATAGAAATCAAACAAAATCGAAACTTTCTAAGCCAGGGAATTGCAACATGCCTAAAACAGAGTCAGAAATTTTGGGGGACAATACATTTTTGCCAAAATTTCTTCGACGATTACCAGAATCATGAACTTGCAGTATTTCACGGAGATGCCCAAATGTCACTCATATTTAATGTGAATAGTTTTTTTTTTGGTCTTCACGTGATTTTGTAGTTTAAAATGAAGCAGAAACAATTTGTTTTCCTTTTTACGAAGACCTGATGTTTCCTTATTACAAAGAAAAATGTCTTCTTAAATCTCTGTAACATTTGGCTGCAAGCAATCCTCTCTGCTCCATTTTGCATCTAGAAAAACTAGTGCAGACGAAAAAAAATTCTTCACATTAACTCTCAGTTGTTTTTCCTCACTGATATGGATTGTTCTAAATTGGCTCGCGGGCCATATTTGACCCAAAATTCGAAAGTTGCACACCTCTGCTGTAAAAATTAATCAACAACTTGTGTGTGGTGCGGAGCATCACCTATTTCAAAACTAAAGACTTGCGCGGGCCACAGGTTTTGCATACTCTTGTTTTAAGCCTTTAAGGGCTATAAGACTTTGATTGTAAAATCAAATAACAATGATTTAATAATGACGTCACAAATACCTAAAAATCAAAAATATAATGCCTTCACAAAAGTGCTTTTGTTACGTTACAATGACAATCATGGTACACATATGTACCATTGGCCTTAAAGGGTTAAGCAATCATATTTCGAAATTTTTCATGAAATTTTTGTTTTTTTGGTTAATTAAAATTTTCTAAATGGATTGCTGGTACTTTGCATACGCCTATCTAATTGTAGCCTAAACCTTACATCATATTGTATATCCTTGATTAAATTCCTGATATTTTATAGGATAAATATTTTGTTTAGATTCTTCGTTTTTTATCAACCGTTAATGTAAATTTCAAATTGAAGCTTTTAACGATTAATTTAAAGAGACCAATTAAGTTATTTGATTTTTAAACGGCTTTTAAAAGTCGACAAAAAAAGTTATTCAATCGTTTTTCAAAAAATCTTTTTCCCCAAAGAAGCAACTAAACTTGTAAAATCAAAATGTCAAATCAATCTTCAGCTGGCGACAAACTTGATTCTTTCCGAACAAAAGTAGAAAAGGTAATTCGCAATGGCGTTTCAGAGCCGGGGCATTGAAATTTGAATAATAAATGGTTTTATTATGGCAATATTTTTCGCAGCATTAGGAAAAAACTAATTGTTACGTAAAGACTTTTTTAGTTTTTACTTTACTTTAAAAAACACTTTTTCAACTTTCAATTTGAAATAAAAAATTTTTTTCTGTCTTCACTTAAAAAAAAAAAAAGATTTAATTTAGAGTACAGAATATTTACTTTGTTTTCCAAAATGTTTGCCTGGATCGATGTAAAGACTGGCGCCAGTGCTAATGGTTAATACAGTAGAATCTCGCAGTACAAATGCCTCGTTGCACGAGAAATTCGCTTTGCGAGCGGCTATTCGTAAGAATTTTTGTCTCATACGATGAGTAAAAATTCGTAGTTCGAGCGATCGTAGGCCCTCAACGTCCAGGGGCCTCGAAATTCGATTTGGAAGTTTATAATTCTATCAAAAACTTAAAACTTAAAACCTACCTAAAGTATATACAGTACATATCAAGCTTTTTAGACTAGAAAAGTCTATACACAACTGGTTTCAACTACGTTATAAGCAGCTATTGTTACGTTGTTTGTATCATAATAAAGGCAATTATTGTGCCTATTCTGCTGGAAGCTTAAAAGGTTACTAAGTAGCGTACTCTGCAAAAAACAAAATTGATAGTTGACATGTTGCTGAAATAACTTATAGACAATGTGTTGCTTACTTTTAATGTGGTAAATATTGTTTATTTTTTTCTGATTGCACCTAATAAACATTTAAAAAATAAACATAAATACAGACATTTTGGGGATGAAACGGATAATTTACTTTCATATTAATTTTAATGCAAAAAATTGCTTCGTAATACGAGTAAATCGCAATACGAGCTCAGCCTGATAACGAATTAAACTCGTACTGCGAGGTTCTACTGTATTGGAATTTTCCAGAAACTTGTTGTTTTGTAAATCTATTATAGAAAAAAAGATTATTGGTTTGCACGCTTTATTTCATATAATCAAAATCACTATAAACCTAAATGTTTGATAGTAGTAAAACTTTTAAAATGCTAAATTTTTTTCCAACACTTTCAACATTTTTGACCATATTAATTACGGTACTTTTATAAAAACTTATCAATCTTTTAATTGCATATTTTGAAATTTTAAAACTTATTCAAGACAATTTGTGGCTAAAGCTTATTATTTTTAGCTTGAAGACAGTTTGAAAAAGGAAAGAGATGAAAAAGAAAAAAGAAAAGCTGAAATTGAAGTTCTCAAAGTTGAGGTGGACTGCATAGGTTTTATCATTATAATCTAAACAGGGGTGACCAACCTGCGGCGCATGCACCACGCGTTTTTAGAGAACAGCTTTTAGAGAACAGCTTGGTTTCGCTATGAAATTTTGAAGTCTTTTGGGCTTGAATAAAATTGGCGGTTTAAGAAAAAAGGTTGGCCACCCCTGCTCTAAATTTTAGTGTCTTATTTCTTCAACTCGTATTTTTCAACTCATGTAGCTCATTTAACAGATGGTTTGCAGGGTTGCCAAATGTTCAAAGATAAAATAATCTAGAATCTCAACAAAAAATATCTAAAATAATATAAATTTAAAAAATAATAATCCAAATAATAATCCAAACATACCAAAGTTACATTTTTAATAAAAAAACGAAAATTGTAATATAAAGTTGGTCATGGTGTTCTACATTGTAAAAAAAACTTCCATTTGCTCTCAAATTTCCCAACTTTCGTCCAAAAATCAGGGTGTTCTCTAAAAAAAAAAAGTCTTCAGTTCTCAAATTTCCCAACTTTCGTCCAAAATCAGGGTGTTCTCTAAAAAAAAAAAAAAAGATCTTCACTTCCATTTGCTCTCAAATTTCCCACTTTCGTCCAAAAATCAGGGTGTTCTCTAAAAAAAAAAAGTCTTCAGCTCTCAAATTTCCCAACTTTCGTCCAAAATCAGGGTGTTCTCTAAAAAAAAAGGTCTTCACTTCCATTTGCTCTCAAATTTCCCACTTTCGTCCAAAAATCAGGGTGTTCTCTAAAAAAAAAAAAAAAAGAAAAGGTCTTCACTTCCATTTGCTCTCAAATTTCCCACTTTCGTCCAAAAATCAGGATGTTCTCTAAAAAAAAGGTGTTGTCACTTCTTTGCCACTAGAAACAAATGCAAAATAACATTTGTCAAAATAATCTAACATCTAAATGGGTATTTATTACATCTAAATTAGACGAAAATAATCTAAATCTAGATTAAAATAATCTAAGTTGGCAACACTAATGGTTTGTTGTTCGTTTGAAAAGAAAAAACACTAGGCGAGAAAAGGTTAACAATCGTTAATTTTTTTCTCTTTTAGTCATTTGTTCTTAGCAATAATTATGATCAATTTGGAAAGACGGCTTGACTGTATGTATACATACTTTGGGAAGCCTGATAAAACTTAACATACAATTAAAAGATTTGTAGCTTGATTTTTGATAAAAGAGATTTTAGATAATTCTTTACAGGAAAAAGTGGTAGATTAAAATCATGTAGGAGTGAACACTAAAAAACATTAAAAATAACTGGTAAAAAAGCAACTAAAAAAACTGAACAATCGCTTGTTGTACCACTCGTCAGAATAGTTTTAGGTTTTAAATGTATGATCGTTTCACTCTTGACCACTTAATCGTCAAGTTCAAAAGATTTTTCTGCAGATTGTCTCTCTGCGCCGGTGCTTGGAAGAGCAAGAGCAAGATTACAAGAACAAACTCCAAGCACAGCTTGATGGTCAGGAACGACAAGCACAATTAGTGGAAAAACTGCAAAACAAGGTAGTTAGAAATTAAATGCTAACTGTTTCAGTCTTTCTTGTTTTGATGAGAGCTGAGCGATCTACTATAGCAGATTAGAATTTAAACTGACTAAAAAATTAGGACGTGAAAATGTTATGACATAGCAGCAGCATTACTATTAAAAGCTTGACTGTTGATCCAAGCTTCACGCTCTGCGGCTGTACATGTCAGTAGAATAAACAGTTAATATAATTGTAATTATCAGATTATTAGATATCGCCTTAAATTTTAGGTGCTTCAGTATAAAAAGAAATGTGGGGATCTCACTGAAGAGCTGGAATTCAATAAAGTAATCCAAAGTAGATTAGATACTATCTGTATGTGATAAAAACATGAATTTTTTTGGATTTAAGATGATTAGTTAGTTATCCAATATCTTTGTCGGTTCGCATTGATTTTAGTTTAAAGTTTAGGCTAGACGAAGTTGTAAAATTAAAGAACATACTTATAAATAGTACTTTGCCAAAAAGATGTTTTTATATATCTGAAACTTGCTATTCGCACCAAAAATTATTAACAAAAAAATTAATTTTAGTTACAATAGAAAAATTTTGATTGAAAAATTAAATTTGGACTCGCAACTTAAAATCTCGATAACCACCACTAAAAAAACTAATATTTTGAAACTACTGAAGTTTATTGCCAAAATATCTTTTAAGAAAGAACAACATGCAAATACTTTAGTAACTTTGGCACAGTATTACAATATAGTGTCGTCTAAAATTTGTTGGATAGATTTTTGGCCCAAATATTAGGTTGTACACTCATGCAATCTATCTAGAAAAGACTTGAAAAACCTTGCTATAAGTAAATTTCATGATTAAATGCTACTTACAAAATAATGTTTGTTTAGTCATCCCAATCTGCTGAAAATGAAAAACGTCGTAAATCTTTTCCATTTTCCGAAAGTTGTCAGTCTGATCTGAGCGTTTGTCTGCTTGGACTCGAAGAAGAAAAGGAAAGGTTAAATTTAATTCAGCTTAAACTTTTTTGGTTGTTGTTTCAGCAAAAATTAAAAAAGGGTGTAAAAGTTTTAATGGCAAACTTAAAAAGAAAACATTTCTTTTCTTGAAATACGTTTTCAACCGAAAGCGGTTTTCTAAATTTTTCTTTTTTTTCCCATTGCAAGTTTTTTATAGAACCAAAATGGTGAAATGTTTTTTATAGACATTATTAATATACAAAAATTGAACTAATACGGAATAGTGCTTACTTATGCAAATATTTTTCATGTTGTATAACCATATTCAAAACGAAATACAGGGTGTGCAAAAAGTTGCCGGACAAGTTTAAAATAAAATATATATAATATTAAATGCACTTTTTGAATGATCTTTTGTGTGAGCAAAGATAAGATATAAGTTTAATCAGAGAATCTATTTTAACTCGATTTGGCCACCATTTGCATCAATTACTTTCTCCAGTCTTGATCTGAAGGCTTCTACCGCAGCACGTATCTTTTTCTGTGGAATATCAGCCCATGCCTTTTGCAAGGATTTCTTCAAGTGGTTGACAGAAAGTTTTTCTGAGCGGCATGCGTCTTTTTTGAGCATTGACCAGATGCTAAAGTCGAGTGGGTTTAGGTCAGGAGAGGAAGGAGGCCATATTTCTTTGTCCCAAAACAGGGGAAGTTTTATGTGCACCATGATTGAGTTTTTTTCGAGGTGTGCGATGGTGCACCATCGTGTTGAAAGGTAAACACTTCGTTTTTTCATTTTGATTTCATTTCGATCAGTGCCGGAGACAGAATTTTCAAGATATTTATAGTGTCTTTTTTGACTATGGAAAGCATAGAATATGGAGATATTTCTAGGCTTTCTGCCATCCCCTTTACTGTTCTTCGTGGGTTTCTCCTGATCCTCTCCCGTACGGCTTCAATTTTCTTTGGAGTACGCGCCGTTCTTGGTCGACCAGTTCTGGGATGGTCTTGTGTTATTTCCCAGTTCTTTGTATCTTTTAATTGTATCATAGACTGCCGATTTAGCAACTTTAAGTTGTCTTATACAGTAATAAGAGGGGCTGGTATTCCCGCGAGGTGTAATTCAATGATAGCAATTCTTTTCTCCATTTTTAATAATTAATTTTTAAAAATTTGTGAATTTTAATGCGTAAAATACAAACAATTGTCTAGAACAGCGGTTCCCAAACTTTTTTTTTTCACGGCGCCCTTTGAAGACTTAACAATACTCGCGGCGCCTTAATGAAAAAAGGTATTCAGTTCCATTACTTCTTTGAACAACCTTTTTTTCTCCGAAAATCAGGGTGTTCTCTAAAAAAAAAAAAAAAAAAGTCTTCACTTCGATTTTATATCCGATTTCCTTATTTTTCTTTGAAAATCAGGGTGTTCTCTAAAAAAAAAAAAAAAAAAGTCTTCACTTCGATTTCATCTCTGATTTCCCTATTTCCCTCCCAAAATCAGGCTGTTTAAAAAAGGTCCTCAATCGGAATCGTTCTCTGAAGGGAAGTTGCTGCTAACAACATTCACACTGCAATTATTGTGAGAAAAGCAGTAAGCACAACAACTTTCGCATACTTTCGCGGCGCACAGTTTGGGAACCGCTGGTCTAGAACATTAATTTCATGATTTTATAAAAAAATATTATTATTTATTTATTAAATCAATAAAAAGTAGTCCGGGAACTTTTTGCACACCCTGTAGAGTATCATATACAGGGGGTGCAAAAGTAGGTATACAGTAATAAAAAAATGGAAAACTTGTAGGTTATGTACTGCATTTATTAAAAAACAAATGAATGTTGCTTAAATAGGCAATAAGAAGCACATGTACTAAAAACCCTAATCCCTCAAGTACTCCAATTGCTTGCCATCAGCATTCACACATTGTTGTAGTCAAGAACTGAAACTCAAGCACATCCTTAAACAGAGGTCTTTATCATCAGTTTCCTGACAAGCCTCAATAATGAACCGAATCATATCCTCAACAATACGGGGCTTTCATGCAAAAACTTAAAGCCCCAAAGAAAGAAGTCCATGCAACTTAATATATGTCTCTTTCACTTTACTATAATATGTCACTGATGTTGCACTGCTGTATACCTACTTTTACACCCCCCCGTATAAATGTCACTGAGAAAAGTTTTTGTTTACTATTATTTTAGATGTGAAAGTTTGTCTCAAATAAACTCTTTGCTTCGCGACCAACTGTCTGCTGCAAACGATGCCAACGCCGACTTGTCGGAGGACTTGTCAAAAATGACCGATGATTTTAACGCGCTGAAAGAAGAGTTAATTTTAAAAGAAGCACAGTGGTTAGAAGAGAGAAAAGTAAACAAAAAAATGTGCTCTTTTTGAAAAACCTGAGTAATCGAAAAAGAAAAATGACTCACGAATTTCTAGTTGGAATTTTTAAACCTTACAGCTCGTTTCCACTACAAGCGTAGAATGGAGTATTCTTTGTTTCTTTTATTGATTTTTTTGCTTCGTTTAGCGCTTAGGCGCGCATAAAAGTAAAAAATCAATACACAAATAAAGAATGCTCCATTCCACGCTCGTAGTGGAAACGGACCTTTATATAGTATACGGTAGTGAAAATTAAATATCCGAGATCAATTGGCAAAAAATCATTAAAAGAATATTTTTGGTACAGAATAATGATAAATGTGTTCACTTTGTTAGAAAGACGACAAGTTTCATAAAAAGTTTTTAAAAATTATTTCCTGTGTCTAACAGGTTTAATTCGAAGAAAAACCGATTGGAGTGAGAATTAGTTTTAGAAAAAAATTAAGTTTGTTTTAAGAATTCGAGAGAAACTAATTGGTTGAAAAAAAAAGTTCTTCTCAAGCATCTTAACAAATTTAAAAAATTAAAAAACTTTTGGGCCCGCGAGTATAATATGCGCAGCGTTTTTTTTCTTTTTATCTCTTAGAGCAATTAATTTTGTTTCTTTTTTACTCTCACTTCAATCGGTTTTTCTTCGAATTAAGGCACATTTCCACTACGAGCGGGGAATGGAACATTCTTTGTTTCTTTTATTCATCTTTTCGCGGTTAAAATCTAAGCGAGCGCGAAGCGAAGCAAAAAAATCAATAAAACAAACAAAAAATACTCCATTCCTATGCTCGTAATGAAAACGAGGCCTTAGACTCGACCTGTCTAACTGTCTCCAAAAGTTGCCATCGAAAAAAACTTAAATCACCGCAGATAACTACAAGACTACAAGATAACTACGAGATTTAAATTGTAAGCATTTCCGCTTAAAGTTAAGCTTAAGCTACAGGAAAAAAAGATTAAAAAATTTTCGTATTTCAGTAAAATTAAGTAATAATAATAATATCGGTTCATGTTTTACAGATGTTAAATATAAAATATGGGAAAAACTTGAATAAATGATAATTGATAAGTTGTTTATTTTGTCGCAAAAAAATTTTCTTTGTGGAAATGATTTTTTTTTTAAGCAAAATTTTTTGTTAGTGGTTTGTTGTTGTATTTATGTTATGTTATGTTTTCGTTCCAAGCTGTATATCTTATAATTTCTATAATCGCTATTTCTAACAAAAAAAGCAACAAATCGTTTTTTTTTCAGCGAACAGCGTCATGCATCGAAAGTGAACGATGTAACATGTTGGAAATAAAAAGAATAATCGTCAATTTTAAAAGAGAAATCGGAAACTTGAAAATCGCCACCCAAAGAGATCTGGATAGTGTCAACAATGACGTTAAGGTTCGATAAAACTCTTCATCCCAAAACTTTTCTTTTTGGTTAATTCACAATTGTTAAAATAATCTTAAAATGTTTGTCCTTTTTAAATAACCTTTTAAAGCGTTGAAAGGCTGTGTTGATTTTTAAAATTCTTATGCTATATTTTCGTACCAGAAGAAGGCGCGAGAGATTACTTCGGCGTGCTTAAACTTGCTTGCGAACCATGAGGACCAGCAGTCATCGGCAAAAGTGTTGCTTAAAGACAAAGTTAATGAAAAAAACAATATCGAAGACGAATTGCGACGAAAGGTTAACGACTGAAGCATTATTTTATTATTACCTTTGCAAGATTTTTGAGATATTGTTTTGAATTCTTTTGAGTAATTCAATTTTGATACTTTTGTTTCGGAAAACAAAAATTCCAGTAGGCCTACTGAAAATAAAATTATAAATTGGAGAATACTAAAAATAACCTAATCTCGAAGTTATTTTTTATCTATTATTTTTAGTTTTATTTAAATTAAAATATGCGTTGATCTCACAAAACCGTTTATTCGATCGTAGGTGATCAAAATTATTTTTTGTCTGAATTTAAAAGGAAAACGTTTCAACAACCGCTCCATATGAAGAAAGCTTGTCAAATAATGAAAGAAACGCATTTTTTTCCCACCAATGCAATTTTTTTTAAAAACACCATCACAATAAACTATCTTACAGTGATTGAATTAACTAAGTAGGTTCCATAGTAAGTTAACGTTTTTTTTTTTTGTTTAAAAATCTTTATTAATCTCATTTAAAAAGTATAATTCTATGGAGTTCTGTCTTTTTTCACACTACACAAAATAGGCTGAACTCAGGACCAATTGTCCTCAAGTAAAACTTTCAAACCATCATAATATTTTGCTCCACTAAATTCAGGTGAAAGAAATTATTGAACTAGAAGCGGCATTCGACTCAGAAAGGTCAAGACTAAGCTCACACATTAACCAGCTGACCCTTGACCTTGATCGGACTCGTTCGCTTCTGCGAGAAGCGGAAGCAAAGCTTGACTCCGTGCACGAAAAAGGATTTGATTCGGTGAGTTATCAACAATGTAAATTGATTAAGTGAACGGTTATATTCATAAGTAAAGTAATGTTTTGATATCATTTTCAGTAATTGACATTTTGAGACTTGCTTTCAAATAATACTTTCAAAAGTAAGAGACTGAAATGAAAAATATTGCCGTTGCAAAACTTTTTATTAGAATTTAAACGACTGACTTGCGAGTTCTTTAAATTTAATAAAAACAAATCTGTGTGGCCATCGGCAGCGTAGGCGAGTAGTTAGGAGCCCCGCAGCGATGGTGCTCGCAATCGATAGGGCCTGGGTTCAAAACCTACTATTGTCATTCTGTTGTGTCCTTAGGAAGGACACTGTAGGGCAATTTCCTCTGCTTAGAGGTCTGAGAAAGCAGCTCTAAATTTCAGTCCTGGCCCTATAATGTAAAAACTAAAACACCAAATAAAAATCTCAATTGGATTGCTATATCTTAACGTCTCCGAAAAGAAGTTTGGAGTGATCGCTGGACAGGTGTTCTAAATAAAACATTTTCGGCGTTTTCCCGCGAATCAAGAGGATAAATAGAGATAGAATAAAAAAAATCTGTATATATATGTATATCCAGCATGTTTGCTTTATCAGGAACCATCAGATACGACTGCCAATGATGAGCATGAATGTCTTGCCGCTGACAAAATTCTTTTGGAACAAGCGCTGCGAAACATTACTCAGTTTATTACTGCGGATGCGGAGTTTGCAATTTCAGCTTTCGAACACATTACTTCCAATCAAGACATGTATTCCGAAATCAAAGAGGAGTTGGAATTAGGAAAATCACCAAGGTTTATTTTAAATTATTATTATTACGTATTATAAGTTTACGAATTGCGAATTGCGAGTGCAGCGCCTCTGAACATAACGCAGACCACGTTCTATAGCTTGCTCTATACATCGGGCACCACACAGAGCACGAGGTCTGGCGGTTTTGGATTACAAAACTCGATGCTGGCAGTGATGTAGTTGAAGAAATTTGGAATCTTAAGGAAGGAAAAATCACTAGGGGAGGAATTCTAGAAAGTTGACCCAAAAAAAAATGGTACATCTTTTGTGATCATAGCTGTATCAGCCCGGCAGACAGGGGAAAGTGAAGACCTTTTTTAAAAATTACTACTTTTTAGGGACAAAAATCAAGAAAACCGAGATAGATTCAAAGTGATGACGCTTTTCTTTTAGGGCAGAGGAATGATGGTACCTTAATCGTGAAAAGGAGAAATGCCGCAAGAACTTTGAGAATTACTGGTTTATAGCGTTGTGAGAATAGAAGAAATATAATTTCGAACATTTGTATATTTAGCCTATAGATAGAATAACAGTTAGTGTAATTATTGAATAGGTTTTTTTCATAACTGCAGTTTTTCCTATTTGTAAAACTCTATTCTTTAATCATCTGGTATATTTTGGATACTCTATAAATAAGGAAAAAAATTTATGTGTAGAATTAGAAGTTAAAATGAAACCTATTGCATTTCCAAGACACCAGCACAAGTTATCTTTCTTTACAAAACTGACATTTCGAAATTGGTTTGAAAATTGGTATTTGACCAACTTAGGAGTTTCAAGTGCACTTAAAAGTCGCTTGACATTGAAACAAAATTAAGTCATTTAACTCTTCTCTTTAAGACCAACCAACCAGCACACGGCTTAACGGGCCTTCAAGTTTGAGCCAATTTTTTGTAAGATTAAGTTTTCTCCTTGAAAAATTTCTTGGCGAACAACAATGCAGACACCATTAAAGTCGGTTCAAACTGAAAGCGGACGTGGAAAAAGTAAAGGCTCGAGCATTTTTTGTTTCTTTTATTGATCTTTTCGCTGTTAAAATCTAAGCGAGCGCTAAGCAAAGCAAGAAATAAATACAACAAACCAAGAGTACTCCATTCCACGCTCGTAGTGAAAACGAGTCCTAAAGTGTGTGACGGAAAGTGCAAAAAAAGCAGAAAGACAGTTCAAACTATAAGCGGAAAGCGTACAAAAATGGCCAAAGCGGAATTTTTCTCTACGTTTTCAAAATTTAAGCTTTCCACTTGCTTTTTTTACGTCCGTTTCAGTCTGAACTACCCTAAAAAACGTTGACTTTGTAAAATCTTTTATTTGGTTCAAATTAACAAGCAAAAAGTGTTTTTGGTCACTCTCAAACTCAGTTTAAGTTCAATTTTCAAAGTTTTAATACAAACTTGTTCCTTGACTGCCGTAAAACTTGTTCTTAAATATGAATTTAGTCAAAATTGACAAGGTTATTTAGAAATGATTTTGAGTAGCTGACAGTTTGATGTAAAGGTTAATTAATTAATTCTATTTGTTGTAGATTTTACAATTATACTGTTGATTATAATATGCGTTAGTTAATTAATCTTTTGCAGATTGTGCCAATGCAGATAAAAATAATAGCAAAGAAATCAATACAGAAAAAAATGAGGTCATGAGCATTAGATTAAATGACAGCGGATTTTTTTTGCCGGAGTCAAGTTACGATTTACAGGAAATAGAAACAATAGAATCAGAAAAAAAAGACCGTCTTACTCCATTACAAAATAGTGGGCAAAAGCCTTTAAATTATTACAAAAAAAATCTGGAAAAACCTTTTTCTGAATTTGAAATTTTTAACAAGAAGAAAGAAGCGGAAGAGAAAAGTCAAAACCCAGATGGAGGTTGGAGCAGACAAGCAACAAACCAACCTTCTGCTGTCTATCAGACGACCTTCATTCGAATATGGCCGATAAACCCGAGCGACTTTAGGTGGATACTTTATTGCGACAGAACAGGGATTGTTTACATGTAATTTAATCGGTAGTGTTGCTTAGGTCGACGGACCTTATCGCTGTGTTGCCATCTTTTATTTATTTCCAATGTCAGCGAGAAGTAATCGCCGCTTGTCCACTCAAGCGTTTGATACTCGGCTGCACTTGATTTCGTCATAATCTTTTATCATTTGTTTAGAAAAGGCGTTAAACTTAGAACAGAGATGTCCAACCTTTTTTCTTAACGGGTCAAATTTTAAATTTAATTATAGTCGGCGGGCCGCAAAAATATCTTCACTGTGAATTTGACACTGATTTCTTGAATTGTAGTGATCTCCAAAAAAACTTTAATGTTGCGAAACAGTTCTTGAGAAACGCTGCGATGCAGTTATCAAAATATAACTAAAAATTTAAGTAAGCAGTGGGCCGCGGGTTGGACATCCCTGGGTCAGAGCAACGATCTGACTTCGGATATGTAAAGGTATTGGTGTCCCCGATGATTAATTTTTTTAATTCATATTGTTAACATGACTATACTTTAGAGCAGGGATTCTCAACCTTTTTTTAGCCATGGCCCACTTTGAACACATATTTTTTTCGTGGCCCATCAAATTACTTTAATAAAAATTGTTTATGTTTACTTATAATAAAAAACAGTGGCGTGCGGTCAGGGCATGCAAGTCATGCGTTGCATGACCAAATTTTTAGGAATTTCATGACAAACTTTTGCACGATGAGGTAGATATTGTTGAATTCGATGAGAAATATTACTGGTTTGGAATGAAATCTGCGGCCCATTCGAGACGAAGACCTGTTTTTTTGTGTTATTTTAGAGAATACCATGAATTTAGAAGGAAAAGTAAGAAATCGGATACTGGTTTGAAGGGATTCCCTTTTTTTTTTTGTTTTTTTTTAGAGCCCTGCCATTTTCAGGAGAAAAAGTGCATTACAAGGCAACAATTTCAAGTGATGACCTTTTTTTTAGAGAGATAAGCAAAAATCTAGGACGAAAATTGGTCTTGATCACCGTGACATTACGACTAAAAGTTACAATCTCATACAAAAATTTTTTTCCACCCTATGTTAAAAATCTTTGTTTTTAAAACGCATATTCTGGAATCATAACACTTTCTTGGACAAACTGAAATTTTTTGTGTCCATTTTGGCCTTGTGGCCATAGGTTGAAAACTCCTGATTTAAAGCTACCTGCTAAGACCATCAAGCAGAGAAAAATAGGCCTACAATAAATTGTTTTTCCAAAAACACAGCAACATGGCAAGATTAGAAGTTGAAGCGATCACTTTTAAGAGGGCGCACCTACCTAAATGAAAAGAAAAAACACCAAACCAAAGTAGAATAAAGTCATTATGCGACTCGTTTACAATACTTTAAGTGAACTGAAACTTTGAACTGAAAGAATTTTAAAGCTTTAACTATAACAAGAGCAATTTTGGTGTAAAGTTAACTTTGCTTTTCTTATGGTTGAAAGTTCTTCTAAAACAATTTTTCTTTTTACCCTTAAACAGTTTCTTTAAAAGGAGGTTCCGATTTTTTAAAAATAACAATAATTAATTTTTGTTAAACTTTTTAAGGAACAATTTCTCGTCAATTCCATCGCTGTCTCCTCGCCGTCGTTCTCCGCGCAAACTAAATGCACGTGAAGCGACACAATCGCTCGCTGAATCGGTTTGTCAGACCGTCCAAGCCGCTTTGCAAAAACGACAGCTGCAACTGCAAGTAAATTAGACAACATTTTATTTCACGGTTTAGATAAAACGTCGATTGATATATCTTAACAACTGATGCTGCACCATAGTTGTGCGGTATAGAAAACGAACTTTTATTTGATAAACCGAAATAAAACTTGAAAACATTGCTGTAAACTTGAACTCGAAGAACTCGGTATTTTTGGCCGAACTCAAATTTGAACTCGAAAAATAAAAACTTTTGAATTTGAACTTGAATTCGAATTTTAAAAAAATCGATCGAGTCCTAGTTTAATATTTAAGTAATTTTGTTGATAACAACGAGGATAAAATGTTAGTTTTTGTTGTTTTAATAAAGAGTTTCGCTTTTGACGTTGTTTGAAGGCAGCTACCTTTCAACTTTGTTTCACGATTAGCTGTTTTTCTCTAAAATCAATTTTCAAATTTAAGTTAAACTTGAAAAATTAAAAATGAAGAATTCGAACACGTATTTACTAATTTTTTTGTGAATTCGAACTGGATAAATTGAAAATGAAGAACTTGGACTTGGACTTGGCAATTATTTTGAACTCAAACTCGGACTTGATTAAAATGTATCGAGTTTGCAGGCCTGGTTAAAGCATAGTAAAACAGACGTGAAAGAAACGTTTATTGTTTTAGTTTAACTATAATATCAAATATTTTCTAAATAACTTTTCCGAACTTTTTTTCGTTAAAAAAATTCAGACTTGTAATTTTTATAAGGTCTACGACCACATTAAAATAGCTTTTACTGGTTAACCGGCATTAAAAGGTTGAGAACCACTCTTTTAAACTAAAAGCAATTTTTCTTTTACTTCAGAAAACTTTTTTTCTTTAGGAATTGTTGGGAAAATTAGAAGTCGCTAGCAGCGCTGTGGAGTCACTGAAGAAACGGGGAATCGAGCAAGATAGAGAAAAGCAAAGCTTTCAAAACGAAATAGCGAAGCTGAAAGAGGAGTTGGAAAATGCAATCTTAACCAAAGATGAAGCGAAGCGTGAAGAATATCGACAAAGATGCAGCGCTGAGAACTTCGCGAGGTAACGTTATCGACAGAGAAATAACTTTCTTATAAGTTTGACATTGAATTCAATTAGACGTAACCACGAATTTTTTGTTAGATTGCAGACAACTTGGCATCAAATTTGAAATATAAACCATAAATTAACATAGAAACTTGCGGCCTTTAATTCTGTGTCTGATTTTACAATCATTTGCATTCTACTTGAAATAATTAAACCATATTTTAACGTTTTAATTGGGTAAAAGTCACTTGTTAATTGATTGCAAATTTTAGAAAAAAATTTTCAGAATGAAATTAAAATTATCAAAAAATAATTCACTCTTAGATCACATGTCGCATGGCATGGACAAATTTTGGGATGGTTGTTAACATAAAACGTGGTCTAATCGTGGTTTAGTAAGCAAATAGGTTACACAATTGTTTTTACACATTAACGTTTAAAAAAATTTTTTTATTCTTCAATAATATTCTATACTTCGATCATCAATAAGCTGCAATAGGCTACGCTGAAAAATTATTATTTATCTAAAAAATTTAAAGCAAAAATTCCATCCAACGACGAAATATTTTGAACATTAAGCTTTCTTTGCTTGAATGCAGCAAGAAAGGTGAAGTTGAAAAAGAAAAAAACGAAATTCAAAAAAGAATCAATGAATTGCTTGCTGAGAAAGACAAGTTGCAGACTGCAAATAACCAGTTGCAGAGGCAGAAAGATGAAGTTGAAGAAGAAAAAGAGAATTTACTAGTGGACCTTCAAAGAAAAGAAAAAGAAATTGATCATCGGTAAGGAAGACATTTTTTATTTTATGAATAATTCAAATTTCAAGCTTGGAATGATTTTGTCGCGAGATTGTTTATTTAAATGGATCATGTCAAAGAGCAAACCTTTATGAATGGGAGTCAATTTATCACTTAAGCTCTAAAGTCAAAAATTTATCGTAAAAACTTAATGCCGTAGCAGACGATTTGCAGAAAAAGTGCTCGGCTACGATTTTTGAAAAAATATAAAAAAATATTTATTTTTATCGATACACCGGATAACTTTTTTGGTGTTTAATTCAAACAACTCTTTCATAAAATTTTAGCAAAGTTCTTCGGCTGTGAAAAGACCTACGCTCTTATATATTACAAGCAGGATATCGCGTACGGTAGAATTAAATTAAAGAAAAATAGGTACGAAGTTACGTACGGCATTTTTTGGGATAGAACAGTACGGAAGTACGTTGTTATTTTTTCTACCATTCTCTTCCATAGGCCTAAAGTCTCCTAAAGGAATTGTTTGTTGAAACCAAAAGTCACACAATGTTACAACTTCCATAGAAAAATACCATTAATAATTTATGAGAACAATGAATATTTTACTTTTTTCGCAATTGAAGGCTAAAACGATCTTAATGCCATTTTTTTTTACCTAAAAATTTTTGTCCTTGTCTATGGTAAATTTTGAATTAGTTTTGACTTAATGATTTTGGTCTTTGATCGGAGATGTCGTAAAAAAATTTTAGTTAAATTCTTGTAAAAACGACGAATTCACTACATAAGCTATTATCGCATTTTGTTGTCAGCAGCTAGAAAAAAATCTCAATTTGTCTTGTAAATTAGTGATTTACAATTATTTTAAAAGTCTTTTTACAGAAATCTTTTACCCTTTTTAGCAACGTCAAATTGACGGTTTTACGTATTTAGCTGGTCAAATTGCGATAGATAAATTTATTGTTGGCAGCGTGGTCGAGTGGTTAAAGCGCCGGGCTCGTGACCAACACAGTCTTGGTTCAAAACCTACTCGCGGTATTCTGTTGTGTCCTTGGGAAAGACACTTTATGGCACATTCCCCTGCTTGGTGGTCCTGGCAAGCAGTTCTAAATTACAGTCATATCTCTATAAATTACAAGCGGACAGCAATATCTTGGTATCTCCGGAAGCAGGTCGGGGTAATTGCCTACCCTATCTATTAGCGCCTCCGTCGCTTTTCTGCGAGTCAGGAGGATAAATATAGAGATAAAATAAAAATTAAATAAAAATATTAATAAAATCAGTCACAGTTCAATGGGCCAAATATTTAATGAAAAAATTAAAAACTAAAACCAACTAACTCATAAATAAAAATCGATTCCAACCTGAAGAGTCACAGGATCCGATTAGAATGAATAATGATTTTTTAATTTTTGATTTTTTACAGAAACTGATGATGAGCTTTATTACTTTTTTTCGTAGCATATCGGCTATTGATGATGTGGATGGCAAGTTGTCCTCTGTACGGGAGGAACTAGTGGCACTTCAGCAATCTTTCAATAAAGCTGTTCTTGAAAAAGAAATTTTAGAAGCGGAAAAATTGGAAGTTAACGATGCTCTTGCTAAGGTTTGGTTGATTGAAAAAACAAAACAAAAAAAGAATTAAGTATTGTATAATTGTTGTATATTAAAAGAAAATACTTATTTCTATTTGCAGTTTACTATGAAATTGAAATTGTTAGAGAAGGGCACCCACTTTGAAGCAGTTGGTGAAATGTTAAATTATTTTTTTCAAAAATGCAAGCATTTAATAATTTACAGCCTACTTTTTAAATGGCCGCAGGTTAACTCTTGTCGTATTTACGTAACGACGATTCGGAACTGTAATTTCTGCTCACTACTACCAGCAATGTCAGCCCATCCCTTAACCAACTGTTTATCTCTGACAAAAAGAACGAGTTAGAAACAAAAGACGTTGGTCTAGTAGAAATTTGGTCACTTGGATGGTCTAATGCAGGGGGAAAAACTTGCGGCCCACAAGATTTTTTAATGTGGCCCGAGTGTGGTTGGGAGAAGCAAAGCAAGTTTTAACATTTCGTGACAAAAATCGAGAAATCAGAGACAGATACTAAGTGATGACCTTTTTTTTTAGATATCACTATGTTTTTTGGACGAAAGAAATATCTGAAATATTTGGGCAAAACTAAATTGCTCCCCAAAGTTTTATGCGGCCCGCACCAACTTTTTAATTTTTGAATACGACCCGCGGGTGCAATACGGTTTCCCACTCCTGGCTTGCATTAAGTAATTTGTTGATGCTCGTTACTTTTTATTCGTTAAACTTTATTTGAATAATAATCTGACCGATTGCTACATCATTTCGCAGATCGAACGGGCCAACGCAGATTACGAAATGACTTTAAATAAATTCAAAACCGAGCAAGCTTTGCTGCGGGATCAACTGGCAAAACTAGAAGCTTTGAATAAGGAACATGAAAAAGATAAATATGGATTGCATAACGTTATTTTGAAAGTAAGACGCTCACAAACTTTACTGCAATTATGAGATTCAAAATTATTGCTGAAATTTTTTGCACTTAAGCAGTTCAAAAAAAGTAATTTTTTTGTATTATAATTTTGCAGTTAGGTTTTTATCATTTGTAGTATCATTTTATCATTAGTTATCATAGCCTTGTAAAACAAACATCCGGACTATATTTGTACATTTTTTTCCTACTGGACTCATCCGCTTTGTTAAAAGTAAATACGAAAAAAATAATTTAAAGTTATACAAGATGACTCTTTCCACACGTTAGTCATTTTAAACAGTCTGCTGTATGTAGACAAACATTTATTATGCTCTTAAAACACTAATAATGTATTTAAGATATTTTAAATTAAATGGCAAGAGCTGTTTCAATTATCAAAATTTATGTTAAAAATTGAAGATCGCATAATAAAAGCACGGAAATGTTTTTTGTGGACAGATGGAGGCAAAATACAAGGAGTTGGAATTTTCGAAACAGGATCTGATCAATGAGAGAGATTCTATCCGGACGGAATTGATAAGCACAGAGCAAGAGAAAATGGATCTTTACAATGAAAAAACCGGTCTTCAACAAACCTTGGTTCTTATTGAAAAAAGTAGAGAAAAACTTGAACAAAATTTAGGTACAATGCTAAAAGAAAAGATGGAATCAACAAATTCTTTAACGCAGGTAATTGCATGTTGAAGAAATTTTTTGAATAACTAAGTTAACATGCTATAAAATATTAACAGAGTCAATTAGTTATTCTTTTACTTTGCTTATATTAGAGATTTTGAATCTTTTTGTTTCTTACCTCTAATAAACTTTTTTACTAACTACTTTTTATTTTCGTTTTTTTGCCAAATGTAAAACAACCAAATACGTTAAGACTGAATTTCAGAAAAATCGATATACTGTAAAATAGAGATTTCTACTAATAGTATAAACCTGTCAATTTTGTTTTGACAATTGCTACTCCCCTGTAATGATAATTTTAAAATTATTTAGTTAGGAAAATAAGTTTTTACTTTTTGTCCTTTAAAAGCTTTTTTTTTAAACATTAATTAAGTTTAATTAATTTGTTTCAAAACTACATTTATACTTGAGTTTTATTGATTTGCAGGCAGTTTTGTCACAACCTTTAGCAAAACTTGTGGTTGTTTAAACTTATAAAAAAATTGTATCAAAGTTTTTTTGATTTTTATAATACATGTAATACAAAATATTTATCGAAACCAGCCACATGTTGTATCAAAAACCTTACTTTATTAAACTGTTAAAAACTCTGTGTAATGAAAACATTGTTGGTAGAAAAAATCGCATCTCGCTTTAAAGGCTTGTTTTTACTACGAGCGTTGGCGAGAGTATTCCTTGTTTGTTGTATTAATTTTTTACTTCTTTCCGCGCTTAAGCGCTAAGCAAAGCAAAGAAATTAAGAAACCAAACAAAGAATACTCCTGCCTACGCTCGTAGTGGAAACGAGTCCAAACGTTTTTAACCAACATTAATCAAGCTAGAAGCTTGAAATCGATTGTTTATTTATAATAAACAAGTTCATCTTTTTGTTTATCAGAAGTTTTTTTTAGTGTCTCAGACACAAAGAAACTCAAGAAGAAGAAATAAAGAAAGGTCAAAGTTCAATAAGCCGACTGACAGATTCCAATTGCAAGCTGTCGAAAGAAAAAGAAGAGTTGGCCAAAGAGAAAGCGAACTTGATTGTACAGTTAACTGCTGCTGAACGAGAAAATAGAAATTTGTCCGAAGAAAAGTCGGCTATTCAGTAAGATGACCTACTACAACAGGATTTGGCAACTTTATACATATTACGGGCCAAAAACCAAGTTTTAACATTATGGCGGACCGTACTTTTTTCCAGCTACCAAAACCTTTCTTGCCGTCACACAAATTTAAAAGGAACACCCTTTTTTTTGTTGTTCACTAGTTTTTTAGACATAAAAGCAGCAACTTTACGTTAATTTAAAGGAAAGACTTTTTCTTTTGTACTACATCACATAATTGAAAATTAAACAGTTTTTTATCCCCGCTGTAACTAGATGTATCGCAGTTTTACTGCCGCATAGATTGTTAGAAATTGTTATGTTAAAAAAAAAGGTTGCAAACGAGGACGGCGGGGCATATTCTTTTAATATTAATATGGTTTGGGCCGGATGATTTTGCTTGGTGGGCCGGATCTAATCCGCGGGCCGCAGTTTGTTCACCCCTGTTCTATAATCACTTAATTTTTGATTAATTTTGTGATATTTTTTCTATTAGCAGAGTGCCATGCTACAAACCTTAGTTTTCTCTCTTTTTAATTTGTTTGTTTTTATAGTCATAACAAAGTTATATCAAGTAAAGTTTTCAAATTTATATTTTGCGACAATGTGATTACTTCGAAATAAGATTTTTAGATTGTCGACTTGACCAATAACATTGTTTTGTTTCGAAAAACAGAAATTGTATTGAAACTCAAAACCATTTGATCATATTTTGGAATTTTTTTGAAAACCATTATAAATATATTAAGATTGATCGTAGTTAAAAAAAATGATACAATAACATATCTTATAATCTAAAACTGGTATTTTTAGTTTCAAGAAAATTTTCTTAAGGTTTTAATTAATTTGTTTTCATAAATGCCGAGGACACAATAAGCACAAATAGATTGTAAATTTCTTTTTAAAAAATTTGGTCAAGATTATGGTTATGAGTTTTAAAATTTTTGCAGAGCTGAAAAAGAAGCTTTAGAGACTAATTTGTATGATGCTCAAGCTCTTGCAACTAGCTTGGAAGACAAAAAAGCACAAATTGAAGAATTAAATCAAAACCTAATGGCTAAAAACGAGAGTCTCCAAGGTGAGTAAACAGTCGCATTGATCACGTGTTATATATGCTGGGGTGTTTGATGACAGCGTCATAGAAAGAGCTGATCCTGATGTTTTTAAAACGTTTTTCGGTAACTGCGTAATCTGAAGCTGATTAAAAAAGAAGCTTTTACTTGCGAAAACGTTGATACCTTCCATCTTACTTTTGGATTTTGGATGATGAGAAAGTTTTGTAAGCTTGTTTTACAAGACTGGCTTTGAGATCAACTTCAAAGCTGAAGCATCCTTATGAGTCCTAATCGTCGGCGCTTTTTTGTTGTTAGATCTCGACCTGTTAACTTTTGGCAAAAAGTTTGTCTTTTCAAAAATAAAATTTCAGAAGATTAATAGGACTGACTAGTTTTCGTAATTGTTGTAGGCAAGTTAAGTACAAAGTTTATTCGAAGCACATATTACGATGAATTTTTTTGGTTTTATTTTCTCAGAGTAAAATTTTCGCGAAACTATGCAACTGTATCATTAAGTACCGGTACAGTAAAACGAAAATCGCACATTTTTGGCGGATCTGACATTTGAAAATTTCATGAACATTTTCAGATAAAATTTAACTTGTTTAAGACAGCATATGGCGGGCAGCATCGACTCCAAAAAAGTTAGTCTAATGACACGTTACATAATTTCATCAAAAAATTGGCTTTCTCTACAAACATTGCTAGTCACAAAAGATGATTTGGAATTTTTGTTTTACTTTCACAATCTTGCCATATCAGTAATCTAGGCAGTGGGTTTTTTTCGCTGTTGCGATGCAGTGGATCATCGTCTTTTGCAAACACTTGTGCTCTTCAATTTTTTTCAATTCTAATATTTAATATAACACTCGCAACAACTTTAAACTAGCAAAACTATTTTTATAATTTCTTTTGAACGAAGTGGACATCGGCCAGACTCATCGCGATATGCAGAAAGAAATAGCAAAACTTCAACAAGAAATCCAGTGGCTTAATCAGACTGCGATACAGAAAGATCGGGAAACTCAAGTCGCCTTCAAAACCAAGTTGCAAGCTCACGAGAAAGAAGTCGAAGAGTTGAACCGACAGAAGGTTAATTGTAATTTTTCTTCTTTAATCGTACTTTTGATTTTTTAGTTCTATTTCCTGGAAAAAAACGTTCGGTTATGGATGGAAAATATTGACATACTTTTTTTAATTTCCATCTTTTTGGTCGTCGCTATGAAACTAAATCAATTTGATTTTTTTCATTCGTAACACAAGTAGTGTTTTGCTTTGAAAATACTTGAAATGACTTTCAGCCATTAAGCTAAACGATAATGATCTAATATTGCTCCACCAGATGTATATACAAGCGAGGGATTATGAGAAATTCTTTTTGAAATAATCTCCAGCACGATTGATCCTATATAAATTAGAAGAAAGAGCAAAAAAAGATTTAATTCTAATCGCAATAAGGCAGGCTGGAGTGTCAGAGAAAATATAAACACGAAATATCTTTTTACGAAATATCATCGCATAAATATGTGACCTAAGATCGTCATGGAAACTGGTAACGTCTAAAGTTTCTTACTTGATCGTTTTATCCAGTTACTTGATATTGTTATATAATTAAATTAAGGGCTAGGACGTGTTTCCACAAGACGCGTTTCATTGTGAAGTTTACTTCAAAGTTTGTCTGAGCACATTTTTTCGGCGAAATCACTACATTTTACGGTAAAAAACAAAAAAAACTTCATCAATCAAGATTTTCACAAATGAAAAATATGTTTCGAACTGCGTATATCATTTCTAAAACGTTCGCTATTAATCAACCTAATCCACCGATATCAAACCTTAAATTATGCTAGTTTTATACACCGAAGCGTGTAACGTGTCTGCTGTAATGCTGGTGGAGTTGGCTTTACTGTGTCTAATTTCGCTTACCCGAAAATCCAACCAGAATCACGAAATGGAAAGAAGAATTACAACCACTACCTAATTCTTGCAATCGACCTAATAAAGCATGATTGGCTTAGTCTTTGCGGAGCGTTCACTTTTCTCAATAGCAAGCTGTTTATTATTTTATTTTCTACTGTAAATATCAACGCTGTAATTACAAATGGTCTGAGGGTACGAAAAACGAAAACAAAGCTATCTCTTATAAACTTATTTTCACTGTTTGTTTTGTTATTTTTTTTTTCAAATCAAATTTAGTAGATATTAACTTTATGTCAAACCCTTCAGATTTTTGAAAAAACTTAGTGTGCTCTTACCCTAGTTTAAATCGCAATCGCCGTTTTGAATGAGAAGCGTCAACCTGAGTCTCACCAACACCGGTTTTAGCTTTGTCCAGGAATTTAACACTTTTTAATTCAGGAATCTTTACAACTGAAAATGCAAACTGAAAAGGAGGAACTCCTTCACACGTTCAGTTTGGAAAAGGAAGATATGGTGGGAAAATATGAAAGTGAAAAACTGGAAGCCCAAGAAGAATTGGAAGCTATCATCCAGGTAAGAAGTGCTGTACTTGTACAACTGAGCTTGGTTTTTAATGTTTTAAATTTTCTTTCTAAATGGTTTTCAGCTAATATCAATCGGATTTTTTTCAAAAATTAATAAAGCTATAAGGTCGGAATCCATTTTCAATTTCTTGTATTTTATAAGGTAGAAACAAATCAGCAGTAGGTTAACCAGAGCCTTATAGTTTTAAACACAAAAAAACGCCAGCTTATTTTATATGAGGAACTTTCGCTTGGTGTGGTACGTTATGTTGTAAAATAAAATTTTAATAAAGCATTATGAAAGTCCACAAAATTAAGATCGTATTCGCTAAACTACTTTTTAGGATCTTTGTTGACACGGTTTTTAAACTCTTGCGTCGGTGTTTAATTGTAAAGTTTTCTCAATTATTTATTTTATATTTGAATGACGCTTGAAGTAAGAGAACATTTTAAAAAGGGCCGAGTGTTACTTTTTTTGTTGTAAAAATTGTAAAAACAGCCTTTATTTAATAAAATAAATTAAATTTTTAACGCGATAAATCTGATGCCATTAACTGAAACAATAGCAACATATTAATAGTGTTGAGATCGACAGTGAACGCTTACCAGGAAAGGTTGCTACTTTTACACGTAACAAACCGAAACAAAATGAACCGACTTAGAAGTTATGGCAAGGTCAGGTAATAATTAAAAAACGCCGTAATAGTAGTTAATTAATTAAACACTCATTAACCAATAAAAGTAACGAGTTTACTGGTACATAAACTTGAATCGGAAATGCTTTGATTAACGAAGATTTAGCAATTTTCAAAATTCTTGTTTTAGCGTAAATCCAATACAACTGGCGACCGGGATAGAAACGTTTTGCTTTTACGGATACATTTTTTAACAATTTTTAAACAAAAACAAATTCCTTTTTAGGATTAAAAGATCATTAAATGATAGGGAAAATCAAAAATCTCCGGTTAACCAATTGTAAATAATTAAATAATTCTTTGTAAAAAAAAAGCTCAACTATTTCAAAAATATCTGAAAAAAACAAAGAACAATTCTCAATTGTTTAAATAGAATGAATAACGCATTGGTTTTGCTATTAATCGTTCATTACAGCAATTTAGAATTTTAATAAGAGATAAAACAAACTTGAGATTACGAAAAAAGGGTTCAATTCGTTGTCTTTTTCTGCTTAGAATATCAGATTTCATTTCAACATTGATGCTTTTGTCTTTGAAAAGCCGATAACAACTCTCGGCATATATTTCAGACTCCTTTCATATTTCATAACAATACATCGAATCGCTCTGTCAAGTATGTGTAAAGTAGCAACAAGATTACTTAGCTTTATGCTTTTGATAAGAAGGAGATGTAAACGTAACAAGGTCGTTTTGACTAATCAGTTTCGCTAATAAAGGCAGATAGAAGCTAAGTTTAAAGATAATATTTTGCCTAAAAAAGTTCTTTATGATGCCTAGATGAATAATTCTTTATAATTGCCTAAGATGAATAATATAGTAACTTTTGTTAAATTTAAATTAATTTGAATCTGTAGAAATAATTAGTTTAGATGTATGGTTGAAATATTGTAACTTGGCAAATATTTTATTATGCGTTTGTACACTAAAAAAAATTTGAGTTAGTTTTTATAAATCTAACTGAAAATAGGCTTATAAAAACTAGAAAGCTGCATCAGAAGTAATAAATTCAAGCTTTTAAAATATTTTGTTAGCTTGCAATAAGTACACTGTAGTGTACATTGTCGCCTTTGCGGGCAATCTTTCTAAAGTAGCAGTTTTTGATATTTGCCTTGAGTAAGTTGCAATTTTCGCCCAAGATGTTGTCATATCCAAATCATAATGTCTATTTTCGGTTACAAAGATGGAAGGCCATGGACAAACAAAACAGAGTGGTGGATGCTCTGCTTTCTGTAAGATGCAAACGACAGCGCTGAATCAATGTTTTTTATCTCTAAATCTCTTCTCAATTTTAGGACCACAACGAAGCTTTAATTCAAGCTGAATCCGAGAAGCAGAAAGCTCTTTCTATGAAAGAAGCTGAAAAAGTGGCGGTCCAAGAAAAATTAAACAACGCTAAAGCAGATTTTCAAGTGCTCGAAATTACGAATGAAAAACTGAAGAGAGAAGCTGCGTCTCAGCACGAAAAACATCGCGTAAAAGAGAAAATATAATTTCTGTTTATCTTTAAGTTGTGACTATCCCTAAAACCAAAATCAACAATAAATAAACAAAATTTGATGTCATCTTTGAATAACTTTTGTTTTTTTTGGATTACTTTGTTTAATTTCCTTTTTTCTCGACTAACAAAGTGTTTCGCTTTTTGAAAAGAAGCCTCAAAATTCGTTTAATCATTACATTGTTTAATAGGTGGTAAGTCTTCTTGCTGACTACAAAATTGTGGGTGTTTAAAAATTGCTTTATAACTGTAAAGCAATAGTTTTCAAACTGGGGTCCGTCAGAAATTTTCCAAGGCTGTAAAACATTTTATTGTTTTAATATTGCAGACTAATTTTTTTTTTTTGCTACAAACTTAGTGACTTTCATGTGTGATTGTGTGATTACTTGAAATATTTATATCATCATTGCTCTTAATTTCTTTAAGTTTTGTCTGACATTTTTTGAATATTCTTGGTTTAAAAGTTAACCTTTGTTTTAAAAAATAACCTTTATTTCAAAAAAGCCGTAAAGGAACGGTAAAAAGTTTAAAAACCACTGCTGTAAAATATTAATTTAATTGTTATATGAGGCTTGAAATTATAGAAATGCCACTATGAATCTACAAAAAAGTATCTTTACAGCAAATAGCTAAATAATTCGCTGTGCCAGCCGACAATATAATTCCCATGATTTATTTTAAAATTTTTATTTTAGAGTTTTTCTAATTATTTTTATTTTAAAGTTTTTCTAAATCTAATCAATTTATATCAATGACATTCTATTGATTGTTTAAAGAGTTAATGACTTTCACTTCTTACAAATATTTACGTTACCTCGAATTTGAAAGGTGGCTTTCAACCGCGTCAACTTTGAGTTAAAAGACCTCCGTAGCAACTTTGAACTTGCAACTGAAACGCATCAGCGAGAAATCAAAGGACTGGAAGATGCGTCCAAACAAGTACACGAGATGAGAGATGCCGCCTTCAAAGAGGTGATATATGGCTACTGTTTTTAAAATTACCTTTTTAAGCGTTGGGCTTTGGTCGGTGAAAAGACGACCAGTGATTCCTCAGATATGATAAAACGTTTCAGTCAAAGCAGAAAAAGTTATTGTATTGGGAAAAGCACTAATTACGAATCCTTGTTTGTGTTAGTTTGCTGCCTAAAATTTTGACTAAAGCCAGCAATGAAAGCGGCCGTATGAATATCAGTTTTTTTGTCCTAAAATAACTTCTGGTTTTGCAAATAAATGATTTCTTGTGAGTTTAATCTTATTTTCTGAAATGAATTAATTAAAAGAATATACAAACACTAAAAATCGCAATTATGTTGTAGCAAGCCGAATAATCTAAATAAAGAAGTGCATTTGCTTAGTAAAAGTGACCCAACATTATATCATCCTATTATCCTCATAATTATCACCATCATCGAAACTGTTTCGTTGTCAGGTCGAAGAGTTGAAGGTTCAATTACGAATGATGGAAGATGCCAGAGACCAAGTTAGAAGAGATTTGTTGGAAATACAAAGAAAGGTTTGCTTTTTGATGTTTTTTAAAACAGTACTGTGTATATTACTGCTGTTTATAGTATACGGTAAAACAATACTTAATTTAAATAAAATTTGGTTATACAGCTAAATGTAATGGTAAAAGTATAAAATTTTTACATTAAAGCGATTCGAATATATTTGACAAATAAAGTCCAAGAATAAAGACAAGGGGGCGTGCCGGCAATAATTCTTTCACCAAAGCAGCGCTCTGTGCAGTAAAGACAACCACTGGCTATTGTTTATAACAGGGGTGGTGTGGTGTAATAAGGGTGGGGAACCTGCGGCCTTTCGACCCACATAGTGCAACCTGAATCTCAAAACATCTTCAGTAGAGCCAAGTATTCCAATGCTGGTTTAACAGATGCAATCTCAGGGAAGTCTTTAAATGGTTAAACATGTCAATAAGTACTAAATTTTCTCATTTATTCTTTACAATCTATTCCCCATTTTCCTGCAAACAACAAATATAAATGTCACCAATGTTTGCATTTTTGTCACCCCTTTTAGGCTCGCCTCGAAGGTATATGGCACTTGATGCCCCAGTCTGGGATCAAACCCCAGGGCTACCAGATGGGAGTTCGAGTCGATACCACTACGCCACCAGCTGGGGCACCAATAGTTGCAATATAACGCTAAAATAGGCACATGCAAATTTGTTGTTTGCCGCTTTCTTGTTAATGAATCCTGCTTACTTCCGAAAAGATTCCCCACCCTTGGTTTATATTATAATAACCAATGTCATTAAAATAAAAGCGCACAGTAGCAGATTCATATTGCCACTTACGCGGCTTTAAGTCGACGCAAGATGGTTTATTATAAACTGAAAACTTTTAAATATATGAAGCTGCGAGAAATTGAAGAATCTCGCGAAAAGCAAAGAAAAGAAAACCTGGATTTGAGGCGAAACATGAACGATGAGGTTCACGAGAAAGATACTGTGTCAAAAGCTAATGAGCAGTTAAGGGCTCAAATTCGAAAAACAGAAAAAGAAAAAATTTCTTTAAAAGTAAGTCTTAAAATCCTGAAACGTTTTTTACTTTTCTTGTTGTTTAAAAACGCAAAACACGTTTTAAATTTTGCTATATGCAGCGAGAAAACGAGGAAAAGGAACAAAAGATTGCACTGCTGGAAGAAGGAAAAAACAATGCAGATGCAGAAAGCTCCAACTTAAGAGCCACTCTTCGAAAAATAGAAGCAAGTAAGGTGGAATGTCAGCGAGAATTAGAAGAAGCTAGAAGACAGGTTGGTGGTTAAGTTTATTGACTGGTACTTCTGTTTTTGATTTGTACCAATTGTTAGCAAACGACACACAGCAAAAATACCCAATAAACTCGTTTCCTTGAAAAATTTAAATTTTTTATCACATAACCTTAAAAATTTTATCTTAAAAACTAAATTATTTTAAAAATTTTTTCTTGTTTAACACTGTTCTAATTGTCGAACATTATGGAGGTAAATGTAATTCAACAAGTGCAAAAAAATTAATGATATTTATTCATAGAGAATTTTCTCTATTGTTGTGATCGTCATTTGTTATAAGTCTTTGCAAACAGTTCTAAATTCATGAAAAGCAAATAAAAAAATTCAACCGGACAACAATATCTGAGCATTTTCAAAAGCAATTTGGCGTAATCATCTGACAGTTACTTGAGCATAACGTCTCTGTTGTTGTCCTGCAAGTTAAGAGGATAAATAACGGTGATGATGACGATGATTTCAACTGCGCTGAGGCGATAAACAAACGAACGTATATCTCGCCAGCGGCATGCTGTCGGCGTTGTAACGCTTATATAATGATGCTGTCAAACCGATGCAGTTAAAGATATTTTTTGCCATTCTAATAGAAGTGAATTTTTTTTATATTAATTGATATGTACGGAACCGTTTACTTTCGCTGGTAATTGATTTAATACAAACGTTTATTGAACTAATCTAGAAGACTAGAATATACTGAGATGTTTCGCTTGCCTCATGTGTATATGATTAAACAAATAACTTAAAAAAATAAAATAAAAAAAAACAATCAATGCTACTTTATATCTAATACTAATGAAGCGAATTCTGCTGCTTGGAATCTTCTATTGAAACGCAATTACAAATTGTATAATTTTTTAGGTAAAAAATTTGGAACGTGACTACAGCAGGAAATCAAATGAAGTCGAAGAGCTTCAAGCTCGCCTTGCCAAATGCGAACAAAACCAAGAAGTATCCAGAAAGGATTCGTTTGCTCTAAAGCAGAAGATCATGGCTGCTGAAGCTAACAGGGAGCAGATTCTACGAGAAGTATTTATTTAACTTTCTTAACAAGCTTGGCTTTTGGTTTGTTTGCTGTTAGTTTTGTTTCAAACTGCTGTTGTTTTGTTTCAGAAAGACAATCTTCAACGGCAGATAGCTGAAATAAGGCACGAGAACAAGGCCGCAGAAGCCGATCTTACTTGCCAAGTTGATGAATATTATCAACAAACAAAAGCGCTTAAAGAGGAAGTGAAAACTTTGGTTTTAAAAGCAGAGTGTTTGGAGGAAGATTTAATTGAAACTAGATTTAAACTCTCAGCATCAGAAGGAAGGGTTGTGGGGTTGGAAAATGAAATCACCAAAGTTGAAAGTATGAATTATTTGTGATTTTTTTTGTTTTTTTCCTTTTTTCTTAAACTGCTTTGATTTGAATTTGCTGTTTAATTTTTGGATGGATTTGATATAAAAACTATAAACAATGATTGAATTTATTGGTTGCACGGTCAAGTTAGCTGAAGCGTGTTTTTTGAGGCTTCTTTCATTAAAAAGAAAATATTAAGATTACTTACATTGTCGAAGGGTTCCAGTGCCCTCCTATTAAACGGAATTTAGAGAATAGCCAATTCTATCACTACTGAATTCGCATTCGCTTATTTATCACTACTAACCAATAAACATTTGTAATTCAGACATCCAGTATGACTCACTATAAAAATAGTCAGAAGGTAGCTTCAAATTGATTGCAAGGCTTTCGATTCAAGTGAGAACTTTATTGCCTCATTTAAAATATTACGAAACACAAGAAAGAATTAAAAACGTTTGAGAAGCAAGCTGCAAATTAACAAAAAACAAATTAAGAAAACTTTAAATCGAACTAAAGAAAAGCAACATTGAAAATTATCAATTCTCTGCGACAAAACTAAATCTATGTAGTTCATAGTAAAAGTTTTATTCATTTTTAAATTTACTTTATTAAAACCTTTGAATAAAACACGCTATAGAATTCAAAAGTCCATCAGAAAATTTAAAAACAATCCCTTTATGTTAAAACAAGCTCAGATTTATTCAAATATATTAATTTTTCATTTTTCTGTGGAGTTAAAAATTGAGAGCTAAACAACCATTTGACTGGCAGTTGCACCCAAGAAGGAATCGATTTTATAATTGTACGCTTCTTCAATTAATCGAGAATCTTGACGTTCTTCAACTTTTACTGTTATAAAAGGTCTTAAGCGGGAAGTGGAATTTAAGTTGGCCAGCTTGCATAGCGCCCTCAGGCGAACACTCGGAATTTCACGAATCGGACGCAGTAGGAGTCCAAACCGCAGCGGAAACTATCCGGACACTTCTCCTACGTAAGTGATTCGAATATAAAATGTTCGAATCAAAGAGAACAAAAGAAATGCCTTTCAGCTTTCGAAAAAAGTCGCCACATGCACGAAGCAGGACCAGGGGTGTGTGTTTTAACGTCGAAAATGAAGAAAGAAGCCCCAGTCCATCGTCAGATCGCTGCCGGTCTTCGTCCCCCAAGTAATCTTTTTTTAAATTTTGAGTAAAAACACAAGGCTTTAAATTGCAATAGATTTATCAACTATAGAACCGTAAAAAAGGCTTATAACGCTTGAATTTGTGACATGAGTTTTGGTATATGGTGACGTAATCTTAAAATGATTTTCGTGAAATATTACAGTGGCTTGGAATCAATGATGCATGACTTTGACCCGGATGTTGTTCGTGACGCGCTGCGAGATTTCTTGCAAGAATTGAAAGATAACGAACGAGGAAAGGACCTTGCCAAAATAGAAGTGGTCGAGATCAAAAAACAGGTTGGAAACAAAGGTTTTACTTGTCGCGTGCTTGGAAACGTGCTACGGGTCGACATTGTCTACATTCGGCCACAGCAACACTGCCACCTATGTGATATTTCGCAACGGTAGAGAGTCATTAGTAAGACTGCGTGTGTCAGGTTATCTTTTCGGCAACAGAACTCAATCTTCGGCGCTGGAGGCTGAAATGACACAATAACCAGGCGGATAAATTTATTAAATGTTCGAAAAACTCGAGTTAGTAATTTAGGAAATGATTATCGACATGAATGAAATGACTCCCGATGGCAAGTCAAGAGCAAGACTTTATCTTTATGAATTAACCCTTTAAACGGCTTTTTAAAAACGGGATGTGCCCAACCGGGATTTATACCAAATACGAGTCAACAAACACAGACAATGCTTGTAGCTTTGTTGTGATTATTTGCAAAAGCGCAAATTAATTTAGTACTTAAGATCTAAGGGTTGGTTATTTTCTTGATATCGCCAAAATAAATTTTAACCTTTGAACAAAAACAACAATAAAACGAACATGTCATCTTCTGCTTTGTTCATTGAGTTTGATGCAGAGTGATCACAAACTGACCGCAGGTTTAGATTTCAAACCCTAAAAAACATATTCTACTTACTCAAAGATGTTTTATGTAAACTCGGCTAAAAAGGAACATAACATCAGAATTTGTACTTTAAAAAATTTTTGTCTGAAGGTTTTGGAGTTAGAAGCCGAAAAAGAGCGACTTGTCCAGCGTCTGCATCAGCTGCAGGCTTCTCTTAAAGAAGCGGAAAACGGAAAGCGTGGTGCTCAGGAAAAGCTAACAGCGGCTCAAACCGCTCTGATGCTTCAGGAGGAGACAATTCGACGTCATGATCGTGAACACAGGAGTCTCCAGGACAAAATTTCCGAACTCGAGCATCATCAGCAAAACTTGGAGATGGAAAAACGAAATTTCGAGGTGAATTAAACGGATTTTACAAAATCAGGTGTTCTCAAAGGGGTCACGGTGCCTTCACCGGGAGGTTACGAGAAGAATCCTCATTTTGAATTTCAATTTATTTTAAGGACGAAATTGATGAGATCAAAGACAGTTTTAAAGTCATTATCTTTTCTTTTGTCTTTACTTCAATTTTGGGACAATATTATAACCAAGGGGCCACGGGTGTTTGAGAGTCTCTGAAAGGGGACCACTGACCACCAAAGTTTGAGAACCACTGCACTAAAACAAGAAAAACCGTTTCACTTTTAATACAAAATTAAATAAAAAAAGTTTTTGCATTTTCAGTAAAATCATTTAATAGGTTAAAGTAAAACTAATAGTAAAAAAAATCAGATTAATTTTTAAAAATTAACAGAATAAAAATTTGTTCGAATAATTCACGATTTTTGAAAATAAACGAGAAACGGATGTTTTTGCAAAGTGCTCAACATTAATGTTACCTTGATTGTCTTAAAAGGAAGATTCACATAAAATAAAGTTAAACTAAAAAGAATAATATGGGATTCAATTATAAAGCCTATTGAAAAAAACTTTTACTCACACGTGTTTTAGCGTACAAGTTTATTTCTAAAATCCCAAATCGAGTTTTTACGGTAATTGGTTGAAAAACTGTTAACTGGCCATATCATAGGGTAGCAATTACAACGGTTAGCTGTAGAGGTTAATCTCGCAGTTGATAAAGGGTAAAGCAAATCTCGCAGTTGATAAAGAAATCCTTTTATAACTTTGTCTTATGTGCTATCCGCAGGTCAGATCAGAGCAATCAGTTGGTTTCATCAACTTCTGGTTAGACACTTGTAGGCATAAAACCCGAAAGAAAAATTCGACACCGTTAAAATAATTAACGATTTTTAAACAGTTTGAAAACGTAATTAACTTTTTTTCTCATTGCTAGGAAAGCTCAAAAATAAAAACTTTTTCGGATATTAATTTCATGAAAGCAATGTTGATGTGCAAACTATAAGTAGGCTGGTCTAAATCTAAGTTGCAAATTTTGAAAAACGTTCTTTTTTTAATATTAAAAAATTTTACAATAAATTTAGAAAAAATTATCAATGATATGTTTTGCAAAAAAACTTTTTTAATTTATTCGAACGAAACCTACTTTTAATTTTTTTTATAACCTCTTATCTTTATTAACAGATTTTCTCTATATTTCAGTGATATACGTATCTGCAATTCAATTAAAAACAAAATATTTATTATTCTTTTAGTTTTTAAAAAATATGAAAGCCTAAATATTTACTGTACTTCTACCAGTCTTGTGGGCTATCAAAATACCATTCAGTTTTTAAGTTAGGAGATGGTGTTTTAAATTCCCTATTTCTTTTTTTCAAAACATAAGAA
The DNA here is from genome assembly GCA_963680785.1 of Diplosoma virens. Taxonomy (NCBI): domain Eukaryota; kingdom Metazoa; phylum Chordata; class Ascidiacea; order Aplousobranchia; family Didemnidae; genus Diplosoma; species Diplosoma virens. The sequence goes on along the minus strand of OY796880.1, from coordinate 56,184,531 downwards.
AGCAAAATATATCATCTTTAGCGTGAGTAATCGCTATTTAAATTACATTACTATTTACTTATACAAAACTCTCTGAATGTTTGTATATGCACAGTATGCGGCATAAAGAAGCTTTAAAAAGACCCAATTGTCTAGATATTTCCCAATTTTATCCCTTTCTTTCTTCAATAAACCAAAATTGTTTTTTAAAGCTTTTGAAGTTTCAGTACGTTTTCATATCTTGACACTCAAATTGCTACGATAACCTTGTTCTCTAATCTTGTGTAAATAGCTCAGAAACTAAATAAATTATTGTTCCAAATAAGGTTACATGCTAAAGTAATGTTTGCAACAGTTTTTGTTCAAACAATTGCTATTATTTTAATTTGCTTTGCCACAGAGAAGAAAATTACAAACATGCATACTCCAGACCAAAAAATTTCTGAACTTTTGGCCGTAGTGTAGTTGCATGTCACAAGACCTTTGTGCTTGAAACAAGGTTGCTTTAATTCGTTACAAACCAGGACGTTTTTAGGAAAAAATATCGAAAATGAGATGCCAGCAACAAAAACTCGAAACGGAAAAGAAAAAGCTAAAAGAAACACTGGAGATGGTAGAGCAACGTGCTACCAAACTGGAATTAAATAAAAAAAGTTTAGAAGGAGACTTGGAACGAAGCCAATTAGCTATGAACGAAAAAGAAGTCGGCTTTCGGGTAATTATGGATGAAAGAGTTTTGCCAAATAAAAGCTTGTTTTAAATAAAGTCTTTATAATGAACTTCCGCAATTGCGCAAGTTGCGAAAGTTTTGCTTTGTGCTTCAAGTTGCGCTCTGCCCACATCTGGTCATTGTCTTGCGGTCGACACCCTTCGAACTACTTCTTATTACGTATTGAGAATAGAATCAATGATCAGGACTCGTTATTTCACTTCTTTATTCGTAAAACAATCGCAATTAGATTTTTAGTATTGGTAGTGTTGAACCAACATCGAAAATGTAAAAAATTGCTTCTGAATACGAAACTGACGCTAATTACGATCACAGGTGCAACAGGAAACCAACGCGAAATTGACTGGTCAAATACAGGAATTAGAAGGGAAAATAATTGCTCTCCACCTTACTATTGACCGGCTTAACGCAGCGTTGTCGAAAGCTGAAGAAAGTGAATCTTCTCTTAAAGATCGGGTTCGCGAGTTTTTTGCGTCCTTGATGTTTGCGAAATTTACACTTTTTTGCTTCAACAAAATAGGTTCAGAGTCTTTCTTTGTTGATCGCTGCAAAGGACACAGGTGTGAATACGATCACTGAGAAAATGAACGAAATGCAAAAGGATTTGACTTCGTCGGAACGAGATCGCAAGATTTTGCAAGTACTGTAATGACTTTTATTTCTACTTTTCTATGTAGTTTAATTAAAGCTTAACAATTTGAAACTAAATGAAACTTTTCCTTCATACTCAATTGATTCAACTCCTTTTTTTTGGTCTAACATTGAAAACTAAAGCAGAAGAAAAACGATGGTATATACTGTTTGTAATAGGATAAAATAAAAAGGATACTTTTTGGTTGTTTAAGTTATAAATGTAATGCTTCTTCAACAAACGATTTGAATTTTCTTTAAAGCTAATTCATCGTAAATCATTTCAGAAACAAAAGTATAAGTTTGTTGCTGTTTGCTGCTGAAAATTACTATCATACGCTGTGATTGAATTTATTTCATATCATCAGCCTCCACGTGGCGAATCCCGGTAACTTGCAAATGACCAGGGGAATGATGATGAATTCGGGGGTGCTTCCGGGGTGGTAAAAGAGTGGACCCTCCGCTTCAGAAGCAAAAGAGACTGGATAAGTCCACATTGAATTTATCTAAAGGCAGTGTTGATCAAGCAGTTGTAAACAGTGGTGAACAAGTTACATCGTAAAAATAACTAGTTACAAGTTACAGCAGAGTAGGCAAACTACGGCCCACGAAGACTTCAAAGAAATAATTTAAAAAATTATTAATTTTTTTTGTCTTCAACCAAATTCTTGGTCATTCCTTTTAGCGATCACTGATTTTCAGGTACAAAAATCAAGAAATCCGAGGCAGATTTAAAATGAAGATCTTTTTTTTCGAGATCACTTCATTTTAAGGACGAAAACTATTTTTCATTTCATTTTATCTGTATATTTAACTTCCTGACTTGCAGGAAAGCGACAGAGGCGTTATACATCGGCCAAGCAATTACCCAGCCCTGCTTCCAGAGATGCCAAGATGTTATTGTCTGCTTGAAATTTTTTATTTTGGTTTTTAAGTATTATAGAGATATGACTTTATTCAGAACTGCTTGCCAAGACCACCAAGCAGGGGAAAGAGTCGTAAAGTGTCTTTCCCAAGGATACAACAGAAAGCGCCAGTAGGTTTTAAACCGAGAGCATGTTGATCACGAGCACGGCGCTTTAACCACTCGACCATACTGCCAGCTTTAATTAAGAAATCCGAGACAGATTCAAATTGAAGACTTTTTTTGGAGATCAGTGATTACTATAGTGCGGCCCGCAAACAGATTCAACTTTTGAATGCGGTTCTCGAGCTAAAAAGTTGGCCCACCCCTGAGTTACAGTTATTCGGCCTAAGAAGTAACTAGTTAAAAGTTACAGTTACTGTTTATAAAAAAAACTAGTTAGGCTATAAGTTACAGTTACAGTTACTTTTACAATTAATGCACTATAAAAAAAATTTTTTAATGTTGCTGCTTAAATTTTGTTTTAGTTTTAAGCAAGTTACAATTGCTAATACACTCACCAAACGCATTACCAAAAGTTTGTGAAAATTGACCAAGTAAAAAGTGCGGTAATTAATTTTTTTTTGATTACAAGTATTTCAAAGCGGTGATCGCCTAGATTTCCCACGCTAAAAAATCTCAACTTGCTTTAAACTGTTTGTAGTAACTTTTAACAGGATTAAAACAGTAATAGTGATAACTTTTAGAAAAGTAACAAAGTCACAGTCATAACTTTTACAAAAATAACTTTTACAAAAGTAACGAAGTTAAAGTTAGTGTTTCCGATTTTGGACAAAATTTTGAAACCCGGGTTTTGGAAGCCTGATAGAAATATCTCGGGAAAACTCGGATTGTTTAGGGTTTTGAAAAAAGAGCGATTTTGCACAAAATAAACCCATTATTATTTGAAATTACTTCTGTTATTTAATGAGTATGCACTTGTCAGCGTATCATTAGTTCTGTGTAGCGCAAAACATTAACACAAAGGAGACAAGTATATATCTCATAATCAAGCGACTTTCAATCATACAGGAGACTGCAGAAATTTAAAAATATGCAAAACGTCTAAAATTTCAAAAATGTACACCATGTTAAACAAACCTTGGAACAACCGAAACCGCAAAATTACTTTAGCAAATGATTAAGAAGACAGCGAATATGCACAAATTATTCTTTTTTTTAAACCCGGGCTTTTATTTTTTATAACCCGGGTTTCGGGTCCGGGAAAGCCCGGGTAGGAGACACTAGTTGCAGTTACAGTTACTTCCCACTTCTGGGTATATTGTAAATAAACAATTAAAATTGTCCATGATGCCCATTTAATTTTATTGATTTTCTCCTAATGGTTTTCAGAAAAAAGCAGCAATAAAATATACTTTAAAAATGATGAAATGCGTTTTTAATCGCTATTTGTTATTCTTTTAGGAAAGATTGCAAGTTTTAAAGCAATCTGTCACTGATTTTAAAACTCAAAACAATGATTTGCAAGATCGACTTCAGACTCTGACACACGACTATGAAGAGTCTGAAGTGAGAAACTGTGAGCTGGCCAACAAAGTGAAAGACTTGCAGGAAGTACGTGAAGTTTATAGTTTATATTCTTGCACATATTTATAGCAAAAAAATTCTTCTAGCTTTCTAAAATATTAAAAAGCAACCTTGTAAACATTTTGTAAAAAATTATTGCTTATGCCATCTTGATATTTTAGTAATTTCATTGAAGAAGTATAAATAAAAATACAGCTTTTAAAAATTAAGAGGAATAAAATAAGAATTTTTTTACCGATTGCAACATTAGAACACCCAAAAAGTTTGACCATCCAAAATTTTAGGGTTTTTCCTAAAAAATTTTATTTAAATGAACAAATACATATTACCTATTTTAAATAAAAAAACTAAAACATTTTGAAAAAATAGTTTTAATGCATTATTTTGGGTTTGTATCTTTTATTTGCATTGTTATTTGGATCGACGAAAAGGGTGCAATCTGGCAATAACAATCTCGTTAATGCCTGAATTTTTCTAACTTTGTAATGTTAGCGTGCTCCTCAGCAAATACAGTATAAATCGACCTAAAATCTATTTTTTACATCTTCACAGAGAGAAAGAACAAATAAAAAAAATCTTTAAAAAACTTTTAGGCAATGAAGCATCAGAAAGAAATTGAAAAACAAACACAGGAAACAGTTGAAGCTTTGCACGAGGAGAAGAAGATGACGAGTGGGAGGATCGAAGGACTCCAACGAGCGGTTGCTCAACTGGATTCGGAAAAAAGGGAATGTCAACGCGGAGCCTCCAAGCTGAATTGGGATAAATCCATTCTTCAGGAAACCTTGGATAAAGTGAGTATTGGGAGAGAAAAAAGGTGAAACAAACGGAGCGACCAACGAAACAAGCATACATTATATGACTGGGTGTTCCGAACTGAGGTCCGCGATCTTATTTTTTGCGGCCCAACGAGCGATTTTAAACGCCCTTGATCGTGTTTTCTAGTCTTTCTTCATTACGAGCCTTATCGATTTGTTTCACTAACCGTCAAGTGATGTTTTTTTTTTAGTTATTGTTAGGAAATACAGTCAAAGGTACTTTCCTTTTAGTCTTTTTTGAATGAGCGCCCAAAACCGATGCGGTTTTATCAGTAGCAATCCAGTTAAAAACAATGCCTTATCATGACGTCTTAATAAAGATAAACTGTTTGGCGGGCTGAATTGATAAGTGAAAGCGCCTGGATTTAGCTCGGTGGGCAGTAAATTTCCAATGCAGCTTTAGACCCTTTGGTCTCAACGAATGTAAAATTCCAATATAAAATACTGACTCCGAACTGCTTTACCGGGCGATTCAAGTGACCTGAATGCCCTCTATAAAATAACGTTACATGGCCTTTTGCGAAAGACTTCATCTGAATGGTTTCTTATGTCTCCTCTCTAATTTATAGAGGCAAACGGTAGACGTCACACTTAAACACGTGGCGAGTAACAATAAAGCATTTGTGGCGTATCACGTGGTCGTGGTGATTAACAATGAAGGAAAGAATAATAAAAATCTAACGTCATTGCATTTCGCAATCTTGCACGCAATGCTTAGTAATCAGTTTGCGAAGGACTGCAAAAAACGTTCGAAAAAAAATTACCACTATTCTTAATTAAATTTCAATGGTCTGAGCCCAAACAAAACTGATGAAGTTTTTAGAAACCATAACTAATTATGAAATTAAATTTTCACAAAAAGAGGTCGATTATGAAACAATAACGTTCCACTGAAATCATAAAAAGCAATTTGAGTCATAAGACAAAGAAAATAAAGGACTGGTGCACTACCAAAAAGATTATGAGGTCACAATAAAAACTATATATTTATGTCTATCTTGCAAGTCGTAAGAAATATGAAGGATAAAATTAGGAAATAACTATACTAACTGGTTTATTTTTTTGGGGGATCAGGAAAGATAAATACAAACATACACAATAATACGTAAAATACCATATTTTCAATAGAAATCTTATTGCAAAAGTTACTACAGTAAATTAAGTGCATCAGCTGCAGCGCGTGTATTATCTCATGTCTAGTGAATGAAAAGCAAAAGGACTCCAGCTTTAAAATAGTTGAAAATATGTTAGTCCGAATAATCTCTTTCCTCGATTCAAACAGGTTTGAAATCTTAATAAAAATAAAATTTGTTTGAAAAACTTTTTTATTTACAGGTGGAACGCGATCGAATAAGAAAGGAAGAAGAAGCAAATAGATTGAAAGAAGCGAAAGGAGAGTTGAACAGATCATTGCGAGAAAACGAATCAGAGCTGACTCAATGCAAAAACACCATTGAAGTATGCTAAAAGAAAAATTTGAAATGTCTTGTTTTTGAAGTAAAATATTCAGTACGCAAAAAAATGACAAAAAATGTGCGTTCCTGCACTGCACATTTTTTGTCATTTTTTTGTGTCTTTTGTCTTTTTAAATAATAATATTTAGTTTGAATTAGGTAACGCGGCCGTGCTTCTTTCTTTTTCTCTTTCTCACCCCCTCTCTATACTTTCTGCATGTTTAACGTTCGTCGTTGTGTCGCGTTTCCTTTTCATGCTTTGCTTAATGTACATTGCATATACTTAAATATTGTTACTAAGCGTGAATAAAATATCATCATCATCATCATCATCATTTGACTCAGGTTTAGAGAAAATGAATTCCCGCATATTCTAGAACAGTGGTTCCTAAACATTTATTAAAACGTTGGTTGTGTGATTCATTATGTTTAGCAAAGTCTTAAAAATTTGTTCATCCAATATAATGACTGTTCACATACAACACAAAATACACAAAATCACTTCTAACAATTTATTTGCATAAATGGATGCTTTGGCTACAAGGTTGGAAATTCTTGGCTTTGTTTAAGATCTTATCACAGCAAATATTGTGTCCAGATTCAAGACGGTTGCGTTGCCAAATTTTGATACTTACAAGCGTTGAAAAGACGTATGCGCATAGCCACGTAGAGTCAAATAGAAATATTTTTCTTTTTTCCAGCATTTTCAGATTAAGAAACCTCAAAAAATCTAAGGCGTCTGCCAGGTGTGGTTAAAAATAGTGGTGAAAATAGAATCTTTCTTTTACTTTGGTAAAACGATTGCGAAAATTGACTACTGGAAAGTGAAGATCAAAAAAAATCTTCAATTTAAATTAAAGATCAAAAAGTATTTTTTCATTTTACTAAAAAAAGTAGAAGCTCTTACCGGAACGGCGTTTCAAACCATTTCAACTTACTTTCACCACTGCTAAACATGCAATAAAAGATGAGTTAGTAAAGTGAACTGCTAGCTCTGATTGATTATGTTGCCAGCAACTATGCAGTTAAACAGCTTCCTTATGACGGCAATGTAGTCTCACTCAAGCAGCTGTTACACTTACATTGTTTTGAGAGAATAAACTTTCTTAAGCCGGACAGAAATGAAAAATACTAAAAAAAATCATCTTAGTATGCCTTTTATATATCTAGGATTCTATGAATTCTATAAAGTCTTTTCCTGGAATCTGGAGGATAGATGGTGCAGGTATAGTATGTGGCCTTCCCGATTTATTTAATGATCAAAACCCTTAAAAAAACTTCAACTAACCCGCCTACTATGCTGGTCACATAATATTGTGGACCACGTTGACTCTAATAGGCCGCATACCAGCGATGCAGTCGAGACCGAGACCCGATAATTTTCCATGACCGAGATCGAGACCCGCAAATTTCGAGATTGACACAAAAAGATTTTATTAAAACATAGCACACTTTTAATTATTCCAAAAACAAAAAAATTTTATGAAAAAACATGTACATTTTATATAAACAAGCATCTTTGACATTTAAAAAAACGCTTTACTCTGTGTGGTTGCATCATTAAATCCTCAACTAGAGCAGAAGAAAGCCAAAACAAGCAAGGTATGCTGGTTGACAATGGTAAAAAAAGCAGGATATTAAAAATTTTTGTTTCAAAACTCAAAAATGCGAAAGACACGATCATCACGGTAATGATTGATACTTCATTCAAATATTTGATTACCTCAGCTATTTCTGTGTTGGCATGTTGCAGTTGTTGGATTTGTTGGCTATGTTTGGCTTACATAGAATAGAATTTGTCTAATTAATCACCTCAAAAAGATTAAAAATAATGATAATATATGCAAAGTAAAAATCGTTTAACGACTCACTGGTTTTTCTTTCGGTATTATGCCTGTTTATTTTCTGTGTGTCTTTGGGTAGATTATTCGGCGTAGTTTTTAAGACGTTGTCTTTTTCTACCCCGTCATATTAACACTTTTTTATTAAACGCTCAAGTTATTTTGTATTTTGTTTTAAGAAATTAGATTCATATTTTGTAATGTTAGCGTACATATGCAGTGATGTATGCAGAAATTTGATGTGGTGGGGGGAGGTTGAGAGTCAAAAACAAAATCATATAATCTGTGATGTCTTTTGCAAAAAGGGAGGCCAGGTGCAGCAAAAAAGAGCCACTTTTAAAAATCACCTAAAAAAATAATGAAATTATTAATTTATTTTTAATATTATTATTTTATCTTTACTTTTATTCTCCTCATTCCCTGACTCACAAGAAGCTGTTGGAGTTGCTATACATAGAGCAACTGTCAAGCTATTAGATTGACCTGCTTTGAGAGAAGCCAAGATATTGTTGTCCGGTTAAATTTTTGCTTTATACTTAGAAGTATGATCTAAATTTAGAACTGCTTGCTAAAACCGCTAAGCAGGGGAAAGTGCCGTAAAGTGATTTTCCAAGAACACAGGAATGGCGAGAGCAGGCTTTGAACCGCGACGATGTCGATCATGTTCACGATCAATCACAACGCTAATATTCAACCACGCTGTTGACGGATGTAAAATAAAGGGGAAAACTTTTTTTGCTCTTTACTGTTTTCAAACCTTAATTTTCTTTTAATTGAATTAAATTTTTACTTTATTTTAATAATTTTTAAAGTGTCTTAGTGCTACTATAAAACTTTGACCATCGATTTTCATGGAGGTTTTTTAACCCCAACTATGCCTCTTCAGCGCCTACGCCTATGAATTCATAGATCACAACTTTTTAACCGGTTATTAAACGGGGCCTGGATAGCATGGTCGAGTGTTTAGAGTATTAAAAAAGCTGTGGTTCAAAACCTACTCGCGCCATTCTGTTGTGTTGTTGGGAAAGACATTTTACGTACATTTCCCTTGCTTGGCGGTCTTGGCAAGCAGTTCTAAATTGCAGTCGTATTTCTTTAAAAAAATTTAAAAAAATCAAAATAAAAAAGTTTTAATCGGACAGCAATATCTTGGCATCTTTGAAAGCAGGTCTGGGAAACTACTTGTTCTAAGTATACCACCTCCGACGCTTTTCTGCGAGGCAGGAGGATGAATTTAAAGATGAAAATAAAAAAATAAATAAACTAACTATAGGGGTGGGAAAACGTTGCCACTGAGATGGTCACCAATTCTAAATTTTTAAAAACAAATTGCGGCAAAGCTTAATTTTAACTGAGAGGGTGGGAAAACGCTGCGACTGAGAGGGTCACCGATTCTAAATTTTTAGAAACAAATTGCGGCAAAGCAAAGCTAAATTTTAAAAACAAATTGTCAGTTGAGAGTAGCTCTTAACCAAATTGCAAAATTCATTACAATTACATCAAATAACAAACATATCAAAAAATGCTCAGCCTCGAGACAAATTTAGAAAACACAAGACCGAGACCACATCAACTCGAGACCGAGACCAAAACCACTAGGACAAGATCGAGACCACAGAAAATCGGTCTCAAGATCTTTATCACTGCCACATATTATACCAGCACCGGATAGACTAGAGATAAAAAAAACGTCAGCGTGGTCGAGTGGTTAAAGTACTGGGCGGATGATCAACATAGTCTCGGTTCAAAACCCACTTACGCCATTTTGTTGTGTACTAGGAAAAGACACTTTACGGCACTTTCCCCTGCTTGGTGGTCTTGGCAAGCAGTTCTAAATTACAGTAGTATCTCTATTAAAATTACTAGCGGACAGCAATATCTTGGTATCTCCGGAAGCAGGTCGGGGTAATTGCTTACCCTATGTATAGCGCCTCCGTCGCTTTTCTGCGAGTCAGGAGGATAAATATAGAGATAAAAATGAAAAAAATCAAACCAGACTTGGAATAACCACTGTCGTGTACTGCATAACATCAAAGTTCTTAGAGTTGCTGATGAGGCCCATTAGACCAAAATAGAAGCTCCTAAAACTTTTGCAAAAAAGCGTTGTAAGCTACCAGTTTGCAACGAGCCTAAACTATTTACTGAATTTTCACGACATATTATAAGCTCTATATATAAAAAAGTAGTGACATTGCAAGTGAAAGAAGGTAAAAGCACTAAACAAGATTTATCGTACCTCAAAAAATTTGAGAAATACTCAATACGCTTTTTCGAAACAGAGCTTATAATATTATCAAATAGGCCTTGTACATTTTTAAAAAATAGCTTGTTGTCCATTGAAATTATCTTGTTAGCCCACAATTTGAGAACCACTGGTCTAAAGGTTAGCATTACTGTCACTGCTCCCAGGTTCTAGTTCGGTTTTCGAGATAAGTATAAAAATTCTAAATATAACACACTGTTGCCAATAGCTCCCGACCCCTAAAACAGTTTGCGTAAGTGGTGGCTTTTTTTCCCGAGGGGATAACGAAAGATTTGCTTTATATTTAGGTTTAAGCAAAATAACATTGCCATGAATTTCGCGACTTGACTTAAAAATGTTTCTTTTTAGAACCTGGAAGCGCGTTTGATCGAACTCGAAGAAAGTCACTCGAAACGACTGGTTGAAGTGGCGAATCAGTGCAAACACGAATACCAGGCCGAGATCGAGAAGCTTCGTTGCGCCCAGATGCAAGCTGAAAGGACTCTGGACGTGAGAGAAAGAGCGCACAGACAGAGAGTTCACGGCCTGGAGGAGCAGGTGATGACGTTTTTAAGCTTGTGGTTGCAAGTTTTTAAATTCCAAGATGTTTCACAGACAAATTTCTATTAAATTTCTTGTAAAAATTCCATTAGATAATTATGGTTTAGCTTTATTCGAGTTATTAATTTTCTAGCAAAGTCAACCTAATGCTAAACCACTGTTAAAATAAAAGATTTTTTGCTTTTTGTTATTCTATATATCCAGTTAAAATATATAGCCTACTTTAATCATCTAATTTTTTTACTTTATTTAAATCGAAATGGCCGCAGTCATCCAATTACCCAAATCACTGAAACAATTTGATCTGCTTTCATTACACTCGTTTACAGTTTAAGCTTCACCGCTCAAACATAATCTTTAAACCTGCTATGAAAAGTTCGTAATATCTTTCTTCAGTTTTACAACTATTTAGTTTCAAATTGATGGAAGTTATAAGAATAATGTTTAAAATATTTTAAAAACTTTTTATTTGAAAATTTTATTACGTTTTTTAAAGTTAACCATAAAAACTGTCAAAGAAAATAAACACGAAATATTTTTCAGCACTCTTTTAAGTTATTTTACTCTTAATATGTGCTCAATTTCCTAGCATAAGTATGTACCTCATAGGGTCTTTAGGCGTTAATAAAAAAAGTTTAGAATTTTACTTCAAAAATTAAAAGTTGTCCATTTTGTACACATAAGCAAAAAAAAAGAAATAACTATTACTTGACGGTGAAAAGATTATTTGAAGTATTGTTACTGACGTGTTTGGTTCCAAAGCAACCATAATAATCAATATAAAGCAATTATAAAAAAAATAATAACAACAATTACATAATGTTAAGTGGCGGTTGATAAGTTCAACGATCAAAAATTTTAATATTTCATTAATTTTTTTTTATTGCGTAGTTAGGACTTAATCGACTCTGGAATCAAGCTCAGAGTTTAGCCCCTGACGTTTAAGATTTTTAAAAAATTGTTTTAGGGTTTTTTCCAGTCGGAGATCTTGATTACTTAAAAAATCCGACAACCATACCTAACTAAAAATATTTGAATTGTCACATGACTCAATTTGCAGGTTTGTTCACTTAAAGATCAACTCACTCAAGAAATAAGAAGAAGACAGTCTTATTATCAACATTAAACACAATCTTGGAATTTTAATGATCAAATCGTCATTTATTTTTTAAAAATATTGTGTAATTCATTTTGCTAGCACTTTTTTTTCGTTCCTCGAAACTTACTATGAAAGGAAAATTCATTCACACGATTGGATGAAATTTGATGATTGAATGAAAACAATTGGATAATTGTTTAGATAAAATTTAAAATCTAATCCAAATGTTGGATTTTTATTTCATTGGTAAAAATATCAAAATTGATTAAATACGTACGTGAAAATAATAACATTCGCTAAAAAGGCTTGCTTAGATAATATCTAAAGCGTTATTCAACCATGTAATTGTTTGTCAGTACTTTTAAATCCTCAAGTGAGGACTTTTTCTTGCTATGCAATTGTCCTTTACAGTTTGATTACGGCCAAAAACTCTGCTTTTCGGATTCCATCAATTTGAAATGAGGAACTTTTATTTAGGCTCGTATTCACCGATTTCGCTTAAATCAACCCGCGATCAGCAATCAAAATCCCCCTCAATTGAGCGAGCTTTGGTCGTTGATTGCCGTCAATAGAAATCACAACACTGCAGCAAATATAATAAGCTATAAGTTTGTTCAAGCTTGCTGTGCTTCTAAAGAAAATTTGATAAAAGGTCTTATTTTGGTATTTGGTCGAGACACTCAGTGGGCTATCAAACAAACTGTTGGTTAGGATAAACAAATCAAATCACCATCGGTCACTTGAAAATGCCCTGTTCGTAAAAACGTATTTCGAATGCAAGTTGTTGAATGGGAGGCAAATTTCGTTCTTAGTATTAAGCTGAAGTCATCTGCAGTAATTAAATTTAACCAAGAAATGGCTGTTTTTTTATATAATCTATAGCGATGTTTCAATTCATTGAATAAATTATTTATATCACCTACATATGGATCTTGTCAACTTTGGTTTTTTTAATCAATCAAGCTACTCGATAATATCCAAATTAAAAATTTTTTGATAAAATAATTAAATTTAAAAAATTGTTAAAAAGATCAAATATTAACAAAAGTTTTATTTTAAAATTATCATTTGTTGTTTTAGATATAGCTGGCCGCAAAGATAGTTGACAAAAGCACCTTAAGATAATCAATTATAAGATCCAGCGCAATTTGAAAAGGCAATGTTTTTATTAATACACAATAACAGCTTACTTTTTTCCATATTTTTCAAAATCAAAAACGTCATTATATGGTTTTACATAAAACTAATCAAAAAGAACATATTAGAAAATAAACTCTCGTTAAGCATCCTTCGAGCAAAAGTTAAGCGAAATTTGAATTACCTGTTGAGTTGGTTCAAAGTCTCGGCTCAAAACGCTTCAATTGCGCCGAGTTTGAGCGGACTATTTGCTTGATCCAACTCGGTGAATACGAAAAAAGATTCGATCCGAGTTTGAGCTGCGATTCAATTTGAGCCGAGTTTGAGCGAGGTTGGTGAATACGGGGCCTTACACATCATTAAGATTGACTTAATCGAGAGAGTTGAGGTCACCTTCATTTGCGGGTAAACTTAGAGTTTGAAACGTACAAGTATCTTGTAGGCGTAAAGTGTTTTTATCACCACGCTATATAGTACAGTAGTAATAAAGATTCTAAGTAAGTATGTTGGTCTGTTTAATTTTAATTTTGGGTTTTATCTTTCCACAATTTTTTTCATCAAAGTCGGTAATTTACCTTTTTAAAAGCTAAATTGGCCCTAAACCCACCGACCTATCTATATATCAAATTTTTCTATATTCTTTAGCTGTCTGTTGTCAATATTTTATTTACTCCTTTTTCAAAAAGTCACTGTTTTTTCTTGTTAAAATTAAGTAGTTTTATGATATTTTGTGTTACCTGTAAATAATGTACACTGTGTATGAAGCAAGTTACTGTTTATTGTGCAAGATGTACGATTTTTTGCTTAGGTTTGTCTTACAACGTGTAATTTCAATTAGCCTAACTATAAATTGTATGGTATTTTAAAGTATACTTTCAAAACAGAGTTCGCTTGTATTCTAAAAACTTTTAATTCAAGATTATAAAATAATGGAGGAAAATAGCTTTTCTAATAGCAGTACATACCGTATTTAGTTGATTATAAGTCGCCCTTAATTGTAAACTTCCGGTGAAATTTAGACTTCTGTAATCGTTTCTGCTCCATCTACGTCTGAAAAAACAAGTGAAGACCCAAAAAAAAAAAAAGAAAAAGGCAATAAAGGTCTTTAGTTTAACTCTTAGTGGTATTTGGGCATCTCCATGGAATGATGTGAGATCGTAATTCGGGCAATCTTCAAAAAAATTTGGATAAAATGTATTACTCCCCAAAGTTTTTTGGTCTGCTACAGCTATGTTGCCCTAGAGTGTCTTTTATAGGAAACAGCAGAATGACGAGAGCAAGAGTTGAACCGAAATCAGTTTGATCGCAGTCACCGTCAAAACGGCGCTCCTAGTAATATGATCAGTGATGGCTTTAATAGGGTGCGAACGGTGCGGCCGCATTGAACCTCCCTAAAATACATCAAAAAGTGGCCCCCCTGCACAAGATATTGCTCTATTTCTTCATAGCACCAGGACGTCAATGGCATGTCGAAAATAAAATTAAAAAAATTTATTTAGAGAGAACTTTATTTTGAGACACTAGAAAGTGGCCCCAAAGCAATGACTATTTTTTAGAGACCACATTGATTTGTACACTTAATAGTGGTCCCTCTTAAAATGAAGACCTTTTTTTTAGAGATCACTTTGTTGTCATACACTAAATATGGCCCCCGCTATGACAATAATCTTTTTTTTAGAGATTGCTTTGCTTTGGAACACTAAATAGTGGCTACCCCTTGCTTTTCTTGCACCGGACCCCTTTTTTGTAAGGCCATCCCTGAACATGATGATGCTATGGACAAATAGTAAATGGTTCTGTTTATAATTGTCACCAATGTTATAATCTTTAATAGTTTTGTTTATGTTGGCATTAACTTTTTAATTCTCACAATGTTCACTGGAAAAAAGTTTCGGTTGCATCAATTTCAATTTTTACAAGTCTAAAAAAACGTTTGTGATTGAACTATGTTCTGAAATTTAAATTATTTTCTCACCGTAAAAAAGTCAAACAAGGCTGCTCTTCTGAATAAAGATGACTAGACAAAAGTTTAAAATATCCATTGTACGTTCAACAGAAGAAAATATTCTTTTCTTGAAAAAAACACGTAAAAAGATGCATATAATTAAAACTGAAAATTAAGTAAGGGTTAATTAATAAAGTCGATGATCTCTTATCTGGAAGGGAAGACAAGCACTTTTACGTGATTCGTTTTGTAAGTAGCGTAATCAAAAATATGCAAAACAAAGCTTGTTAATCTCGAGCCTCTACAGAGACTAGATCTGATGTCTAGTGGTGATTGGATAGGGAAACGCCCTTGTCAGGGCGCGGCAGTGCTCCAACTGTTGAAAAGTACCGAGGACCCACCATACTGCAGCTGAACATTGAAGACCGAACAGCTAGTATGATCAGCATTATTGAGCAGCTAGCCAATAAAAACAAGGCCCTTGTCATTATCATTCAGGAGACTCACTGCACCAATGTAAACAGGATCCTGCTCCCTCACTTTTCATTAGCCAGATAAATGCAAAGCAGGAAACACGGTCTTGCCACTTTTGTCTGCGAACAGCTGATCTAAACTCTTGTCAGCCAATCTCCACCCAATTTGGAGATTGAGTGACTGTGCAAAGATGTTACAGGCAATAAGATTGTACATGTTTACAAGCCTCCACTGACAGGAATGAGACCAACATCCATCTCCGTGCTCCCACACCCCAGCCTTTATGATGGTAACTTTAACCGCCAACATCTTAACTGGGGATATAACATCAACAAACTTGACGCAAAGTGCCTAGGTGACTGGGCGGACAATAACAATCCCACTCTTGTACACAATCCCAAGGACCCTCTTTTTTCTCCGGTTGCTGAAACACTGGTACGAGCCCCGACCTGGCTTTCGTGAGTAACGGCAATGATAGCCGTCTACCGCACAGAAGTTTTCACGGTCTCAACATCGACTCTAGCTGATTGCAGCCTCAGAGCTTGTAAAGCTTGCCCCAAGTGAGTCTTTCAGACAATGGAGCTTTCGCAAGCTGTCTGGAACCATTATAGCTTTCTAACCAACGTAATTACGAAGGATTTCCTATCTCCTGAAACAACTAACGTGAACGGGGCTTATCAGGACTTCTGCCATTGTGTAATGGCTGCAGCGAAAAAATCAATCCCTCGTGGACGAAGTAATAATTACGTACCATGTTGGTATGACGGGTGCAAAAACCTTTATAATGCACTCCTTTAAGCTAAACAACGCATAGAAATCAATAAAAAAGCAACAGTCATGCTCACAAGGCTCGATGCAAAACAAAAAGAGCGCTGGCTAAAGACTGTCAATTCCATCGACTTCACGCAATCCAGCCGCCTGGCGTGGAAAACGACTGGTAATGATCCAAAAAGCAGGTTACAACGCCTTAAGAACGGCATGTCCCAGGGATCTGTTTTCGCTTCTCTTTTATTCAACATCTATACCTATTACCCACCTGATCTATCCGCGATCTCCAGGAAGTTTGCCTATGGAAATGACCTGGCGATCATGCACTCAGCTAGAGACTGGTTTTTGTTAAAGGAGACATTAAGGCAAGACCCAGCAACTATATCAAATTACATCAAAAAACGGAATTAAATCTTAGCATAAACAAAACAGTGTCAGCAGCTTTCCACCTTAACAACCGGGAGGTACTTTGTGAGCTTCACGTTCAAGTCGATGAAAAATCCTTTTCGTGCCGAACCCATTTACCGCGGCATAACCCTGGACAGAGCTATCACCTACCGCCAACACAGAATCACTTCGCAAAAAGTTAACATCTCGTGTTGCACTCTTGAAGCGACTGGCAGGTTCAAGTTGGGAAGATGATGCTAACGCAGTTCGTGTGACCACCCTGGCCCTGGTCCACTCTACCGCTGAGTACTGCGAACCTGCGAACTGACAACTTACCTATCTTGGCTGGCACCCAACCTGTTGGACTTTATCGCAAAGGAGCAACTCTAGCACTTGCCCGTCGTGCCTTAGAGCCCCCACGTCGATCCATCCCAAACTTATACGCTCTTCTACTGGCTCCCAACGGCGACTTAAATCTAGAAACCCATTTGTACCTGCTGCACAAGATCTGCTCAAAACTAGCAATGATTTCAACATCAGTGCGGAAGACTAGTTGGACCACGCATGGAATAAGGAGTGAAAAGATAATTTTAACAGACTCCATACATATATTACAGACGTCTCCCCTACACCACTGGGAACCAAGATACCAAGATGAACTTGGGTCAAGCTTAACGTCTGCGAAATGGCGTCGGACGGTTCCACTCATGCATAAATGGGGTCAGCTCCATCTATGACCTGTAAGTGTGGCAAAGAGAAAACTGCAGACCATATCATTACCATCTCCCCCATCTACAATCCTCCGAATGGAAAACGCAATATTATGGTTCTGGACGGGAAGACAAAATCCTGGTTGCTCACCATCTTCCCTGTTATCCAGACCTGGAATCAAGAAACAACATTTTGCTGAAACGAAGAAGAATGATCTCTAAGTAAAGATTTGTTGACAGCGAAGCGCAAAATGTTTTTTCGAGTAAGAAGTGTTTATTGAAGCAAAAATCATTAACGCCTTGTGTTGCTTTAATTTTCTTTTAATTCTATTTCGACTAACGAATCAAATGATAAAGTACAGCTTATTTTAAATATAAAAGGGATAAAGGGCTGAAGTGACCTAAAATTTCCGCATTAAGACCAAATAAAACTCTTCGAACAACGTGGCTTCCGGATGATTGAGCTGTTCTTTTCCGGCAACAAACTTTTTGTTTGCTTCAAAAAGTAAAACGATTCGCTTTTCAAAACAAGTTATACAAGTGGGCAACACCCTCAACTTTTTATCACTGCTGTCCTTTCTCAGGATAGACGAAAAATTACAGACTATATTTTGTCATAGATTTTTATTGTGACGCATTGATCTTCGTTGTGATTTAATTTGCTAAAAGTTCAAAAGTTTTTAATAAATATTGTAGTGTTGTGAATCTTATTTAATGACTCAAAACACGTGACTTCATTTCTTCCTGTTTGCGCCGATTCAAAATTTTCAAGATCTGGAGAAGAGCGCTTGTGGTCGCGATCCCAAAACCAGGAAAGCCCGTGGGGGACCCAAAGAGTTATCGACCGATATCTCTACTCTGTGTCCCCTACAAGATCCTCGAGAGGCTTATCTACGCCCGCGTTGAACCATTAATTGATCCACTGCTCCCTAAAGAGCAGGCTGGGTTCCGACGCGGGAAGTCAACCGTAGATCAAGTTGTTCTGCTAACCCAGAACATCGAGGATTCTTTCGAGGCTAAAAAAGAAGGCCGGTGCCGTATTTATCGATCTGACAGCTGCTTATAACTTTGTCTGGCACCGTGGCCTTACCTGCAAGCTGCTGAGACTACTTCCGGATAAGCACATGGTCAAAATGATCATGGAGCTTGTCCGAAATCGAAGTTTCACCCTTACCACCGGTGACAGCAAGCAAAGCAGGCTACGCCGTCTTAAAAACGGCGTTCCTCAGGGATCGGTCTTGGCTTCCCTCCTATTTAACATCTATACATACGATCTTCCTTCCATGATTTCCAGAAAGTTAGCTTATGCTGATGATTTAGCATTGTTGCGTTCTTCTGGAAACTGGAAGGACTTGGAGGGGACCTTAAGCCAAGACATGTCTACACTGTCAGCGTATCTCCAGACTTGGAGGTTGAAGCTCAGTCACACTAAGACGGTGCCTTTCACTTAAACAACCGAGAGGCCAAACGTGAGCTAAAGGTCTACAACAATGGTAGACTTTTACCGTTCTGTCCAACCCCTACTTACCTTGGGATAAAACTGGACAGATCTCTCACGTTTCGTCATTATTTAGTGGCATTGCGCAAAAAACTATCTTCGCGCGTCACACTGCTGAGGGGACTCGTGGGCTCGGGATGGGGTGCTGGTGCTAAAACACTACGCATAGCCACCTTGTCTCTAGTCTACTCAGCAGCTGAGTACTGTGCGCCAGTCTGGTGTGGCAGTGCTCACACTCGCCTCATTGACAGTGTCTTGAATGACGCCTTGCGCATAGTTACTGGATGCCTGCGTCCCACTCCAACGGACCATCTACCTGTACTCTCAGGCATCCAGCCAGCCGAGCTTCGCCGAATGGGAGCGACACTCTCCTTGGCTTACCGTGGATCTCTGGACCCCGATCATATCTTGCATGGTCTTTTAAGTGGGTTCTCAGATAATCGCCAAGTGAGACTAAGATCCAAACGCCCGTTTGTGCCAGGTGCGCGGAATCTTTCGGACAACCTTGCCAGACTTGGCATCCGCGCCTCTGAATGGACAAATCACAAATGGAAAACGGAGTACTGTAAAAATGCTTTCAAGCTCCGTGCTTTTGTGCCCGAGACCGGTGCCAGGCTTGTTGGGATGAGCTTACCCCGAGCAGCTTGGGTTAAGCTCAACCGCCTGCGGACTGGTGTTGGGCGATTCCATTCGTCCATGCACAAATGGGGTCTCGCCCCTTCACCGAATTTCGAGTGTGGCGCCTCTGAGCAAACCGCAGACCATGTACTAACAGCGTGCCCTATACATCGGGCACCACATGGAGCACGAGGTCTGACGGTTTTGGATGACGAAACTCGATGCTGGCTTAATGACATCACTGCCAGCATCTGATCCAGGCAGTGCAGCAGTCTGGGGTAGTAAAAGGATAAACCCTCGGCCCCAGTCCTGTTTGTGTCTGACCTGGAGTGAATACCCTTCAAACGACGACGACGACTCAAAACAGATTGTACTCGTATAATTTCAGTAGTAGAACGTCCACAAATGGCAGTAAAATTAGAATATAGCAAATTATAGATTGTGATGTAATCGCTTGTTTACAACCACAAAACATTTTTATGCTTAGCTGTTTCTCTTAATTGTTTTCTTAATTCCATTTATAAATATTTCCGGTAACGTAATTGTGCACCACTATAAATGTGTCAATTTTTTATAATTTGATATATATGTAACTTTGCTTTTTCAATTCATTCATTCGTAAAATTGTTTTCAGAGAAGAAAGTCTGAAAAGTTGATTGGGAAATGGTTAGGGTTAGCATATTTTTATGATTAAAAATCAGGACGCTCTTTAAACCAGTGATGGCCTTACAAAAGGTGGGGGGGCGGTGCAAGAAAAATAGGGGGAGGCATTTTTTAATGGGCCAAAATAAAGAAATCTCTAAAAAAAGATCACCACTTTAAGTTAATGTCCAAAATCTTAATTTTCGTGCTAGTATCCTATCCTACTTTTGTACTAAAGTTAAAGTGCAGACAGGGAGGCCATCATCCTAATGCTACAAAAAAGAAATAGAACGATATTTTTTTTCAGGGAGGCATTTTTTGACGTTTTTTCGGGGGGCCGGTGCGACCGCTCCGTTCGCTCCGTACCAAAGCCATCACTGCTTAAAAGTGTTCAAAATTAAGCGAAAATGAATTGAAAATTTTTTAAGTTTCTAAAAAATAAAACTCTTAGGTTTCTAAAAAATTTTTTAAAAAACTTAATGAAGATTAAAAAAAGGTCATCACTCGGCCCACTTTTTTGGACTAAAATATTTTACTTTTTTTTTTGCTGAATTTTGGCTTTATCTTAACCTAACAATTATAATGTGTCATAAACGTTTTAATTGACCAACTTTCGTTAAATAGTTGCAAAATTCAAACCGAAAATTCAAACCAATTTTGAAAAGAATTGTTTTTTGTCGAGTAAGATAACAACATCTTAGTTTATTTCGATGATTGTCATTAATTTACACTGCTACATAAATTAGCTTTAATTAACTTAAAATTGTAGTACTCTCAATTACAAAATAAATCAACATATCAAGCAATCGCAACACATACAGTATCAGGCAGTTTAACTAAAGTTTAAACAAAAACAGAAACTAACTGAAGACATTGCTTGATTTAAATGAGAGTAGTGAATGACGTGCAAGATTACTATCATCTTAAAGTGGTTTATCAGGGGTTTAAACTTTATGAGAATGATACATTAGTGACCCACGATAAAGAACATTACTAAAATGAGTTCTTCGGCGTAACAATAATTCCTCAGAAAAATAGTTTTATGCCTAACCAATTCTAAATTTGATACAAATATTTTTTCACTCTCATTTTTATCTCTGGGTTATTTATCTTACTTGTAAGAATCAACTGAGGCGCTTTTGGGCAACCTTCAAGCAATTACCTTGAACTGCTTTCAAAGATGTTGAGATAATGCTTTCCGGCTGAAATTTTTTATTTGTTTTTTTTTAGTTCTATATTCAGAGATACGACCAAAGTTTCGAGCTATTCGCTGAGACCGCCAAGGAAAGAAAAGTGCCGTAAAGTGTCTTTCCAAAGGACACAACAAGAATGACTCGAGTAGGTTTTAAACTTACACCGCATCGATCACGTTTGCCATCAATATGACGCTCTTAACTACAATCGCCGAGCTGCCAATTTTTACAAAAAACATAATTAAGAAACACACCTTCATTTCATTTAAATGAGGATTAAACTTTCTTTTTATTGAATTTTAGATTGGTCTACATTTTGCCAAACAGTTCAAGAATTTTTCTACTGAAAATTGCACATGCTTGAGCGGGGGGGGGAGCTAAAATATTATAAAAGACCTTTAATGTTGATGGAATATTGTAAAATTTATATTGCTGATTAAGCTAAGGGGGTGCAGCCCTAAAATCTTCATAATATATGAATAATGATATAAAGTACATAACAAAACATTAAAAGCATTTGTAGCTGCTCGAAAAATTTTAAAAATAAGCCAGAAATGAGATTCGTAAATACAATTTTATGAGTCAAAATTTTAACAAAATTTGACATTATTCAAAATTTTGACTTTATTTTGACCTATAAAACTCAGTTAAAGACATAACGGTTTTCGATAAAATTAACGTTTTGTAAGTTTCACCACGTAACAAAGTCCTGAAAAAATTGTGACTTTATTGAGTTTAGCGTCCTAGTCACACGGATAATGAAGAAGCATAATCAAATTGACAACTTTTTTTTTACTTCAATTAAATTCCAGGCAAAACTCAAACGTATCGTCTGGAAAGCAAAGTAAAGACTAAAAGAAAAGGTTATCATTTTGATTATGACTCTTCATTGTCGTAATGACCTTTTTTGTCGTTACAGAAAATTTTTATGATACTTTAAACTTTTCAATTGTCCCCTGCCCCTTTGCGTTCTGTTTTTTTCTGTTTGTAAAGATTGCTGAGCAATAATCTTGCCAAAGATTTTTCGTATCGAATCAAAAATTTCCGGAAAAAAGAATGGTTGATTGGGTGGGACATTGACACAAGAGCTCAAATTCGGGACTTTTCCGGCTAAACCAGGACTGTATGTTAAGCCAATATATGATTGTTAGGACAAAAAGGTCCTGTGCAGACCGCGGGTCTAGATCTTCTTGATCAAAAGCAGCACCAGCCTTCTATAACGGTTCTGAACATCAAAAGATCTATTGATAACTAAAAAATGATTGTCATTTGCAGTTCAAACAACCCTTTTTTTAACTTAACAAGTCCTTACTTCAAGTTGGAGATAAAAAGGAAAAACAAGTGAGGAAGGGAAAAACAAGTCAGGAACATTTTTTTGGTTTTCACTTATATTTAATGTAAATACCAACTCCAATTTGCTTTCTGAAATAGTTTTTAATTAAGTACGATCCACAAATTGTAGAAATTTTGAAAAGTGGACAGCAGAAGTGATGAAAAGCTTGGACCAGCCTGGTTTAGACTAAAGCAGTAATTCCCAAAGTGGGTTCCAATCAAATTCCTTTATGGTTCCATAAGCTTCGGCTGATTACCAGGGGTGGGAAGCGACTCGCAAAATATTTTTCAATGGATCTCGCGTGTGGTTGGAAGTTGCAAAATATGAGGAACATTAAGATGAAAAACGCACTAAGACGTCGTGAAGCGGTTGAAGTTTATTGTAGTTAGGTGTTTGTACGTTCTACTTTTCAGCTACTTAAAATAGAGTTTATATTATTGAATGGTACTGTATTTTATAATTTTGTGAATGGAGCGGTTAATTTCAAAAAATGAGATAGCCTCCAAAAATCGAGATTCGCAATTTTGTTTTTCAGCTTTAAATGACAAAAATACTTTTTTGCAGAACAGGTTTTTCCTTTTTTTCCTTCCAAATATTTTTTGGCGTCATTTCTGTTTTTATATCTTGAGATAAGCCGAAATTCTTATTTAGATTTTTTTACATACGTAATGAAAACCAATTTGCGTCAAAACATTGCTGTTTAAAATCTTGTATTAAATATTAAACAGATTTAAAATGAAAATTTAAGAAAAAATGGTATCACACAGATCGAAAAATTCAATTCAAAACTTGTTTGGTAATTTTTGCCACATTATCAAATTAGACATAAGCATAGATAAAAAATTAAACAAAGAAAAGGCTCGGACCAAACTAAAGTACAATATAAAAAAACAGTAAATTTAAAAACTGTGATTTTTTTCTGTTCACGAACAATGGAGGTATGTAACTTCTTCTAAGTCTTTCAAAACAATTTTTGATTACTAAGGTTTTTTTATAGATATGGTTAGGTCGGCGGGGGGGGGTCACAGATATTTAATATTCACAACTCATCTGTTATCCAATGGGCAATTAAAAAGTTGATAGAAAGTTTTGGGTGTTTTGTGTCTAGAAGTTGTTTTTCACGAAGAACACGTAGTCTACTAACAGAGACATTTAAGTTAGCCTGCTTTAAATGACAAAGCTGAAGGATTTCAAAAAATTTCATTTAAAATAAATATTTTCAATAATATCAAGAATGCTTGTTGTTAAAAAAAACATTTAAAAAAAACTGATGCAAAAATAAATTCATGTCTTAAACTTTATTTTTATGGTGAAAACAAGTTCTTCTTAAAAAAATAAACCTTTAGTAAGAGATTATAAACGTACTTTCAATACAGACTAATAAATAGACCACATTAATGTTATAAAATATCGAATTATTGTATGCTTTGCTGCAAGTGATCAAAAACATTAAACAAAATATTGCAATCAAGCAAAGTTAATTAGAAAAATAAATCTATTTATTATTTAAAGTAAAAATGTTAAAAAAATATAACAAATGTTTACTAATTGATTGGTTTTTAAATTCGCTGATTAGAAGGTGAAAGACTACAAAACGTAGGGGCAAAGCGGAATTAAAGAACTTTTTCGGTTTGCTGAAAAAAGCGCCATCCATTTTCGGTCTTGGAGATACAAAAAATTTAAAAACTGATCACTTTCTCAGGCTTTACCCTACTTAACGCTTGACCCGTTAAACAGAATAAGGAAAAATGGCGCCATTGTGCGGCTGCCCACTGTGAAGAAGGTGCCACGAATTTGTGTTGCCTGGAACCGCGTTTTTTAAACTGTGTTCCGCGGAACGCTTGTGCTCCGTAAGCATACTAAAAGTGTCCGCTAAACAAAACCATGACGGTTTGCAAGTACATTATAGTGAGCTTGCATAACCTTTACATATCTTTTAAAAATTTTACATTCCTCTTTTATATTTAGGTTCTGTTTTTACAGTAACTTTAGTGTTTTGACGTGCAAAATTTGAAATCCACATATATTCTTGATAAATTTGTGATTAAAAATTTTTTTGAATAATTTTTTTAGTGAGCTGAAATGATAAGACTAGGAGTCCGTGAATAAAAAAAGTTTGAAAAACCCTGGCCTAGAAACAATTTTGCAAATGGTTGTGCTTTTGCGCCATGTTGCGGAAATAATGACAGCAAATTTTTGTCACTCGTTAGCGTAGTACACAAGTAAACTAAAGGTGTGATTAATGATTAGTTTTATATAATTTGAGTTTTTGCTTTCAAAGTATTTCTTAAGTTCGCCGAAGAGTGATGTTGACATTTCAAAAAATAAATTCAATCATATTAAAATCAATAAAATTATTTTTGAAATCAATTAGGCCAGCCCGAAGTCATGTAAAATACAAGATGATAAGCTTAGGTTGGTTTTTAAGTAGGTGTTGGTATTAATATCTACGTGTTTTGCTGTTTTTCTTCCTGCTTGACATAAACAAAATTGTTAATCTTACATAAGAAACTCCTGACGATTGCGTTGTGAGGTCCTTATCTAAATTATACAATTGTTATTGATGGATTGCCAATTCGTCAATCACATTTAAACTGCAACTTTTCAGGTTATATGAACTCAACTTGAAGTTTTTCAACGAAAATAGCAATTAAATGACTCATCGGTTCGTAGCAATGATCTTCGATGTGTTTTTTAAGATGCTTTAGGTTTAAATTGTTTCTACTCTGCAATCACCATTTTTGTTATAGTTTCTGCATTTTGCTTCTTTTTTGAAATTTTTTGAAAATGTTAAAACATAGCAGTTACAAATTTTTTAAAAGACTGTTAAAATTTTTTAGTAAACCTTCCAATTATGCCAGTTAATATACCAGTTTATACTTCTACGCTCTGTTTAACATAAAGTATTTAAAAAGAAAGTTGCACAAAATGCTTAAATTTTTGACTTTGTCAGCCGAAGCTATCATCAAGCTACAGTGTAGTGTTTTAATTAATGCCGTCTAGTATAAAACGGGCATGTAGGTGCTTGCTTGTTAATTGATTTTACTGTTCTTTTATATGTTTATACAGTTAATTGACTTGATAAAAATAAACTAATAATTTGACCGAAATAACTGTTATCTTTTAGCATATTTCTTAATGTCCAATTTTTCGATCAAGGCAGATTTTGATAAAAAAATCAAAATTGTTTTTCTTCGCTTGAACATAGCTGGGAAAACCAGCATAAAAATTCGATTCTAGGTTGCGGACCCATCCGTGGCACATCAACATTTCAATTTTAATTAGTTTAAAAAATTGTCGGGGGCTTCTTTTGTGACCGAAACAAAATATCAGCAAAATAAATATTTTCACGAATTTGTTGGCTTACTTCAGACATTACTGGCGTTATCATGTAAGTAGCAAAACCCTACAGATATTACTTCATTTCCTCTTTCAGTTATAATTTTAGTATTTGTTTAGATTAGACCTGGTTTATAAAATCAACAGTAAATTGAATTAAAATAAGCATAAGAAAATAAACCCTGTTTTGCTTTTTCCTATTTATTACAAAATATTGCTAAAAAATTTTTTAGTTAAGTTTTGTGCTAATTAAAAATTTTTCACAAATGTTGTTTGTACCACAAGCCAACAAGTTTTAATTAATTACCAGCATTTTGTGTTTTTTTTTTGTGGCGTCTAATTACATTCGAGCCCTTTTTTTAGCTTTATTTTAAGTAGAAAGGGTAGACTCTTTACTTTATTTTCTTAAAGCTATGTTTTCGTCTTTAAATTGCATCTCTTAGTAATTTCTCCATTCGGTTTAACATAGCAGCGAGCCTCTTGTTCAATGAGTATCCCACTCTTGATTAATAAAATAAGAGTTTGCTTCTCTTTTGGACGTCGTGTTTTTTAGCATTTCATTTAAAAAGAAACTAGATATGCTTTGTGGTTAATGTTTTGTTATAAGGTTTGCTGTTTGTATCAAAACCTTCTAACCGTGTCTTTGTTGTTTAGATCGTATTGTAGATTTGTTCGTGTTTTAGTGTAAATTTTTTTGTAATTTTTCTTGTATAAACGTTGCTTTTTGAAATGTTAAAGCGTTAAATAAATAAATTATCTAAATTTATCTTATCTAATCTTATATTATCTAATCTAATCTATTTTAATCTCGGCTTCTTCCTATTGCGTGAGAATTTTGTAAATACAAACCAACAATTTAGGCTGTGCTTATAAGACACTTGAAAGGATTCAAAGCAGTTTGGGGCTGGCTTGAAATATTTTAACCGGTTCCTGATTTAGCTACACCCAAACGATGACATTTCACTTGCACTTTAATAGTCATCAGTCACAATAGCTTCAAAGCAGAGTTTTAATAATCATCAGTGACAATAGCTTCAAAGCAGATGAAAAATCTGTTAAAATTGGTTTACGCCAGCAACTGCACTTCAGGTTGTGTCAACCTCGGTCAAGAGTGATTTATTTTGTCCAATTTTGTATTTTATTTATGATTAAAGTGCTATTTGGGGTAAAATGTTTAAAGATATCCTCATTAATCTTAAGAAATGATGCAAGCTTATGTAAAAAGTACCTCAGCAACAGTTGCATAATTTTTAACGCAAAAAATGCTTTCGATAAAACAGCAAATTTGTCTTTGTCTAAACAAAACAATCGCATCATCACAACATAGTCACCATGGACAATGCAGGATTTTTGTCATTACCGTTGTGTTTTTATACAAAGATTGATTTCTATCTGGAAAAATTATTGAAAGCGTAGCGTATGCATCTGCACAAAGGCATTAGAAAGCTGTGCGTTATCTACGATTGCAATTGCGTAAACAAGTCGAACCTACAGTTTAAGGTTAGCAGGAAAAACTGTAATTTCAAGGTAATTCAAAAGGTGTTTTGATTAGAATAATTGGACGTGTTCAAATAGTTTTTTTCTTTCAAGTATTTTACGGTTACATAATTCCTGCATTTCGTATTCGGTTTTTTGGTTCATAACAACTAGAAAAAAATTTTTTGGCAATGTATCAGATGACACTTTTTTAACAGTTTGTAGTAATTGTTAAAAATAAATAAATAAACTTATCATTTTTTTCCAAACTGTTTTGTATGGATGAAAAGCTGTCATGATTTTTCGTACTGCGACAAAACCTTTAAGAGAACCAGTAACTTTAAAAACACCGACCATATAATATACTTTTTTAAAGAAAGACGAACCGAACCACGCTCGTTATGAGTCAAAATAGGCTGTCGATATATTTATTTTGATTTTTTTATGCGCAGGTTTGAACCGACCACAGTCTTGATCACGATCGTCATCAATATGACGTCAACACCCGCTCGGTCACACTCGACTCACGGTACCGAAAAAATTGACTCCTGTTTTTAAATAACTATGCAAAAAACTGTTTAAAAACTAATTTTACTTGAATTTTGTGACTCCATGGCTTCTCTTTTCCCGAAAAGTAATCGATTTGTATCGAGTTATCACTTTTGAAAATTTCCAAAACTCTGCCGACAATCGCGCTCCACAGTCATGCTTGGCTTCCGTTTGAAATTGAAGAAGCTTCTCTTCTTTAATTGTGCAATATCAGGGTTTCACAAATGAGAAGATATCAAGCGATTTATCGTCGATCACCTTTGCTCATCGCATCAAATGCTAAAACAATATATTCTATTATTATTATAACTGGCAGCACTAAAATAAAATCGTTTTCACTTGATGTTTGACAGTTTTTTAAACAAAATCTTGAAGACAACTTGTCTGATGGCAGATAGCGGTTGCATTTAATACAGTAGAAACGATTAACATGAAGGAATGTAGCAACTTTTTAAAAAAATCACATGCAGTATATTTAGCCTATAATATTTAAAAAGCCTTCATCTTTCGTATAAGTTGATGATGTCAGAACATAGTCATGTGCTCCATTGGATAGTGGTGATTGGTTACCCGATCCGTTTCGAAAAATAAGAGCGCAAATCAATACAGCGAACCTCAATAATGGGGCGACACTCTACCGAATTGGTTGTATAGTTCCGTAAGATTACTTCTGATTTGACTTGACTTGATATTGTTCGTAGTCTTTGGGTGAAATGATCGAGTTTCAAACTTGATACTGCATCATTCCGCCTGAGTTAATTGAGCAACAGACACAAACAAAAAGAAACAAGTTAATTGCTTAGTTGAGCTAATGCTTTCTTGCATATTTGTAACAAGAAACCTTAACATTATAAAAATCTTTTCAGTTTTGCATGCGGTTGAAAACATACAAATCAAGAAGTGATTATCAAATTTCATTAATCAAACCATCTTTCAAGATATAACGCATTTTTGTCATATTTAAGTAGTTAGATGAGTCACGTTGAAAATGGTTTATTTTTAAACAAAAACAGAATTTTGAAATATTTGGTTTGATAATGCAAAGTAAATCTACATTGCTGTCTTTTGATACAAATCGTTATGAAATTTTATCGATAAAGTTTGTGTGTAAATGGGTCGAATTTTATTGGTGGAAGTCTATTTTTGATTTAGTGGCAATAACAAAAAAATAATGGATAAAAAATTTACAACACTATTTTTTTATTGAGTAACATGATAAACTAATGTAATTATTGCTAAATGAAAAAAGTGGGAAAACTTTTTATTTCGAGGGCCTCATTCAGAAGTTGATTTTATTTCAGGGCCACACTGGTATTTATAATGTGAATTTGTGCCTCAAACTTAAGACAAAAAGAGGTCTTCATTTTGATTAATGACACCACTCTGGGAGGTGCAGACCAGAAAAAAAGACAGATATAACATCTAATATTTGGCGCACCGAATGAAACGGCTTGGTGGGCTGTGGTTTGCCCACCATTGCTATATAACTTCTTCAAAATTGACAAAAATAGAATAAAGTAAAGAGCTTATGCTCTTTAATTTGTCTCTTGCGTTGGAGTTTCAGTTTTCTCTATTTCTACTGTTTTTTTAACTTTTTAATTCTTACACGTTGCATTGATATTGAAGCTTTTAATCGAATTTCAATAAGAAGTGGGTGATTAAAGATTAATAAGATTAAATTAAAACCTGCCAAACCTATTTATAGATAACTAAGTAAACAGTTATACATATATCTGTTGATGACCTTATTTTGGCGGAACAAATAACTGATATTTATTATATTTTTTCTTGGACGATTTTTAAAAACCCAACATTTTAGCAATTGTACTCGACAAATATTAAAAAATTTCTATTTTATTTAAAGCGGCTTTATTGACAGATATTTATAGTGTCATATGTTTGTTTTTCTTTTCTGAAATGTTACACATCATTTTAAAACCAAAATTTCTAGTTTTTATTTATTTTTTACAAACATTTCTTTTGTCTATTTTACTTCGAGGCCGCCCACTTGATGTCGCAGTTTGCATTCTTTATTTCTGCTTTATAAATTTGAGTTTAATAGCTGACTATTATGTTACTGGCTGCATTGTTTGGGTGCAATGCTTCGGAATTAAAAAATGCAAATTTGTTACACCCTTCTGTACTCCAACCCCACGCATAGGGAGAGGCATATTCGCGGACGCACTTTTGGGGCCGAGGACGGAAATTTTTTTATTAATATACCACGTACTTTAAAGAAAAAAAGGATGTAATACTTTAAAACGTGGATTGCAAAATGGAGGTGGCAATTATTACTTGGCATTAATAACATTGTAACTTCTTTAATTTGTAACGGGATTTTATAATTTAAAAAAATATTTTTAAAAATAAGCTTATTGTTCAAATAATATAGTTTATAGCATCGCCTCATGGTTCGTTGGGCTATAATGCATGCTGTGCTATAACGTTACCATGCTTTGTCTTGGTTAGTGGTTTTCAACCTGGTATTCAATCAGTGGTTTTCAATCTTTGGCTATTTTCATGGGGTTACAGGAGTGTTTGATAAAAGGATTTTTGATTTAAAATGAAGCCTTTGTTTTTGGAGATCACCAGTTTTTTTGAAACGAAGATTGAAAAATCGGACATAGATTCCAAGTAAAGACTTTTTACTATTAACTCCGAAAATACGGTGACGCTAGCATTAGATAGCCTGAAAACTTTTAAATTACAATTTGTTTACCGAAAGGGTTCGTCAAGTTATCTTGGATTGCAAATTTCTATCAATAGTCGTTTTATAAATAACACAAGCCTATATTCATTTTTCTGACCCACAGGAGAGATTTGGAGGCGCTATAAATAGGGCAACTGTTAAGCAATTACCCAGACTCGTTTCCGGAGATGCCGATTAAGATACTGCTGTCTAGTTATCGAACTATTAACACGGGTTCCGGTGGTTAAGAACGCCTGAAATGTAATCGATATGGTCTCGGTTCAAAACGTACTTGCGCCATTGTGTTGTGTCATGGGAAAGACACTTCACGGCACTTTTCCTTGTTTCCCGGTCTTGGCAAATACTTCTAAATTTTTTTCATATCTCTGTAAAACTAAAATGCAAATAAAAAATTTCAACTAGATAGCAATATCTTGGCATCTCCGGAAGCACGTCGGGTTAATTGCTTGCCCTATGTATTAGCACCTCCAACGCTTTCCTGCGAGTCAGGAGGATAAATACAGAGATTAAATCAAAATGAAATAAAATCACGGTCACCAATTTTAATATTTTAATGTTGTGAAATTCAATGGTATATCCATGAACACTTATTTGCGAAAAGAAATGCTTTAATGTAAAATTGAGGTAACGCTACACATTTAAACTCATTGATTCCTAATCAAAAGCTCGCAATTTAATTGTACTTTGCAGTAGGTTTCAAAAAATGTCTTAATTTTAAATGTCGAATTTGAAAACAGGGGAAGTTAGACCACACTGGTCAATATTATAAAATAGTGCAACAAGTAATTAATCTACAGGGTACAGTTAATCGTAATTCTAATACAGTAATTGAATTTCGAGAACACCATAATTTATTTCTTTAACTTAACTGGTTTAATTACAAAAAAATCCATCTACTGAGCGCCGATATTTTAATTGATGAGTTTTCGCTCGCCTTTTTTTGCAAATGCAGATACAGCGCAATGCAAACTTTCTGACTCCTTTTTTTCAGAAATTAAAGGAATAAATTTTGTTTACAAGAAACTGCAAAAGCATGCAATTTCAAAATTTTGCACCTTTACTGCCTATATTTAACAAAAAATGGAAAATTGCATATTCAATACCTTAAACTTTTGACTTGTAAACCAGGTCAAACGTTTTATTTATTTATTTATTTGAAGTCTAGAAAACACTTTCTTATTTATTGTATTTAGTTGCTTCTGAAATCGGAAAAAACTTTAAAAAAAAGCAAATTGAAAAAACACCCGTCAGAAGACAAATGATATTGCCGAAATGGCACGAACGACAAGATGGACGCATTCTATGTCAGTAGCTATGGGTCGAATTTCACTTAAAAACAAATCAATAAGTACAGCATACGGCAAACTTTTTCGTTGAAACTGCTTGCTTGTTTTTGTGAATTCGTATAACTGCTATGAATCGGTGTTTCTCAACAATGTTCAAATGAGATTTTCAACGAGCTTATTTTTTCTTTTTCACCCAAAGAGCAAAATTTAGAAAATAAAGCTTAACAGAACTCTATATATTTAAAGTCCTTTTTTTTTATCCGTTTTTTATATTCAAAGACATATTTGAATACATCAAAGGTAAAAGATTTATAACTTACATTTTACTTTTTGAAATACTTTCAAATTATATAATTAGTTTTTAAAATATTAAGGGTACGTTTAATGAATCTTTGGTCCCGATTTCGTAACAATTTGTTCTTCCTCACAAGTAGGTGGGCTGTTATCACGCTTAAATTGCCATATAGTCTTTCTCTTGACGGGCTTTAAAGTTCAAGACCACCTGGCGCGAAAAATTTATTTCAAAGAATATTGACAATTTAACCAATTAATGGAAATTATCTTTGTCCAACTCTGCAATATTCATTTTAATCGAGTGGATGTTATATAAGAGAGTTTTTTGAAAAATATAGCAGAAGAAAAGTTAAGTTACCCTTGCTTAACTATTAAATAACCAAATTCGTTAAAAAGTTGCGTCTGGACCAAAAGTAAAATAATTTTCTGTTGAAAAGAAGTCGCAAAATATTCCAATAAAAATTTAAGTTAAAAGAATAATTTTTCATAGAAAAACAATAGAAATCAACAAATTTCCACAAGAACAAATTATATTGAAAAAAAAAAAAGCTTATGTAATAGGAGTAATACTGCTAAGTGTAATGGATTTTTAATGTAAAAAGAAATTTGTGGTTATTTATTTCAATTATCTTTTTTTACTTAGTATATCTTATAAGGTTTTTTGCATGAAGAGTTATTGAGGTCATTAGAAATTGATATAGTTTTTGACACGTAAAGTTTAGATAAAATTTTTTCGGCAACGTTTTCATGTGGTGTGAAGATTTATTGAAAAACCTTTAGTTTAATTGGTTTTATTAAAAAGCCAAGTTTCTTAATTTTCTTGCAGCAACTAAAAGTAGGACTTATTGTCAGGTCTAAAACGAAGAATCTAAAAAAGAAAGAAACCGTTAAAAAGTGAACACTCAAATTGAAAAAATAAAAAATAAAATTACACATTTTCACAAAATCTGAAATTCTAATAATTATAAAAATATCTATTTGGATTTTCGCATTATCCTATAAATACGATGAAAAACTTAACATAGCAAAGATAAAGAAATCCCAAACACTTGCGATTCTCTTCATATTTGGAAATAACTAAATTTTTTTGTTTTCTTAATTTTGACTAGGAGTTCTGTCCTTGCAAAAACTGCAATTAGACATAATCTTTTCTTTTACCGAAGCCAGATCAATTTGATGTGTTTTGAAAATTGTTAAGCCTCGTTAAAATAAAACAAAAAAAACAAAAAACGCTTTAATCATTGCTCTAGACCAATGGTTTTCAACCTTTTTCATACCGCGACCCACTTTAACTACTCAATGTAACATTACGACCCCTTTGAAAAATTTTTTTAGCTATATGTGGGCTATCTAATGCATTCGTAAACCTTCATTGACAAAAATTGATTAAAAATAATCGTCATGTCTGTCATCAAAAAGGTCTTCATCTCTTTTCATCCTCCGATTTCATAAGTTTCATCCTAAACTCAGGTAAATTCGAAAATAATAGTTATGAATTTAATATTGGCTAAATATTTTACGTTATATATTACTTACAAAAAACTTCTTGCGACCCTCAGAAAAAAAGCAAAACGATCCACTTGAGGGTCGCGACTCCCAGGTTGAAAACCACTGCTCTAGACTGAGTGAGAATTTATTTCGGACAAAGTTTAAAGAACGAAGTAAAATTGGTCGGAAATGTGACCGAGTAAAATATGAGCGCTCTGTTAATGGTGAACGTGATTGAGACGGTGGCAGTTCAAAGCTTGCACGCGTTCTTCTCATGTCCTTGAGAAAGACACTTTACGGCGCTTTAATCTGCTTGGCGGTTTTAGCAAACAGCTCTAAATTTCAGTCATATCTCTGAATTGAATCTGAAAAAAAAACAAAAGCGTTCAAATGTACAGCAACATCTTGGCATATCATGAAGTAGGTTGGGTTAGTTGCTTGACGGTTGCCCAAAATGCAAGATGTCCGATGTCTTTTTGCAATTCTCAATAAGATAAAGAGCCTATAAAAAATTGTTGATGGCAAATTTTATAAAAAAGGTTTTAGTTTAAACGACTTTAACTCGGTTATTTCCCATCTAACAAAAAAAATTAGTACAGCAGGACACTCTAAAGCAATTTTTGAGCAATTTTTACTTTCAAAAAAAGACAAAAATTCAAATAAGTTCTTAATTTTCAGTTCATTCTCTTTCAATTATATTATCAATTAGCTAAACGTTGAGTGATTGGTATTGATGAATTTTCTTTTTCACCTAATTATCGAACAGATTCGACAACCATGAAAGTAAAAGCGATGCGATCGACTGGAATTAAAAGCTGTATAAAATCGAAGTTAATCGAATTCATCTTCAAAGCACTTTTACTTTACTCTCGCATTGATGTTTCACGTTTACGAAACACAACTGGAAAGGTTATGCAATAAGATTAGGAAATTCGCTACAGGGCACTTTTACGTAACTTGGAACATATAAAAAACGAATTCGAAGTAAAGATCGCTGCAATTTCGCCGAAAATTTGGGTTGTTGCAGAAGTGAATGCATTTAATGTCACATGCACGTTTTCTTGGAAACGAAAAGACTTTGAGGAATAATTTGTAAAGTTCATTGTAGCAAGAACCTAGTTATCTCACGAGACACAATTAGCTCCGAATTTTTAATTTGTTTTGTTACGTATATTTTTATTGACGTAGTCAAACCTGCAATTTCATTTTTTTCAAATGAACAATATGCTCCGAAAAAATCAAAAATTTTGAAACACAAAGATACTTTATTTGAAAAAATACTTCTTTATTTGTACAAAATAAAAGTTTTTTTATTGAGATTAATGGCGATCAATAAATAAATAATTTGAAATCGGTTTGGTTCGCTTCGACGCTTAGATTGTATGCGTAGAGACTTTTTAATATTTGGTGTAATCTATTATGCTTTTTCAAAGTTTAATATACAATTTTGCAGAATTTTAATTGAGTTATAAACAATTTTTTGGACTATTTTTTTGGAAACCAAATACTTGAATCTCCTTACAAAAATCAACAAAATCAAAAAATGTGTTTATCTATCAAAAAAGGCTTGGAAAATTTGAACTATACTTTTACATCATCAATTTATCAATGTTTAAATACAATTTCTCTTGGTTTGCCTCAAATAAATCAATTTTGTAAGCTTGGTAAGTGAATTGTACTTAACTGTACTTGTAATTATATTATTTTACAAAATAAGGCGCCAAAAATAATTTCAACTTATTCTATAAAGAATTTTTAATTTTTTGTTTCAATATTCTATGCTTTTGCTTAATAATAAAAATTAGTATAAATTAAAACATAAGAAAACTTTCAAAACATGCAGTGACACTGCCCTAATATGAAGCTGTCAAGCTTTATCTGTAAAGAGTTCTCGACACTCAAATAAATGAAAAACACGAGCTTACGCTTATATATAAAGAGCGTCGTAAACATTTCGTTCACTAAAAATCTACTGAAAAGAGAAAATCTGAACAAAGCATTCAAATATGTTGCTGAAACTGAAAAATTCGTTAATCGCAAGCGACTTAATGTTTTTTTTTTTCTAAAATCGCAAAAATTCAATAACAAATTAAAATTTTTTTCAGCAAAGGAAGATGATAAAATAAAAGATAAACTTTGGCAAAGTTACAAAATATTTCGCAACCGCTTTATATTACTTAAATTTACGAAATTTTTAAAACTCTCTTTCCTACCTTTTGTACTCTATGCCTGTTTAAATCAAAATATGTGGCAAAAATACTTAGAATCTTGCTGTTTACGGCTTGAATAGCAATTAATCGACGCGGAGGAGGCTGGAACATCCCTGGAAAAATCTCAGTGATAGGGGGACTTAAAGGGACCTATATGGCTCTTTCATACCGTGCTTGCTGCTTTCGTGTTATTCCTGTTTAACGTTTTCAAGGCAATTATTTGAACTTTCTTCTGTTTTTTCTTAGACCAATCATCCCACTATATACAATCCGAGCTTTTTTTCGCTCGAAATTTTTATGGAATGCGGTTATGGCTTTCGATTTTTATAAACCGGAATATTATTTTTCAGTTTTCTTTTATTTCACTTTGACCAACATCAGCCAATGCACATCGACATCACTTTCATCGAATACGACGAAAATTGTCCGATTGCGACAATTGCTAACTGGAATCGACAAGTCAAATCATGTTGCAACTGAATACAATCTAAAAAAGCCAAAGCTGATCAAAATCCGTCCGTCAGAAGGCGCTATAGTAGCGAAATTGCTTTCGAGAAAATCTCGCTCGTCCAAACGCTCGTGCCGAGCGCTGGTCAAGCCACTCCTTCGTCTAGCAATTCATACTTACACAAAATCAGTAAGTGTACTTGCTTTTATTGCTGAATATGACAATATTTGTATGTAAATGTCAAATTATTAAAAAAGAACAATATATTGATTGAAATTAAGTGGTCTAACCTAACTCAATACGTTTTTTAGTTCCTTGTTCATCATGTAGCTTTACAATGAAAAAAAACCGTTTCGTTTTCTTCGCATCTAATGAATAAACTTAATTTTAGCACGATGCCCACGATGAAAGAATCAGGAGAAGCACTTTGCACCGATTTCAACAAGAAGAGGGAATGAATCAACGGTGGCAACATGTTCACAATCATATGAAGTTGCTGTTATGCAAAGTGCGCCAATATCCGCAGCTATTCATTCAAATCACTCAATCGATTGAGAATGCGATTCTTTCAATGCTTGGCGCGCTTGAAGAAGGGGTAAATATCTTTTTGTTATTGTTAATGGGAGGAAAGTAGCTGAATAACTTAAAACAACTAAAACAATAGTTTATTTGTTTAAATTTTGATAACGACGAAGCATTGTTTTGTAGAGTACCGCCTGATGTAGCCTATATTTAATAAACAGGATTTTGACTATAATTTTTTTAAAATACAAGATGAAACTTTTCCATGCAATTTAAAGAAAAGATAAAAACCTTAAACGAATCAATAGAAATGATTAAAAACTTTAGTTGTCTGTAAACTAAAAAAAACCTTTAAATTATCGAAAAACATAACAAGATATGCTATTTATACATAAAGTTTTTTTACAGTTTGTGGATAAATTTAATTTTTCCCTTTGTCAATTTACAAATTTTTTGTTTCCATTATACACATATTTTTTTTGTTAAAATTTGTTGAAAAAATTTGACTTTTTGAGTTACAAACACAGTAAAATGTAATATCTAAAACAGGAAAACCTAAACAACGCCTCGTGACCAGATTTTTTATGGTCAGCTTAACAAATTAAAGCATTCTCGATCTTGTCGATAAGGGTCAGCGCCAATCCTTTATACGGCCCAAACGAATACTGCGGGAGTGCTAAAGACAGTTTTGTCTAAAAAAATCAAGCGAGAACTAAAAAAAGTCCTCACTTGCTTTTAATTACTTTTTTTTGGTCTTTACTTGACTTTCAATGTCAAAAACAACTTTTAACTTCCTACTCAGACAGTTTTTAACGGCACACAAATGTTAACAAATTTGAAAAGTGTCCCGCAAGCGTGCAAAAATTTTGGCATTTTGATTCAAAAAATGATTGACTAATATCAAATTTGTAAGTAACCTGTTTTTTCAATTTTTGTTTCAGATGAGAAAACTTAATCTTCGTTACGACAAAGCTTCTTTTGAAGCGTGTCCCCCGATTAGAGGAAATACTTCGGAGCGTACCGAGGCAGCAGCTTTCCTAAACGGATTATTTAGCTTGTGTCAAGAATTGGAGAGAATTTGTGATAGAACCAATTAGAACAGCTAACCATAAAACATAATTTTTTCAACCTTATGTAATTTTTTTAGTATATTTATTAAAAATTTGTCAAGATTTTTGTAATTTTAGACTTAATTGTTAAGTTTGAAAGAAAAAAATTTTGCTACCTTATAAAAATAAATGATTAATGTTACAATTATAAATGTTTACTCTTTTAATGTAATATTAAAACTGAATTTTTCAAATTTGTCTGGCAAGAAATTTTTTCTTGCTCTACAAATACAACTAAAGTACGAATTGATGAAATACCGCTCTTGGCTTATATTTTCTAAATATACAAAAAATCTTATTTCATTTTGATATATTCTTGCCGAAATTCACTGTGACATAAACGTTTTACTGTTGTTTTTGGTTTTGTTGTTTATTTTTAATTTGCTTTTGCAAATAGATAATTTATTTATTGCATAAAGATTAAATGCTTTTAATAAACAAAGTTATTTTGTGTTGTTTAACTAGATCAGAACTATTAACAGTTTAAATTTTAGTAGGCCACAGCGCAAAATGCAGTGTTTCCCCAAAAATAAAACCTAGCTTGAATTTTTATGATGATTTTAATATTAGACCTACCCTTAAAATAATCCCAAGTTTATAGTGGGATATCACGACGGCAAAAAGTAGGGTTAGTTTCAAGTAGCACGCTGTAGCAACAAGACACGTAAATCTAGGTACGAGCAATTCTTTACTTTGTAATTGTTTTTTTTGATAGAGGAAAATACATGTAAAAGATATCCCGCAAAATAAGCCCGAGTGTCATATTCTAGATTGAAAACTAATATAAGCCCTGCCTTATTTTCGGGGAAACACTGTATCACAGGCATAGTGTGTGGTATAAGTACCAAGATATTTCTTGACTATTTGTTGCTTCTAAAAATACATTCTGCGGCGAAAAGGGCTGCTTTCGAGATCACGCAATCGACGCAATTCCAAAGCGTTTGGTCATACGCGTGCGTAATGCACAAGGCTGCTTCTTTTGCTGCTGCAATTACTTTCAAGAACTTCACGCCTCAGCTAGTTCTCTTATTTTTTGTCCAAACTTTAAAAAAAAAAAAACAGAGCAAAAGAGCAAACAAGTATCTTTCATGAAGATTCAAAACCTCAAATCAAAATCATGCAGCGAGCACTGGTTTGGCACGCGTGATACACGGTATCTCCATTCAACTTCAAAAAACAGTTCTTATGAAAGAACTGTGAATGTTGGAAGTAACCGATTGAAAAATATTGTATCACGTTAAAAAAATATAATAGTATTTTACTTGTGTTATCATTTTGAAACATTATTGCTGAAGCAAAATAACAAAAGATATTTTAACAAAACAATTACTTATAGGTCATTTCCAAACTATTGAAAAGATATTTTTTGTAGTCTTAATTACAGTACAGTATAACCAAAACAAAACTTTAAAATGAAACAAATTTTAAATATAAAGCATAGGTCCAACATAATTGCAAACATCTTTATTTCACGGTTTTATCCGTTTTGACTTTGAGTTAATTCCGTATACGACAATTAAGCATTAAACAAAATTGTTTGCAACTACTTGAATTCTCTTTTAAATTAAATTCCTTATCACATTTTAGCCATTTTGCATCAAATTTTAAAAAGGCAACTTTTTTGGTGAAGTAGAATTTAAAAAAATGTTTATAGCAATTTCTGCAGTATAACCAAGCCACTGTAAATTAAAAAGGTTTTCAGGGATATTAAAGCATAGTCTATTATATTTATGGGTATTGCGAACCAAACGCTTTGATGTAAAAATGGCCACGAGGTTGTTGATTTGTATTTTGATCGAGGAAACAGTCAGTTTATTTGCACAACGGATTAAAACAAGCAGATTAAACTTTACACCATGCATATATAGGCTAAATAAGTTTAACAGATTTATAATTATAACAAAAAATACTTTAATGTTTAACAAGAGTCACCAGAGGCTGATCGAAGGGAGCCAAGGAACTGAGGCTTTACTAAATTGCTTCATTTATTTGGTCAAAGTAAAAATACAGAAATTACGTGAGAATCGAAAAAATGCCAAGACTTTTTTAATAAGTAAATACCTTTATTTTGATCTTTACCTGACGTCGAAAACAAAACTTTGTTTAATACGAAACAAAGATTGCGAATAAAGAGAAAGTGATTGAACGATTGTACGTCATAACATGTGATTGTGAGCATTTTTCGGAAAGCTACTGAAGCTAAAACCATAATATCTAAGGCTTCTAAGCTGTTAACTGTTACTACAAAATCAACTCGTAATTTCAAAACAAGCACTTTCGTATTTTTTAGAACAATGAACTTCAGAATGAAATATACGGACAAAAGCACCAAATGCTAATGCTTAGTGTAAATTAGGAAGAATTCATATTTTCTTTATTCATATTTCTTTTTATAAATAAAAAGAAAACAAAAACTATAACAAGAACCTGAGTGTTTTCAGCTTGCATAAACTTTGTTCGGACAAAATAAGAAAAAAAAAGTAGCGATAGTGTTTATCAAAAAATTTTGACCAGCAAAAACCAAAACTTTCTTTACAGAAAAACTTATGGCCAATGATTAAACCTAAAAAGGTTTTGTAAACGTTTTCATTGTAAGTTGAACGACGTTTAGCCTAGCTTTATTTCATAGCCATTACTTGTAAATCGCCAGAAGAAAGCTTTGAAAAGAGGAACAAGTTTTTGTTTTATTTTTTCGTTTCAGATTTTTCAAGAAAAGATTTGTAGAGAGGAAGAAAATCAAAGCAGAATCTTTTTCTACAAAGCTGTTTAAATGATTTTGTTCCGTACTAAAAGTCAGGTGTTTGTAAAATTGAGGAAATTTATTTAATACATACAGTAAATTTTACATTCTCGTGTAAATTAACAATGAAATTTAAAATCTGTTAATAAACAAAATTTATAATCACAAATTTTTCACCAACTAAAAAAAAAACGTTTTGCTTTATTTTTTATTTTTATTTTTTTTTTAAGTTTATAAAATCGCCTGAGTGGTTAGAAGTGTCTTTCAATGGCGATCAAGATCGGCGTGTTCTGTGAATAACTCTTATTCTTGTCATATTGCTGTATCTTTTTTTGAAAAAGCCTTTTATGGTATTTTTTTTGTTTTGGTAGTCTGAACAAGCAGGTCTAAAATACAGCTCTATTGCTTCATAAGTAGCTAAAAAGTA
The DNA here is from genome assembly GCA_963680785.1 of Diplosoma virens. Lineage (NCBI taxonomy): Eukaryota > Metazoa > Chordata > Ascidiacea > Aplousobranchia > Didemnidae > Diplosoma > Diplosoma virens. The sequence continues at coordinate 56,143,422 of OY796880.1, read as the reverse complement.
AATAAAAACTTTTATTCGGACAGAAATATCTTCATCGTCTAAACCAGTGGGATACTGACTCGACGGTTGCTCTTAATTTAAAAACGCCATTGTTTTGCGAGTCTGGAGGACAAAGTGTTGATTTGATAGTGATGATGATGACGATAAAGATTCTGCAAACTTGAAAATTCAACAACAGTTTGTAAAGGAATTTCTGACAACTAGCGGTGAACGCTTAATAATTAAAAAAAAAGAAAGAAAAAGCAAACAACATGAATTAGAATAAAATTTTGATATTGTTATCTGCATCATGCTGTACAATTCACACACAAATTTTTACTTATTTAGTAATTTTTTCCAAAATTTTAGTGCACATGTTCGCGTTGATGTTTAATCCTTTTGGTGCCAAACCAGCCGGAATACGTGGCTAGGCACGTAGATCTATGTGATTTGGCACGGAAAGGGTTAATGTAGTTTGCGCTCCATTTTGCTTTTGCCTTAAATTTGAAATAGCTATATGTGCAATTGAATTTTGAAAATCGCTTGGGTCAAGTGCATTTGACCTTTTTAACACTTTTTGGTAGTCACATTATTATCTTGGTTTCTATTTGACGATTTGAAGTTGTGAAAAATATGTAATTACAAAGTGAATGCTCAGTAAAAGCTAAAACGATAACCCTGTTTGCTGTTAAAAACAAAATGTTTCAGCAAATATTTTAGTTTAAGAATGAATTCATTTCAACAAACTACGATATCAAAAAATCTTTTTGGTTTGCATTGGGATAATGATGCCAAAAATAAAATTCCTATTGCGTCCACATTTTGAAAATACATCATATTGCCAAAGCTGCTTATTGTTTAAAAGCAAAAAAATCTTCATAAACTTTAAAAAGAAACAAGGATGTAAAATCTACACACACTTATTTCATCAGAGTTCTTGCATTTCTATAGTATTATAACTATACTGCTGATGTAATTACAGACGACACATGAATGCCGAAGTAAACACAGACAGTAAACCTTGAACCGATTTAGAATTTCATTGAGTTTGATAGTGCGGAATAAAAAATAATTTCAAAATCAAATCGACAGACTTGATAATTATTATAAAGTGTGTACAAGTAATTTTTCAAATTAATTAATTAATATAGCAACATGCTTATTTAACAGTGAAGTGACTTCTCAACAATGCCCTTATATTCACATATCTTTAAAGAATGAAGAACTTGGCTGCTACAACAATGCAAGCACTTTTTGCTATTGTAAACTAGACAAGCCTTTCTGCGTTCAGAACCAATATTACTTCTGTGTCGAGAGCCGCTAGATACTTGAACTTAAGCTGAATGAAACTATTACACCAGCCAAGTACCACTAAACAAAGTCTAGCCTCTTGCTTCAAACGATTAAAGGCTTTTCAAGTTTGGCAAATCTAGTGAAAGCTTCAGTCTGCTGCTTGATAGACAAGAGCGATTTTGAACATGACAGCTCTGCGATCAAACGTTAGTAAAGCTTGCCTTACGAGACAATCAAAAAAGAAAAGATCTTTTGGAAAGAATCTTAGAAAAATGTTTTGGCAACCGTTCCTATCAACAAGAAGACATTTAATGCAAAAATAAGAGAAAAATTTGCTTTTTAAAGCTTCGATGTTAATAAGAATTAAAAAAGAAAAGTGAGGAACGTATGCGTCTTGGAAAGTTGTATCGTATCGGTGTCGAAGATTTCGGGAGAAGAAACGAAAATTAATGAAAATCATTTTATGCAATTGCAGCTTCTCAACCAATTTCAATTTGCTATTTTTTCGTAGGCCTAATTGCTTTAAAGAAAACTTACATAAAGAGTGCCGCTATGCTTACATGTAAAAAACGAAATGTACTTTTCTATTTACTTATTTTGTTTTCTGACGTTGTATCGCATCTACAGAAGAAGAACAAAGATCAAAATAGATTTTTTCATCAAAGGTAAGGATTCTGTTTTTTGCTTAGTGCTAAACCAGCAATTTTATTTAAAAAATAAGTTGGGATATTAACCTAAAAAAAAAAAAAGTTATGGGTTTAATTTAATTGTTTCTGCTTTGAGAAATTCAATACGAACAGCTTTTCAAAATGTTTTATCTCCTTTATGAGAAACTTTTTGTGGTTAGCTCTTTCAGCATTGGCTATTATAACAAATTTCATTGGTGTCGCTTTTTCAGCTCTTCATTCAATATCAATTGCTTTGTAAGAAATTCTACTACTCAGCTTTGTTTTCGGTTTTGAATTTACAGACATCGAAGATCGCTCCCGAGCGAGATCGAAGCGCGAGTGATTGTGGATGAACACAACAAATATCGGGCCTCAGTTGGAGATGAAGGGGAGGAACCCCTTCCTGCGAATATGAGATACATGGGGAGTTTGATAAGAATATAAAGTAACATGTCTCTGATGCTGTGTAATTGACCTTGCACGTGAACGAATTGTTTTCTCTTTTGATTGGGAAAAAAGTGGGTGGCAAGTGAGGAGAATTTGCAAATTATCCACGCCTGTGATTTCTGCTTGTGTTTAAGAACGGTTTATCAACCAATTACAAGTAAACTAAGTAGTTGGTAACTAATCTTTACTGTATTAACTCCAGTATTTAGCATTAATCATATAGTAGGGTTTTTGATCGTATCCACCTTTTGTTTTTCAAAATTTTGTTAAAAGCAGAAATGCGAATCCGGGACAAATTTGTGGGATTGCGTCCCCAAGGATTTTCCCTAAAATTAAAGATAGTTTAAAGTTATCCTATTGTTTATTGTTGTAAATCTTTTAACTCGACAAAGCCCAAACTTTTAATTTTGTGTCAAACACATTAGTATTTTTGGTGTTGGTAATAAAACATTCACAAAAACATTAAAAAAGTATAAAACACGAATCGTTGCAAAGAAGTTGCAAAAAAGTTGCCAAAATGTAGCGGCGGAAAAAGTAGTTGATATGCGTGAAAGCCAGAATTCTGCGATGTCGTAAATCACTTTCTGTAAAAGAACACACAAAAAGCTAAGATGAAGTGGTACATGGCACTATTTATATTGAATAATTGTACGTTTGTGGCACTTAGCGTAATGCGCATGATTGCAACTTTCTTCTATGTGCTCATCGATGCTTCTATCTATGCGCACCTGATATGAACTCATCAACTCATCATCAGTGGTTCCCAACCTTTTTTGTATGGCAGCAGACTATTAAGCTATTTAAATTTTCGCGGCACATTTGGTTAATAATAATAATAATAAATCATATTGGTTTATAATAAAAAGGTCTTTACTTAAAATCTGTCAATGATTTCTCAATTGTCGTCCCAAAATCATTGTGATCTCTAAAAAAAAAGGTTTTCAGTTAAATCTGTCCATGATCTCTCAATTTTTTCCCCAAAATCATGGCTGCTTTGCTCTTGGATACCAAAATATTAAGCTAATTGACACTAGTGTGCCACGGTTGGGAACCACTGAGCCAAGTTGTAAGCTAATGCCTTCGCTGGTGGGATTTGTAATTTCAAAGATGGGCTTCAGCAATAGTGTGCCGAAATGCTCGGTACGTTTTTAGTCTGCAGAAACGGCTGATGGATTTTTCCATCCATTTTGACAAGCTGCATCGACGCCAAACGGAACATAATTATTATTTTTTACCCCCCAAAAGCAATTCTTTGGCAAACAAAAATGTGACTCCGACATACCTAAATGCTTGGAAAAAAATTAAAAGCAAACTTTGTTAATATCCGAACCAGTGTTCCCTCTGATGTGCACAATGCCAAGTGCCAAGAATCGCCGTGAAATTTCGCCGTGAAATCTCGTTCTGGTGTGCTAAAAACACACCAATATTTTATTTATTCATTGATTTATTTTTAGTCTTCTATTAAATTTGTGGTACGGATTTCGGTTGGCCAGAAAACTAACACAAAAATATCAAAGAGGAATTAAAGTGAAAACCTTTTTCTTAGTTTCCAATTAAATTTTAGGCAAGGATTTCAGTGAAGACTAAAAATAAAGACGGTCTTCACTTCACTAAATTGTTAAACCGGGTGGAAACTGAATTAAGAATTTGCTAGCAGCTTCGAATATTGCTCGCTGAAAAAACATTTTCGGAATCGAAGAATCGGAGCCAGAAAAACAGGTAAAGACCAAAAAAGGATAAATGTGGATTTTTAAAAAAAGAATAAATGTGGTTTTCAAACGAGTAAAAACCTTTTTTTTGGTCTTCACCTGGTATTCCGTTTCCGATTTCAATTTGCTCAATGTCCCACCCACGCTTGCGTTCTGGGAACGGGCCTCATTTATGTGCCCAGTGGCACCTGCAGATCCTTCTTCAAATTTAATGTTTTGTGGCTCTACTTACAAGCAAATTCAGAAAAAAGTTTTATTACACGCTGCCTGCTTGAGTTTCGAACTACCGCTTTTAGAAATTTTTTGAATCTCACCATCTTTTACAGCAGATGCTAGCTATTTTAGAAATATCACAAGATTAAACACCTCTTCAGCGAAAGTGTACAATTTTGAGTACCCAATAATCAAAAATTATTCAAATAAGAAAATCATAAAATATGCAAACTTAAAGGATAATATTTTTTTTCATTAGACGTGGGATGATGGCTTGGCCGTGACATCGCTTGCCTATTCAACAAAATGTGTCTGGCAACACAGTCATTATGATGAAAGAAAAACAACTGAATTTTCGGTGAAAAATTTGGCGAAGGATGACGAAAAATTTACTTTGAAATATTGAAAATGTTTTTTTGTCGTATAATTAGTCGCAAATAAGGTCTTATACACAAAATTGCAAACAAAGTTTGCGATAGACCTGCACCACTTTTGCTTAGATCTTATTTTAAATAAATCTTTTATAACTTTGGCAAACAGCAAAACACAAATTAGTTTCTTTGTTTTCTTAAGTTTTTTTTGAAAACTAATATTTTTAATATTAAAGCTTTTCTTGATTTGTTACTTGTATCATACTTTTAGAAAGATTCTGAATTACTTGTTTTTTTGATATTGCGTGCGGACATTTACTATTTCAAATTTTTTGGGAAAAAAATTAAACAATAAAAGTATAAAAAATTAAATAAAATGCATAAAGTAACATAAATAAAGTAACATAATCTAGTTGTTATGAAAAATATTTAAACAATAATAGAAAAATTACAAGTTTTATCAAATTTTTACTGCGCTTCTTGACTTCAAATTTTTATAAGACATAAGAAAGTAAAATAAATAAACAATTTTTGTATTACTGTAGATAAATAATTACGTATAAAAGTGCATAAAGCGAAATAACATCGTTTTGACATGATTAAGTATTTAGATAAAGTGTTTTTATCACACTCAACTTTTAATACATTTCCAACGTAAAAAAAGGTTTACGGTGTACACTAGATTTCACTGCTTATCAACCTTTTCAAATTCAAACTTTATAAAGGTTTATTGATATTTTTGATAAAAAAACAGTTGCTGTTTACATTTCATCACAACAATAAATTTTTTTGTTCAGTTGATCGTTGAATTGTTTTGTCGCACAGTCGAACGAATTGTTAGTGGTATTCTAGATCGTGACCCGACAGTTTATCGAAACTGCATAATCGGGGAATGTGGTATTATAGCTTTTCATAACTACAGTGGCGAGCAAAAAAGTAAGATTTTTTTTTTTTTAGATTTTTTAAAATAGCTCTGTTAAAATTGAACTATATTTATCAAGAAATATATCATTAAAGAGAGCACAAAAAATTATATTAAATCCAATATTATTTGATTTTCTTTTGAAAAATATAATTCAATTTTTACTAAGTTATTTTGAAAAAATCTAATGAAATAAAAAAGTCTTACTTTTTTGCTCGCCACTGTACATACTGCTGTTTTCTGATGTTAATAAACCTAATTTGAAATAATAACGAGATGGTTAAATCATAGAAACTTGCAAAATTAAATCAAATATTGTTCAATAAACTGTCTTTCGATAAACTGTCATGGCGTCAATCTAGACATAAAATGTTTTTCAAGGACTATAATGGCGAAAATCTCTGGGCCGGAGATCGCGACCACCGTACGAACTTTGACCCTGCCTACGGAATCAGCAAGTGGTATAACGAGTACAAGGATTACACTTTTTCCAACTCCTCTTGCGTTCCGGGAAAAATGTGCGGCCACTACACGCAGGTGACGTCTCAAAGAAGGTTTACAATTTCGATAAGCGAGTTGTTCAAGCGGAAGATTTATCTTGTTTCTTTGTAATTGAAACGAGCCCGTGGACAAGTCTCTCTAAACTCTTTTTTTAACGTGGCGAAAAGCAGAAATTTTTAATTTAAGGCTTTCTTAATTGACTGTAATTAATCACAAGAAATGTATACGCTCTGAAGAAATTATTGTGCGAAGCAATCGTTTTTTTGCACTGTCAACATAATAACTAAGATATACTATAGATCAATTTTAAAAAATTAGATTGATTCTGAAAAAAAAATAATAATAACTGCTCAGTGCCTTAATCTCAGTACATACAATAGCTATGCGTATAAATTTAGCCAAATCAGGACGAAACAGAAAATTTTTTTTCAGGTAATTTGGGCGAAGTCGTACAAGATAGGATGCGGTTGGACAGTTTGTCCGACATTAGTTTCAAAGGAAAAAACCTTGACTGACGCCATGTTTATGGTGTGTCATTACGCACCTGCGTAAGTAGTGTTGAGTTGTTGACGTTCTTTGACACAATTGATGGTGTGAGAGTTTTAAACTTCTCTTTTTGCCCGATAAAAGTTTTAGAAAATTTTTAAAAGTTTGTTTATAACAATATATTTATTTAAAAACTAACTTAGGTTGCAAATTATTTCCCTAAACACATAGAATTATTATTATGATATATACCATAAATGTATTCCAGACGTTTCATAGCATAGAAAAAATGTTAATTGCATGTGCCTAACACTCCCAAGACATTGTAAAAAATAATTTGTAGTTGTACAATTTTTTTTCTTGTTCTGATTGTGATATGTTAAGAAAAATTTTTTAATTGTTGGTACAATGTGGTGTTATGGTGAACACATTTTTCCAAATCCCAGAAACTGGGAATACCACTATGAAGTTCCGTGAAATCCCTTAAAAAAATTTGCTTTCCGCTAGACTTAATATTTCTTAAGCTTGTTTTTCTGGCAAAAATTGCCGAATTTAAGACTTTAATAACATTATATAATCAAATTTAAAAACGTTTAGAGGAAATGTTAGAGGAGAAAAGCCTTACGTTGTTGGACCGCGTTGTTCAAAATGCAGCTCGTTTGACACGTGCCCTGACAATGCTCTTTGTCGTGAGTATTTGGTTGTTTACAAGTTGCTGATATTATTCCTGACCTGGGATAAATAAACTCTTAAAGCTTTTTAAGGCAGATTTAAGGCTATGCGCAAAAAGTTGTGCGCTTTTTTCGAATTTTTTGCTTATAATTTAAAAAATAAACATTTGGTGGTACAGAATTTGAAGATTGCTTGAAGTAAAAGATTTTTTTTCCCAAAGCTTTTCATCTGACACTCTTCAGGGGAAATCGTCAGGATGAAGCAGAATTGAAACCGAACTAATTTATAAAGGAAGAAAGTAGAGTTCTCATTGGCTGAAAGAGTCAACCAATGAGAGAAAAGATTAAGAAATTTTCAAAGAGTATACGAATTCTTTTTGCTTACACAGAAGGGGATTGAGAGATTTAATGAAAGTCGCTTCAAGAGCAGAAAGGTGAAAGGAAGAGCGACCTCGAGCGAGAATAGAAAATTTTTCGTTGCTGTAATGGAGGGCACATTGGGCGTTGTCAAGAAGATGTTGACCAATGGCGGATTCGTGAAATTGTTGTGGGCGTATGTTGTTTTTGCAAGAGCGGGAAAGACTTTGGCGGTTGGCCGAGGTACGAGGATTCGTGATGGATTTAGGAACGTGTTGTTTAATTCGCTCTTCTAGCCGTTGAGACGTGCGACCAACGTACCGACTATCGCAGTGGCACAAAAACTGGTAAATAACATTGCTGTGATGATGGGAAGGTAACACGTCTTTCTTAATCGCTGGAAGGAGCTGTCGGGTGTTGAAAATAACACGTGGTTCGACGGAGAAAAAGCAGCGTTTCACAGCAGACGTAATCTGCTTTTCGAACTTCATCGAAACGTTTCCAATCCACGGGATGTGTAGGTAGACAGGGCACTTTTTTACTGTGTGGACCGGGTTAGAATTTATTTGTTGAAGTTTTCGCTTGAAAGCCGAATTGATTACACGTTCCGGGTAGCCATTTTCCAAAAGAATTGAACGAAATTTGCCAAGCTCTTGGTCCAGTTTGCTTTTAGAACAAATCATAAAAGCTCTGTGAACGAGAGTACCAATTAGATTGATTTTCCGTTTCTGGGGACTAAAAGAGTTCCAACGTAGATATTGGCCAGTGAAGGTAGGTTTCCTGTATACTGAAGTTAGAAATTCTGAATCATACCTTTCTACTAACACGTCAAGGAAAGGGAGAGAGTGATTAGATTCCTTTTCATAAGTGAAGCGAAGTGAGGGATGGAGAGAGTTGAGCTGGATGAAGAAATTGTTGCAGTCTTTTTCATTGTTGAATACGGCGAAAGTATCATCAACGTACCGGAAGTACACCAACGGTCTTTTGGTGATGTTGAAAAGTTTCGCTTCTTGATAGCCAACAAAAATGTTTGCTAAAGCTGGACCAAGCGGTGAGCCCATAGCGACGCTATCGATTTGTCGATGCATGTTGTTATTGAAGCTAAATTCCACAGAGGAAGTGGCTAGCTGCATTAATTCGACAAAGATGTTGCGTGGAAAGGATGGCGCCATTGAGTCGTCATTGTAAAGGGCATCAGCGCAGATTTCTATGGTTTCAGCAAGCGGAACATTAGTGAAGAGACTAGAGCCTTTACAATGACGACTCAATGGCGCCATCCTTTCCACGCAACATCTTTGTCGAATT